>OZ020564.1:8035000-8635000 GCA_963971465.1 Lepidochitona cinerea
TTTAAAAGTAAAAACTGCGAAGGGAGAAATCGAGACAGGAAACGGCTACTTAAACCGGAAAAAAGTTTGATTCGTTAACGAGATCGTTTAAATTAAAATTAAGTAAAAAATGAAATATATACATTTACAGAACGTCGATTGTTTGTTGTGTTTTGCCTCTTTGGGTATGCGTATGGCAGAGACGGGTCTATACTATGTTTCTTTTGGAAGGGATATTGGGGGTCCGGGGTGTTTACAGATCGTGCCAAACACTTAGTCAAACTTAAGTCAACGATCATAGCGAAATATGATCAAATCTGTCTCACTATAAGAACTTCGTAAGCTATGGCAGTATTTTATGGTGCATTCAGTTCTGGCTTATTCTAGTGGCTGGTTGGATTGATATAGGCGTAGTACTGTAAACAAAAAACACATATGCAGCCATACGTGTCGCTGTAAGAGCTTGTAAGAAGACACAAGCTTTCCATGCAGTTTACTGCATTAGAGACCCGTTTAAACCCATGATTCAACTCTCCCTTACCTGTGACGTCAGGTCTTTTTCATACCTATATTACGTTTACCTGAGCGATTGATAAGAATGTTAGGAATTCTATATTGTGGATTTTGATTCTATACCATAACTTGAAACTCAGGTGCACTTTGGCCTTAAATCATTGCGATGTACGGGATAAATCAAATACACTTTCATGGCGAAATCATAAATTTTCTCGCTGAAAAATCGCTCGAGCCCCCCCCCCTCCCCCCCCCCACACACGCACACAGTTATCTCCAAAATGAGTTAAATAATAATTAAATATTAAAACTAAAAATGTCGGACCGATGGCTTCCACAACATTTGATTAAGGCTTAATATTTATGATATGGTCGAAGGATGTAAAACACTGCCGAGCTGTTGAAGAACGTACTCCCCATTTAACACAAATTATACACTACAGTAGTCTCCATGGTTATTTAAGTCTAGAAGATTTTTTATGTGCTCGTGTGTTTCAGTTTTTTTTTATAAAAATATGTACATAATGTGAGCCGATAAAGTAATTTTCAAATAAAATCTTTGAAAATTTTATCTCATTTAAGTTATCTCATTCGAACTTTTAAGTTATAATGTACTTACAAAAAGAACCCCAGAGCATCACCTTAACCACTTGAGCATGTTTGTAAGGTGATAGGCTCAGAGTTGGGCAAAGAGTCACGACTTTACACGAGTCAGTACTTTACGCTAACGATTTCCCGCTAGTTTTTACTTTTCTCTTCTGACAGTGATTTGGGTTTTTAGTTGATTCGGAACCCCCGCCCGCTGTCAAGAAGCAAACCGTGTCATGGGAATTCCACAAGGTGGTATCGACCTACACGGGCGATTTAATGAGTGTTTTCTCTGATTTTTACTTCCGTTAAGAAGGCACTAAGTTGGGATGATGTTAAGCGAAAGGCCATGTGTCTTCTCGGCTCGTTTCTTAAGCCCTCTTCAAGCTCTCCACGCGGCTTATGTTTGTTGTTGTTGAATCGTAAGTTTCAACAGCTTACCAAAACGAACTGTGGCCCTACGTCAAAACATAAAGCAGTATTTTCCAGACGCCCTATGTTTCTGTTAGTTTCGTCAAAAGAGCAAATTGCGCGCTAAATAAACCTCGGTCGATAATTGAAATGTCACCTGCTTTAAGTACCCACAGCTTGATCCAATCAAAAAAGGCTACGTATGACTTTGATATCAAACACCCTGCTTAGGACAGCTTGAAAAAGGTATCTAACAGGAGATAAATGTTTTTAAGTATTAGGCTACCTTTTTATATGATTCTTTAGGATCTAGAATGCAAATTTGCCTGCTCTTGGTAGAATATAGTTTCTATTATCTAATCTTTCTAGCCATTTAGACAACTCTTGTAAATTATCTTGTACCAGAATGGCCTATTTTGAACAAAATATTAAACGTATCAATTTGATTCACCCAACAGTCTATCGTGGTTTTCACATACGGCTAATTTAAAAAAGTCTAATCGTTTTAGGATAAACATGCAAGCATACGTAAATGCATGCCTATTTTTGACACCCATACATATATTCCAGCGCATATGAACAATCCCACAGGAAAATTATCAATTGCACTTTACTAATCTTAAGACAGGGAACGTTCTTAAGCCTTTTATGAAATACTGGTTAGACCAAACGTTAAACCATCATATGTTTTTTTATGCATACGTTTATTTCATACAACCACCTATCTCTGTAAGCTATTTCCTCTGCTCGACTGAGCACTGTGTGTGTAACTGGAAAGAACTAGTTATATGAAAAACAGAGAGAAAAAATGAAAAGAAAACAGAGATTACTCTGACACTGGTAGAGAACTCAGCTCCCACGCCCTAATTAATAAAGTCAAGTTAGCGAAAAACATTATGGCGTTCAATCCTCCCATACATTGGAGAAACGTGAAATGAGTTTTGTGCTAAAATGTCCGTGTCGAGGAAAAATGACTTTCTCAGACAGAACTCAGTTCTGTAGGACCAATGCCGTAGGACACGTTTTCTGAAGCACGTAGAATCAAACGTGTTAAAAATAATGAGCGTATGTTACATATGTATAAAGCTTCTCTAAAAAAACAATATGTTGCAATCTCGTGTATCTGCAGTATTAAAGGGTAACCATAACAGCATCCATTTTGATCGAAAAGCTGTTTCAAAATGAATCATTCTGTTGAATAACTTTACGATGTGCTAAATGTTTTAGGAAACTTGGGCGTTATAAGAATAAATGGTGATAACTATTAAGAATCTTGGATTATAGTTAAGTTTATTTTGGGAAAAGTGCCAATGATAGTTAAGCTTATACTTATGTATTAGAGGCAAGTGACATTTCAGTTTTTTATTTTTATTTTTTAAATACCTAAGAGCAAATGATAATAAAGTTTATTTTTGAAATATCTAAAAGTCAAATTATAACTGACCTAATCTTAAAAATACCTAAGAGCAAATGATAACTGGGCTCACTTTTAAATACCTAAGAGCAAATGATAATATAGCTTATTTTTGAAATACCTAACGGCAAATAACAATTGAGCTTACTTTGTAAATCATTTCATTTCGTTTTTAATCGCCATAATAAAAAATGCACATAAGGATATATAAGTTAGACTGGAATAAAATCCAACGGAAATATCTAAGGGCAAATGGCAATTAAATGATCAAAAATGAAAAATGAAAATTGGATTTTATACTTTATCCGTTTATAGGCCGGTCATAAGATATGTATACAAATCATTTATGCACTGCATCTCCTTCAAGCGCTAACTTTGTCTCATTTCTCTGCTTAATTCCGCTTTTCATTTAACCAATTGTGTTTCCAAAAGGAAATAAATTGCAACTAGGTAGGAAGAATACAGTACAAAATTATGATTGACATATCAAGTACTTCGTTTGTCCGAATAAAACAAACCCGAAATCGATAAATGTTAACAGATTTCAACAAGCAATTTTTTTAATTCTACTACTTTATCAGATACAGCATATTTTTATTGACAAAAGAGATTTCATTAAGATATTTTACAAAAGAAAGCTCTTAAGACATAGGCCTACGTCATAAGAAACGAGTGATTTAGAAAATACAACTCTTTTCTTGTTCTTCAAAATTTTGAACGGATTTTGTTCATTTACTCAGAACATGTGTTGGTTTTCAAAGCACTTGTGAGATATTTTTGACATTCGAATAAAAAAAAACGGTACAATTGTTGACGAGCCCAAAATATTCAAACGGGTTTCAAATTCAGGAGGTTGCTCCTTCTTGTTGGATATTACTTCTAGGCTTTGTATCTTCCCGTCTACTCCATGTGATTTTGTTTGGGTTTAGTAATCCAGGACATTCAAACTTCGTCTCGCCTCATACCACATAGTGACCTGTCCTAAATCTCCCTGATTCTCTAACAAGCAATCCCAACTAACATTTGCCTGTCAACTAAATTTGTTAAACCTTGGTTATGATTGGACGATTTCTTGTACAAGTTTTCCTAACTTGTAACCAAACCTTACAAAATCTGTATACGATTATGGATACATGCCCCTGATGGAATACTATCTAACTTCAACTTGTGATTTGTGTGACATTGTACGGACGAGCTCGGTCTTCTATGGAAGCCGAATACGGCCATTTCAGTTTGCGTGCTCGGCGGGGTCGTGAAGCTCTAGAATAAAATGTCTGTATCCGGCTTTCGCTTGCATTCAACGAATTTTTTTGTTGTTGACATCTTACAGGACCTCATTATATGTGTGCTAGGTGTGTGAACGACTTTTCTGTGACCAGGCATGTCGGTATAACACTTTTTTTGTTATACCAAGAACATTACATCGAATGTATACTTTGTCACCATTTAGAGATGAACTTTTCTTTGACTAACTAAAAGATCTGTCATACATGAACAGCTTCCTTGCATGGCGTATATGCCGGTTTACAGAAAAGGCAACCTCTGTAACTTAATGGTATGTGTCGGCTTGCTCAAGCTCTACACTACAAGCAATATCCTTATGTAAGAGACCAATAAGATAGATATAAGGGATGGAAACCATCTAATAAAAGCTGCTTTACTATAGATCTACGGAATGACACTATTTTGCTTTATTGCAACTGGCATTAAGCCTTCATGTTTTGCTAACATGTAGACACACATCGTATGGTTAACTTTCAATTTTATCAATCTATAATGCCTTGCAGTCTTTACGTTATGGACATCTTAATTCCATCTTGAAACCTAAATAGATTCAATCAGCTGATGCACCAAGAGACTGGAAACGTTCGAAGTTTTATTTTCCAGAAGTTAGTCAAAAATCAACAAACCAGTTTCTCTAACTCGTGAAAAAAGTATTAAACAGAAGGCTTTAGAGAAGAGTTACTTTTGCCTGTGTGCCAGAGAGATACGTTGTAAAGGAACAGCCGGGATAATTAGTGGCGAGAGGGAGGTCTGGGATGTTAAAAAAACACTATCTTCTGCGAAAGTCTATATGAGAGGGAACTGACGTTTGGCAGGGGGAACACATGTACCAGGCAATAGCTTGAAGACTCGAAATATTCCAACCATCTTATCATAGTTTCCCTTAAACTAGTTCTTCTCTCAGTACATCATGTCACAGTTTGTCGCTACTGTGCAGCTGGTTACTACCACATGCCGGTCTAAGCGACGGTCACGAGTAAGGCGATCTGGTTTCGGACAAGGATTGATAACACGCAGACAATTCGCCCTGATTGCACATATTTATCTAAACAAGTCCAACATAATCAGTGTTGTTGATTGATTAATTGATTGACAGTTGTTTTATGCCACACTCAATATTATCTCACCAAGACAACACCAAGTAAAGACAAAATACCATTGGTTTCAAAACATGCAAACATCAATGAAAATATGTTATGAAAACAATAAGCTGTTATATTCAAAATGCAAATATTATCTAGGTTTTTCTAGAGGAACCAACATTTTCATTTTCTTTTCCCATGATCCCATGGGGTTCAATCTCAGTCTGCTGATAGTTTACTATAGCTTAAGATGCGTAAGCATTGTCAATGTAATACAGTGTTCCACAAAATTCTACTGACTAAGGCCAAGCTCCTGTCAGTCGTCAACCTAATAAAATATCATAGGTTTAGTTTATTATAACAATTTTTGATTGATCTAAATGATATATCCCTTTTTAACATAATTAGAAACTTGTCTCCATGGTTATTTTAGACAAGAAGATTTTCCCTGTGCTCGTGTGTTTTAGTGTTCATAAATATTCAAAATGAAATTTCATGCATTTTGCATATAAAGCGTTCCCATTTCTCCGGACGTTAGACGAAGAGCGGATCGTGTCTGTGCGAGAGACCCGGGGGAGTGGAGGGGGGGGGGGGGGGGGGGGTCAACGCGTCAAAGCAAAATATATCCCCCCCCCCATCAATTTAAATTGTATTGTCGAATTAATTAATTGTCTTTATATTTTAGACTGAGACAAGATGGAGAATCCCTGGCGTTTATTCGTCAGGAAAATCAAGTTACCTCGGCGAACATTACTAGAGATTTTAGTTGTACTCTTCCTTGGAGGCGCATTGTTGCCAGCTGCGAAAGGTAATCGATTGTTTTTCTAGATTATATAGTCAGGTTGATTCCATTGATGAGAAATAAAATGTATTGATTTATTTGACAGGAAAGCAAGACTTTCAATATCCGTATGCATTGATTAGAAATATATTGTAGACAAAATGCTACAATCACTTACGAATTTGTTTCTAAAGAAACGTCAAGAACTTGTTTTTCAGGACTTCGTTGGATGTTTTAATTATCAGAGAACCAGACATACTGACGTCTTTACAAAAAGCTGATCTTGAAATAGCACATAGCGCGTTATGTTTTAAAACGGATCTATCCGTTTCAAGCACATGGTCCGATCTTATATGTGATGATGGTATATTAGATCATCCCTTGAAGGACAGGATCAGGAGTGATCTGGTTGTTCTTGAGGAGGCGGGTGATAGTCTGTGCTTTGGATACCGTCAATAGAGATGCTAATAGCTCGAGAAAGGGAGCCGGACACATATGGCAGTTTTGGCCACAAATGGAGGACACATATGGTTATTACGAAACCTGTAACCATAGAAATCCAAATTATCTTCAGACACCTGAAAAGTATTATTTTGCATTTTAATTTGACCAAACTGCGATCAGCCAGATAAATTGTACCACATCTTTTGCAAGGAAAATCACACTTAAACGATAGACCTACGATCGCCTTTGTGGGTCGGACTTGCGAGCCTCGAAAAACTGGGTCACATAAAACTCCTGTCAGTAATGAAAAAGTAAAATCAGAACCTCTGCAACACTTTTGAATTTATAACTAGGTCTGATTGAAATTCAAAAACTAAATTAAAGATAAAAAGATCACAGTAAAATTTGCGTTTGGCAACCAAAGCATGAACGATTAGAGTTCGGCTTCCACTAAAACCAGTTCTCCGTCAATATGTCGTGGGATTGAGTCACACTAGAACCATTAAATGCATCTTCAAACTAAAGGTTATAAACTCGAGGTACATAAAAAAGTTGACGTACATAAATCTTAAATAATAAAACAAAGAAATAAAGCCAGACTTACATATTAAAAACTACATCTTCCCGTTTTTATTCCATACTCATACAAAACGATAAGCCAATTTTCCACTCCTTTTTCCCACGAAATGCTGTCTTTAATTGGAGACAATTTGTAAAACTATTCATGTGTAAAGCTATAGACATTTAAAGGTCCGATAGCTTATATATTTAGCCTCAAGTGAGACCAACACATACTTGTATTATTATTGTCTAAATGTGCCATTTAATGAAATAGCGGAACCTAATTCGGTTGAAAATTAGCATTACACTATTGAATTAAATTTGCGTCACTCACAAGTGAAAGATGCCATACTGATAATTAACAATACTTCTTTGGATACAATTGAAAGTCTTGAAAACAATACGTATAAAAGTATATAGCAATACTTAAACAACAACGTAGTACAACTATCTGGTCGTTATTAGATGAAAAAGTAATAACTTTACTTAACTTTTATCGATATATTTTGGTATTTTGTATTGCCAGATCTTAACATTTATCCGAAAGCTAAGAAAATTCAAGTAGGATGCTAAAACTGCATGAAAGCAGATATAAACAAAAACTACGGTAAACTTCAGTCACTTAAAGTGGCATGAGCTGCCAAAATTCACACTTTTTTCATAATTTCTGATGGGCACAATAGTAAGAGGCTTTGACGGCCATTGAAAAACTAAATGATTGGCGTGGGAATAAGGAAAATCCATACAGTATGTGGCCTGTACTTACCGAAAACGTGTTCGAAAAGTAAACAAAATTTAAATAACCGGGACGACCATTCATTCATTCTAACACAAAGTTAGTTCAAAACAATACTTTATTGTATATTTTCGAGATTAGAAGCACTTAAAAGGTTCTTAATTATAAGTCTTGAGAAAAATAACCAATAATTTCAAGATTCTGTTTTAACGTCAAAATATCAACATTTTGGAAGCTCATGCCACTTTAAAGACTTTTATACTAAGCAAAAACATAACGCAGGAGTATATATTAAAAAAACTAGATTTTCTAAATATTTGAAATAAAAATAAAAAGCAGAAAAATCTTTGCAGTTAAATATCCAATAGTGAGCAGCCCTAAAAGTAAAAGACTATCTCAGGTGTACTAAGATATTATGCGCTTGTAAAAGAAGCGCTTTAGAAATTCCGTCCCCTAAGAAACTGGTATCTAATAAATTGGCCCTGTATGTAATGTACTACACTGTATATGTTCCCTGATTATAAAAGAAATGAAAAGAAACCAACAATTTCCATCTGAGGCAAAACGGACCAATATTGACTTCAAAACTGAAAATTCACGAATTCTCAAAAAATACCAAATCCGTGTCTTTTCAGAGCAACTAGCCTATAATTGCCCTCAAATGTCCTCAGATACCTTGAAATGTCCATCGAAAGCGAAAAAAAACGAAATTGAACCATTACCATATGTGTCCCAACGGCCTGTCTCCGTTAGGAGAAAGCCGTTTGTGGCCAGACCGGACACATATGGTGGACACTTTTGGCACTTTTATGAAATTTAAATTTTTGTCATTTCCAAGTGAAAGACCAGCCTAAATCATGTTAAAAACCACTTTCACTTTTTCCATGAGGTTTTTAGAAATATCTAAAAATTTATTTTTAAATATATTTTGTCAGTATCCGAAACCCCCTCCGAAAGACCCTCATTCAAAACTAAACAAATTTAAGGAATTTCGCTGCTTTAAAGGCTACAAATACTGGCACATGAGTAGTACAACACATGCCGAAGATATTTAAACAGTTTTAAAGTCGAAAAAGTAATTAAATATCGTCAAATGTCGGAAAGCTAACAGTTCATATCAGGATGTACGTGTAGAAGTATATGGTTTCTGCCATACTGCACTACTGTCTAATAGATTATGCGCCATGTACTGAACCGAAGGTGTTTCTTGTTGCTGAAAAATGCCCAAAAAAAACAAAAAATTCAATCTTCTCTCTACTCTGAAAGAAAAAAATCGAATATTGACTTCAACACTGAAAATTTACGAATTCTCAAAAAATACCAAATCCGTGTCTTTTCAGAGCAACTAGCCTATAATTGCCCTCAAATGTCCTCAGATACCTTGAAATGTCCATCGAAAGCGAAAAAACCCGAAATTGAACCATTACCATATGTGTCCCAACGGCCTGTCTCCGTTAGGAGAAAGCCGTTTGTGGCCAGACCGGACACATATGGTGGACACTTTTGGCACTTTTATGAAATTTAAATTTTTGTCATTTCCAAATGAAAGACCAGCTTAAATCGTGTTCAAAACCACTTTCACTTTTTCCATGAGGTTTTTAGAAATATCAAAAAAATTCTTTTTAAATATTTCTCGTCAGTATCCGAAACCCCCTCCGAAAGACCCTCATTCAAAACTTAACAAATTACAGGATTTTCACTGCATTTAAAGCTACAAATACTGGCACATGAGTAGTAGAACACATGCCGAAGATATTTAAACAGTTTTAAAGTGGAAAAAGTAATTAAATATCGTCAAATGTCGGAAAGCTAACAGTTCATATCAGGATGTACGTGTAGAAGTATATGGTTTCTGCCATACTGCACTACTGTCTAATAGATTATGCGCCATGTACTGAACCGAAGGTGTTTCTTGTTGCTGAAAAATGCCCAAAAAAACAAAAATTTCAATCTTCTCTCTACTGCGAAAGAAAAAAATCGAATATTGACTTCAAAACTGAAAATTCACGAATTCTCAAAAAATACCAAATCCGTGTCTTTTCAGAGCAACTAGCCTATAATTGCCCTCAAATGTCCTCAGATACCTTGAAATGTCCATCGAAAGCGAAAAAACCCGAAATTGAACCATTACCATATGTGTCCCAACGGCCTGTCTCCGTTAGGAGAAAGCCGTTTGTGGCCAGACCGGACACATATGGTGGACACTTTTGGCACTTTTATGAAATTTAAATTTTTGTCATTTCCAAATGAAAGACCAGCTTAAATCGTGTTCAAAACCACTTTCACTTTTTCCATGAGGTTTTTAGAAATATCAAAAAAATTCTTTTTAAATATTTCTCGTCAGTATCCGAAACCCCCTCCGAAAGACCCTCATTCAAAACTTAACAAATTACAGGATTTTCACTGCATTTAAAACTACAAATACTGGCACATGAGTAGTAGAACACATGCCGAAGATATTTAAACAGTTTTAAAGTCGAAAAAGTAATTAAATATCGTCAAATGTCGGAAAGCTAACAGTTCATATCAGGATGTACGTGTAGAAGTATATGGTTTCTGCCATTCTGCACTACTGTCTAATAGATTATGCGTCATGTACTGAACCGAAGGTGTTTCTTGTTGCTGAAAAATGCCAAAAAAAAAAACAGAAATTTCAATCTTCTCTCTACTCTGAAAGAAAAAAATCGAATATTGACTTCAAAACTGAAAATTCACGAATTCTCAAAAAATACCAAATCCGTGTCTTTTCAGAGCAACTAGCCTATAATTGCCCTCAAATGTCCTCAGATGCCTTGAAATGTCCATCGAAAGCGAAAAAACCCGAAATTGAACCATTACCATATGTGTCCCAACGGCCTGTCTCCGTTAGGAGAAAGCCGTTTGTGGCCAGACCGGACACATATGGTGGACACTTTTGGCACTTTTATGAAATTTAAATTTTTGTCATTTCCAAATGAAAGACCAGCTTAAATCATGTTAAAAGCCACTTTCACTTTTTCCATGAGGTTTTTAGAAATATCAAAAAAAATATTTTTAAATATTTCTCGTCAGTATCCGAAACCCCCTCCGAAAGACCCTCATTCAAAACTTAATAAATTACAGGATTTTCGCTGCATTTAAAGCTACAAATACTGGCATATGAGTAGTAGAACACATGCCGAAGATATTTAAACAGTTTTAAAGTGGAAAAAGTAATTAAATATCGTCAAATGTCGGAAAGCTAACAGTTCATATCAGGATGTACGTGTAGAAGTATATGGTTTCTGCCATACTGCACTACTGTCTAATAGATTATGCGCCATGTACTGAACCGAAGGTGTTTCTTGTTGCTGAAAAATGCCCAAAAAAACAAAAATTTCAATCTTCTCTCTACTCTGAAAGAAAAAAATCGAATATTGACTTCAAAACTGAAAATTCACGAATTCTCAAAAAATACCAAATCCGTGTCTTTTCAGAGCAACTAGCCTATAATTGCCCTCGAATGTCCTCAGATACCTTGAAATGTCCATCGAAAGCGAAAAAACCCGAAATTGAACCATTACCATATGTGTCCCAACGGCCTGTCTCCGTTAGGAGAAAGCCGTTTGTGGCCAGACCGGACACATATGGTGGACACTTTTGGCACTTTTATGAAATTTAAATTTTTGTCATTTCCAAATGAAAGACCAGCTTAAATCATGTTAAAAGCCACTTTCACTTTTTCCATGAGGTTTTTAGAAATATCAAAAAAAATATTTTTAAATATTTCTCGTCAGTATCCGAAACCCCCTCCGAAAGACCCTCATTCAAAACTTAATAAATTACAGGATTTTCGCTGCATTTAAAGCTACAAATACTGGCATATGAGTAGTAGAACACATGCCGAAGATATTTAAACAGTTTTAAAGTGGAAAAAGTAATTAAATATCGTCAAATGTCGGAAAGCTAACAGTTCATATCAGGATGTACGTGTAGAAGTATATGGTTTTTGCCATACTGCACTACTGTCTAATAGATTATGCGCCATGTACTGAACCGAAGGTGTTTCTTGTTGCTGAAAAATGCCCAAAAAAACAAAAATTTCAATCTTCTCTCTACTCTGAAAGAAAAAAATCGAATATTGACTTCAAAACTGAAAATTCACGAATTCTCAAAAAATACCAAATCCGTGTCTTTTCAGAGCAACTAGCCTATAATTGCCCTCGAATGTCCTCAGATACCTTGAAATGTCCATCGAAAGCGAAAAAACCCGAAATTGAACCATTACCATATGTGTCCCAACGGCCTGTCTCCGTTAGGAGAAAGCCGTTTGTGGCCAGACCGGACACATATGGTGGACACTTTTGGCACTTTTATGAAATTTAAATTTTTGTCATTTCCAAACGAAAGACCAGCCTAAATCATGTTAAAAACCACTTTCACTTTTTCCATGAGGTTTTTAGAAATATCTAAAAATATATTTTTAAATATTTCTTGTCAGTATCCGAAACCCCCTCCGTAAGACCCTCATTCAAAACTAAACAAATTTAAGGATTTTTGCTGCTTTAACAGCTACAAATACTGGCACATGAGTTATACAACACATACCGAAGATAATTTAGAAGTTTTGAAGCCGAAAAAGTAATTAAATATCGTCAAATGTCGGACAGCTAATAGTTCATATCAGGATGTACGTGTAGAAGAATATGGTTTCTGCCATACTCAACTACGATCTAATAGAATATACGTCATTAGTTGAACCGTATGTGTTTCCTGTTGATGGAAAATGCAAAGAAACCAAGAATTTCAATCTACCCTCTACTTTGAAAGAAAAAAGTCCAATATTGACTTCAAAACTGAAAATTCACGAATTCTCAAAAAATACAAAATCCGTGTCTTTTCAGAGCAACTAGCCTATAATTGCCCTCAAATGTTCTCAGATACCATGAAATGTCCATCGAAAGCGAAAAAAACCGAAATTGAACCATTACCATATGTGTCCCAATGGCCTGTCTCCGTTAGGAGAAAGCCGTTTGTGGCCAGACCGGACACATATGGTGGACACTTTTGGCACTTTTATGAAATTTAAATTTTTGTCATTTCCAAATGAATGACCAACCTAAATCAAGTTAAAAACCACTTTCACTTCAAAACTAAACAAATTTAAGGATTTTCGCTGCTTTAACAGCTACAAATACTGGCACATAAGTAATACAACACACACCGAAGATAATTTAGAAGTTTTGAAGCCGAAAAAGTAATTAAATATCGTCAAATGTCGAAAAGCTAACAGTTCATATCAGGATGTACGTGTAGAAGAATATGGTTTCTGCCATACTGAACTACTATCTAATAGATTTTACACCATGTATTGGACCGTATATGTTTCCTATGTATAAACAAGAGTTGTAGTAAACTCAACATACGCCCGCCGTGGCAAAGTCGAACCGCTACGATTAACAACTTAACATTTAATATAACATTTGTTTTAATTTCATCAATTAGAATTTCTTGTTCACATCAGAAGTTTTTCTTTTTTGAATTTGATGAAGTTGCAACTAAATACCAGTACGTTATAGTACACATATATTATCTGTTAATTTCCATCACAGGTTAATTGCAAAAACTGAAATGTGGCTGTTTTGACATTGCTCTTATCAATCAATACAATAGCTTACAATTCTTGAATTTTAACAGTTTTCACTGGGACACTGTTCTATTGGACTTGGCTGTAGTTTTATTACAAAGCAAACAATCTTCAGGCTGACCACTGATATGCTGGTGTGTAAATATACAAACCTTGGATGTCATTGTCCCCTTATCTCTATTTAAACAGCCACTCTGATAAATACCAGATGGGTAATAAAGTGGGGAAAATGGTCTTTTTTTGTTATTATAGTGCACATTAAACTTTCCAAGAAAACAGTCTCAAAATGTATGAATTAATTGGCTTCCAGTATTACTCTGGACCAAGTGTACTCCAAAAAGCATTGATATATATATTAATATATATATATATATATATTAAACATCAGGTACACATTTCTGATAAAAAAAAACTGAAAACAGACAAAAAATATGTGTACCCAAATCAAATTTGGTATGCGACATATCATCTACCTATAAGGTATATATACTCTAAAAGAATTGGAGAGATTATATTATATAATCCAATAGGGCTGCCATATTATGCAATAGGTGATGTCAGAAATGGTACGTGAAACAACGTCTGCCCATAAGGTATATACTCTGAAAGAATCGCCAAGATCGGATCAAAACTTTAGAAGTTATGGAGCGGATGGGAATATTACATAATCCTATATGGCTGCCATATTATGCAACGAGTGAAGTCAGAAATGGTACATGACACACCATCTGCCCATAAAGTATATACTCTGAAAGAATTGTCAAGATCGGATCAAAACTCTTCAAGTTATGGAGCGGAAGGGAACGAAGATATAGACTAAGACAGAATATTACATAATCCAATGTAGAAGCCATATTATGCAATGGACAATGTTCTTAATGGTTCATGACACACCTTCTACCCCTAGAGTATATGTTGTAAAAAAAAATTGTAAAGATCGGATCAAAACTCTTCAAGTTATGGAGCGGAAGAGAACGAAGATATAGACTAAGACAGAATACTACATAATCCAATGTAGAAGCCACATTATGCAATCGACGATGTCATAAATGGTTCATGACACACCTTCTACCCACAAGGTATATGTTGTGAAAGAATTGTAAAGATTAGATTAAAACTCTTCAAGTTATGGAGCGGAAAGGGATCCGGGACGGACGGCCGGACGGACGGACGGACGGCGCTGGTGATACCAAAATACGACCGACTTTTTCGTATAAAAATGCAAAGAAACCAAGAATTTTAATCTACTCTCTACTCTGAAAAAAAAGACCAATATTGACTTCAAAACTGAAAATTCACGAATTAATTAATTCACGAATATTTCTAAAAATCTCATGGGAAAGGTGAAAGTGGTTTTTTACATGATTTAGGCTGGTCTTTCATTTGGAAATGACAAAAATTTAAATTTCATAAAAGTGCCAAAAGTGTCCACCATATGTGTCCGGTCTGGCCACAAACGGCTTTCTCCTAACGGAGACAGGCCGTTGGGACACATATGGTAATGGTTCAATTTCGGGTTTTTTCGCTTTCGATGGACATTTCAAGGTATCTGAGGACATTTGAGGGCAATTATAGGCTAGTTGCTCTAAAAAGACACGGATTTGGTATTTTTTGAGAATTCGTGAATTTTCAGTTTTGAAGTCAATATTGATCTTTTTCTTTGTCAGAGTAGAGAGTAGATTGAAATTCTTGGTGTCTTTGCATTTTTCATCCACAGGAAACACATACGGTTTAATACATGACGTATAAGCTATTAAGTCGTAGTTGAGTATGGCAGAAACCCATATTATTCTACACCTACATCCTGATATGAACTGTTAGCTTTCGGACATTTGACGATATTTAATTACTTTTTCGGCTTTAAAACTTTTCAATTATCTTCGGTATATGTTGCATTACTCATGTGCCAGTATTTGTAGCTTTAAAAGCAGCGAAATTCCTTAAATTTGTTTAGTTTTGAATGAGGGTCTTTCGGAGGGGGTTTCGGATACTGACAAGACATATTTAAAAATATATTTTTAGATATTTCTAAAAACCTCATGGAAAAAGTGAAAGTGGTTTTGAACATGATTTAGGCTGGTCTTTCATTTGGAAATGACAAAAATTTAAATTTCATAAAAGTGCCAAAAGTGTCCACCATATGTGTCCGGTCTGGCCACAAACGGCTTTCTCCTAACGGAGACAGGCCGTTGGGACACATATGGTAATGGTTCAATTTCGGGTTTTTTCGCTTTCGATGGACATTTCAAGGTATCTGAGGACATTTGAGGGCAATTATAGGCTAGTTGCTCTAAAAAGACACGGATTTGGTATTTTTTGAGAATTCGGGAATTTTCAGTTTTGAAGTCAATATTGATCTTTTCTCTTTCAGAGTAGAGAGTAGATTGAAATTCTTAGTGTCTTTGCATTTTTCATCAACAGGTTACACATACGGTTTAATACATGACGTATAATCTATTAGATCGTAGTTGAGTATGGCAGAAACCCATATTATTCTACACGTACATCCTGATATGAACTGTTAGCTTTTCGACATTTGACGATAAATAATTCCTTTTCAGGCTTTTTTCTGGGCAAAAATTGTTTAAATATCTTCGGCATGTGTTGTACTACTCATGTGCCAGTATTTGTAGCTTTAAAAGCAGAGAAATTCTTTAAATTTGTTTAGTTTTGAATGAGGGTCTTTCGGAGGGGGTTTCGATACTGACAAGAAATATTTAAAAATAAATTTTTAGATATTTCTAAAAACCTCATGGAAAAAGTGAAAGTGGTTTTTAACATGATTTAGGCTGGTCTTTCACTTGGAAATGACAAAAATTTAAATTTCATAAAAGTGCCAAAAGTGTCCACCATATGTGTCCGGTCTGGCCACAAACGGCTTTCTCCTAACGGAGACAGGCCGTTGGGACACATATGGCAATGGTTCAATTTCGGGTTTTTTCGCTTTCGATGGACATTTCAAGGTATCTGAGGACATTTGAGGGCAATTATAGGCTAGTTGCTCTAAAAAGACACGGATTTGGTATTTTTTGAGAATTCGTGAATTTTCAGTTTTGAAGTCAATATTGATCTTTTTCTTTGTCAGAGTAGAGAGTAGATTGAAATTCTTGGTGTCTTTGCATTTTTCATCCACAGGAAACACATACGGTTTAATACATGACGTATAAACTATTAAGTCGTAGTTGAGTATGGCAGAAACCCATATTATTCTACACCTACATCCTGATATGAACTGTTAGCTTTCCGACAATTGACGATATTTAATTACTTTTTCGGCTTTAAAACTTTTCAATTATCTTCGGTATATGTTGCATTACTCATGTGCCAGTATTTGTAGCTTTAAAAGCAGCGAAATTCCTTAAATTTGTTTAGTTTTGAATGAGGGTCTTTCGGAGGGGGTTTCGGATACTGACAAGAAATATTTAAAAATAAATTTTTAGATATTTCTAAAAACCTCATGGGAAAAGTGAAAGTGGTTTTTAGCATGATTTAGGTTGGTCTTTCATTTGGGAATGACAAAAATTTAAATTTCATAAAAGTGCCAAAAGTGTCCACCATATGTGTCCGGTCTGGCCACAAACGGCTTTCTCCTAACGGAGACAGGCCGTTGGGACACATATGGTAATGGTTCAATTTCGGGTTTTTTCGCTTTCGATGGACATTTCAAGGTATCTGAGGACATTTGAGGGCAATTATAGGCTAGTTGCTCTGAAAAGACACAGATTTGGTATTTTTGAGAATTCGTGAATTTTCAGTTTTGAAGTCATAATTGGTCTTTTTTTCTTTCAGAGTAGAGAGTAGATTGAAATTCTTGGTTTCTTTGCATTTATCATCCATAGGAAACATATACGGTCCAATACATGGCGTATTCTCTATTAGATAGTAGTTGAGTATGACAGAAACCATATTCTTCTACACTTTCCGACATTTGACGATAAATAATTACTTTTTAGATTTTTGACAAAAACTGTTTAAATACTTTCGGTCCACATTTATACGACAATGGTTTGATTAAACTCTGCGTTAGTAGTTTAGAAAAGACTTAGATGATGGATTTGGGTGAATTCGGAAAATTTATGCTTATAAGTAAATAATCCATCGCCTGTAGCTAGATTTGGATCCGATATGCATTGGGAAAAGGCTTGTTGGCGTTTGACTTCTCTTCTATATGCCAAGTCAACCCAGAAGGCTTCCAGGGTTGTATTGAAGATGGATGTGATGATAGTGGAAATTCGAACCATTGACGCATAGGTGGAAAGCTCCTCGGTGCTCGTCCAGTGACCTATACTCTATACTGATTGCTTGTTTATTTGGTGCTTTATTCCTCACGCAAGATTATTTAACTTATAGGACGATGTTGCCAAGTTTATTAGTGGGGGGGGGGGGGGGGGGGGGGGGGCTATACCTTGAGTTAACTGCAGTCCTAACGTTGGTACTCGAATACCACATTAAAACTGTTACTATTTCGGGGCTAAATGGGATTAGGCCCCGCGACCCGCTGTTGGAGGGCTGGTCGATTTGAGCGTGCAACACACCTACCGCCCGCACGCATTATTTTTGGGCTGATAAGACAATCACGTTTTGGGGTAAAATAGGGCATAAAACGGGCTCTTTGCACGTAGGCATACCTGGCAAGTTTATAATGAAAAGCGAATAAGATCCAAATAAGAACAATCCATTGCCTGAGCGGGAATCGAAGCAAGGGTGCTTTCGAAGAACATCTATGAAATGTTCGGTGGCATTTAGAAAATAAAATGTTGCTAAAAGAACTGATCTGTCATGAGCTGCCAAAATGTTGATATTTTGACGAAAACACAGAATGTTAAAATTATCGGCTATTTTTCTCAAGACGTATAATTCAGAAGCTTTTTAATGCTTCTAGTCCCGAAAATGTACGATAAAGTATTGTTTTGAACTAACTTTGGCTTAGAATGAATGAATGGTCGTCCCGGTTATTTAAATTTTGCTACTTTTCGAACACGTTTTCGGTTCGTACAGGACACATACTGTATGGATTTTCTTCATTCCAACGCCAATCATTTAGTTTTTCGATGGCCTTCAAAGCCTCTTACTGTCGTGACGATCAGAAATTATGAAAAAAGTGTGAATTTCGGCAGCTCATGCCACTTTAAGAAGAGCATATTTTAGGACTGCAGATTTCATTTGATGCAGGGATTATGATTAAAATGTTCACTCTGCCAGCAGTATCCGTTGACCCAGTTTTATCTCAGTTTTGTGAGGGTCACAAGGCGTACTCTCAAACGCGAAATATTTTTTTCAAAGAAATCAGTGGTAAAACTAAATATTTATGTTTCTTTTTTCTCTTCAAATACTTCAGTCACAGTCCATCATGAGTTTCGTTACTGAATTTATCAAATTCTGGATTTCTACGGTTACAGGTTTCGCAGTGACCACATGTGTCCTCCATTTGTGGCCAAAACTGCCATATGTGTCCGGCTCCCTTTCTCGAGCTAATGACATATGCGTCAATACCATAAATAAGTAAATAACGTACGTCTATTTGCCGCCTCGTGAGAGCGTTGGGAAGATGTTTCATTATCTCTATGAGGCTTGGAAGAGCAAATTGACTTTCTTATCAATGTAGTGGAGCGAAATGTACACGGCCAGTAGATTGGATAGTTGACGCCGTACATCACTATGATAGATGGACTCACATGGTTTACTTCCTAGAACTAATATTATACGTACATTTAGTTTGAACTAGCTTTCAGAAATAGTTCGTCTTCGATCGTTGGCCTGCTGGCACACAAACTTACTGGACTGTGGGGGGAGAAGGAAAGTCTAACTGGTCGTTTAGGTACAGCCAGCGGTTTGGTATCTCCCGAAACCTGCACTGTTAAAGGCCCGTTCTCACTGTGTGATTTGTCGTATCGACTTTTAGGATGCGATTTAAATAGACGCTTTTAATTGGTCGATACGATTTGTCAACCAATCAAATACATCCATTTGAATCGCATGCTACAAGTCGGTACTACAAATCACACAGTGAGAACGCACCTTTAAACGTTCAATGACGTTATTAAAAGTATGTTTAGGAAAAAATTTGAAGGAGGGTTTCTGGTTCCCCAAAACCGAAAATTGTACTTTAGGACATATAAGTATATTTTTGACATCGACCCCTTAAATCGGAATTCTCATTGTACTTTACCACATATATCTTGTTTTAAACCCATCTGGCTTGCTTTTTGAGCCCATAAAACTTCGGTTGAGCCCCCCCCCCCCCCCCCCAGCCCCCTCAAAATTCACACCCATCCTCTTAGCTTCTTGTATGGAAGCGGTAACTTAAACGTCATATGCTTTTCATCAAAGCATCTCGGTGCCTATGTCCTGTTTCCCCAGCCATATTGGATTAGCGCGATGATGCGCAATCTCAGAAAAAATGAGAAGAAAAGGCTATAGCGTCTGTGTTTCCTTCAAGAACACTCTTTTATAAAGCAGAATTTATGTGATTTCTTTTATTTTTCGTAACATATACAAAGACGCACACAATTTTGTTGCATTGTCGTATGGTGAAGAAGCATACCGATTTTCGCATTTTTAAGGCCCGTTCTTACTGTGCGAGTTGTAGTACCGACTTGTAGCATACGATTCAAATGGATGCATTTGATTGGTTGAAAAATCGTATCCACCCATGAAAAGCATCTATTTTAATCATATTGTACAAGTCGGTACGACAAATCGCACAGTGAGAATGGGCCTAAACCCTTAGTTATCATTTTTAATATTTATTCCAGACGATGTACTTCAAACGCACCATGACTGCAAAAGTGACGTATGAAGCTAATTGTAAATGAATAACGCAGAAGAATGCGCACTACAATAGTGTCTTCTCTAGTAGACTGGTTGTGATAAGCTTAGTGTTAACGAACTCATATGTTAACTGTTCTATATGTAGAATGTTTAGACACATTAATTTTCTGTAAGCACCAGTTTGATTCCAGATAGCATTATTTTAACCCAGTTTATACAATATCCAGGCTTCCACATGGCCATTTTTCGTATAGCTGCTTTTTACGGATTTTCTTCCTTTTTTTCTTTTTCGTTTAAGTTCTAGTTTTGCAATTTTTGTTATGGAAAATCTCTGGGAAAATAACTAAGGCTATATTTAAATACAACAACGTGAAATGATTTCTCGCTAGAGATTGTAAAAAAACAAAAGCTGCATTCATGCACATATACTTGTTCAATATTAAAGCATTCAACTAAATGCCACTTTAGAAAAAAATATTTAAAAAATATATATTAATGAACAGACATTCACACGGGCACAGGGAAAATCTTCTTGTCTGAAATAACCACGGCGACAAGATTCCCATTGTGTTAAGAAGAGGTATATCATTTAGACCTTTATACCCTATAAATTGTTGTAATAAACTAAACTTATGATATAGTTAGCTCCAGTGACTAAGTCGGCAGACCAAATCTCTGGTCCCAACGTAATTCACACATACACGAGCCACGCGTTCAAACACCATTCAGTGCAAAGAAACTGCTCGAATAGATAATGTATTCTGATAAATCTGATTCATTGAAAAAAAGACAAAACTTAGACCTACTTCTAAGCAAACTTATTGCGTCGGTGGAAATTTCTTGTTGTCCAAAGCTTGTCGATCGAATCTTATCAAGATTAAACTTCCATTTTGCCAACGCCCATTTGTTGGGATAGTGAAACTTAAGCCCCTAAAAGTGGCCAAGGAATGGTGTCAATTAGACAGCCAATCATAATCACGATGTGCTTTTTGAAGGGAACCAAAAGTGGCCCGGATATTTTAACCCCAAAGCGCCACCTGGCGTGTGGTTGAATGTTGGTTCAACGTGTGTTGACTGTGTACGATCGAGGATGTTTCTCCCCGAGGGACAATATTTCGCCTGGAAAGAAAATGAGTGTGGGAGTTTTCATCATATGTAGCCGTTATCAAACAGGTGTCGATCAAAGCAGGCAAGCCATGCCGGAACGTGAAAGTACCTTTTCTATCAGAAGAACTAATTCAGTTGCGAGCACAATTATTTACCATGTATCAAAAAAGTTCTAATTTTTGTTGGAAATTGCTTTGAAAGGAAATTATTGTTTAATTCTTCATTAGAGCCATGAAACTTGCTTAGAACTTAATGTTACCGACAAATTTTAAATGAATTAAATTCCCCTCCTCGAAATTTTAATATTTGCTCATTCTGCTATAGATACATTAACTGGATGCAGCACTTTTAGGATATACATGTAACGTATTCTATTTGTGTAAATTCTGTCAGAGAATATCCCTCAGACATTTAAATAATGTAGTCCGGGTGTTTAGCGAACAGGAGTTTGTTTTTCCTCTTCAGCAAGTGCTTCTTTCTTCTGGAAAGATCTTTTTAAGGATAAACAGTAATTCTTACAAGATCTCTCCCATGGGGAAATAATTCCACTCTATAACCTGTTTAAGATAGATAGTATCGCAAAGTAAAGCGATTAACTCACGTTTCCTTCCGCTCAGGAGTATTTATTTACCTCCATCGCAGAAGAGTTCTCAATAGGTCGAGAGAGCAGATTTCATCGAGTTAGCCTCCGACTGCGAACAAGACAGTTAAAGTAAATATATAGCCAACAATCCAGCTACTTTAAGGCTTTGTTTTCAATAACACTCTTCACTTACAATGCATGGTGTTTTTGGTAGTATACACACCATAAACTAGACTATTACCCACATGTTTTGAAATAACCCAATTGATATCCGCTTAATACTATAAATAAAAATTACATGCAATAATACCAAGTGACATAAATATACTTTATATACATATGACCACATAAAAAAACCTACTCCCTATCGATGGAAGGTTTTGTGGATAGAACTAAGCGCACAAAGCATTCGAAGCGTCTTGTATGTTTGAAGTGAATCTAAGACGTGTTGCCTCTTCTTGACCAGAAGCCTGTCTTACAAACCTGGAGTATACTTGCACATAGGCCTACAACATGGACCGGTTGCGTCCAAGGCGCAAGTTACTATAGTTTTAACACAGAATTACGTCCGACGTAACTTACGCCAGCTACGTAAGACAGGGCTCACGTGTGCAATTTTATTAATCAACACCGCTCTCATTAATACAAACTAATGCTAAGTTATGTATCACATACTCCGGTCTCAGAGATAAAGGGAAAGAAACGTTTCATGCTAGATTAGTTTACATTAAAAAAGAGAGTTCATGTACTTTAAAAAACCTCTCACTGGCTGGTTTGGATCTGAAGTTCCAAAAAGCGCCGCCATTGCTACACCATTGGCGAGCACATGGCCGATCATAATCGAAATTGTCCTTACAAATAATGGAGGCGCTCGTAGAACGTCACGTGAGATGCATTCCACGTATATACATGTAGTTCATTGAACCTAGCTATTATATGAACCCATTGAACCCACCTAACACATGCAACAATCTTGTGAGTGATGCTATAAAGCATCGACATGTCAAAACTACGGACAATATGTCCGGATGTTACAACAGGAACAACAACAACGCCAGCATGTTTTCATCGCTTTTTCTGGATGCGGAAAGAACCATACAACTACTCGTCTAAATAATGACCACAGCTGACAGAAACAGACACAGACACTTCGGCAGGTGCTGACACGAAGGAATTCGGACCGTTTTCTGGCCAAACGAATTGCAGCTCATAATACGCCTGAGGTAAAACTGACCTATTTACAACACCGTGGTACTGCTATAGTTTCAGGAACCAGTAATGCCTCAATCACTTCGAGAACGTATTCTAGACTGTTCAGAATGTTCAGTTTTGTGAGAATTAAACAACGACTAATAATCATAAACCAAGACTAATAATCGTGGGCGAAACTCTCTCACTAGTCTTTCGATTAGATCTGTCACATGATCGAAGTAGCCAAACAGTCACAATCTTTAACATAGTATGACAAGAACTCTTTGTGTGTGTAAAATGTGTTTGTTTGTTTTTATGTTCTGTTTTTCTCCCCCTTTGTTTCACTTTGTGTGTGTTTAGCAAACACTCAATTATTATTATTGAAAGTTTTGAGGCCTCTCAATACAAGCAATATTGAATAATACTGGCAACCGGGATTCGAACCCGTGGTACATTGATGGATGGCTTGCGTTTGCGTGAATCAAATGATAAAGCTAATGGCCTGATGCATTTGAGATTCTAGGATACCTAGAAGTACTTGACATAATAGTAGATGACAGTTAACAGATTTTGTTTTAATTTGCTGCCAGTTTGTTTGGTTGGATTGCTCTACTACAGCAAGCTTTGCTCTATCTTTATTAAACAGATGTCCAGTTTCTGTGCTGCCAGACATACATGTAGCTTCTCCTTCTTGAAAGAGGATATATTGCTGGTCATGTTAGACCACTCGACCTATTAGTCATTTTGAAGATGCTCTGAACAAAACCAGGCCCTCGTCGGACTTTATTACTCCGGCATGTGGTCGACAAAACCAAACGCTGCAGTCCGGCGAACCTGGCTTTATACATTAATTTAGTTATGAACACTAATATCGTAAGCCGTACAAACCGAGGATGTGGGCTAATAACCGGCAAAATTCAAATAGCCGGGATGTATGAGTTCATTTTAGTGGTTTCATTGCTTATAAAAACGACCTTACCGTGCATTTGCAAGATTGACTTTAGTTACGGCTTTTAAATGAATTATTTGGAAGGACTTCGGCTTTCAGATTTAAACCAAGTTTCAAATATCTATTAATCCTAGCTGCCTTTTAGATTTTACCTTCAGCACACATTTAAAGCATTCCTCTTTTCATTTTACTCATTAATTTGTTCGAATTTCATTGTAAATCTACCAAATCACTCTTCATAAGAAGAAAACTTTCAAATTGGCCTGACAGATTTCAAACTCTCCTCGTACAATGACAACCTGTCACATGGTCCGCAGTATGTCCGAGAATTTTCTCAATAGCTGTACAATTTGATGACAACGTAACTCTCGCATCACATGATTGCATGGTTTTGAAAAGTTTGTTGACAGAGAATAGTTATCCCACCCTTTTAATGGTGGTTTAATGTGTGGCACTTACTGACCGGCAAGTAAGTAACACAGGAAAGAGACACATGAATGCGGCTAGATTGACTTCTGTAGACTAGGCTTTTCCGCTAATAGTCAAACAGTCAAAGACAACTATATCAGACATAACGAAAGCCTAAAAACCAGAAGCTATAATAATATCATCGAGTCGAAAGCCTTTGCATAAAGATAATTTGGCTATCGAAAGTAATTCATGTTAAAGTGAATTTTCTTTTGAAAGTAGAAAAACACAAGCCGTCTTGACTCATTTTAAGGTCAGATGTTTCACGCTTCGCTTCACGTACTGGCATCAACTTCAAGTCTCAGGCGACACCTGCTTGCTACCATCACGTGCTCTCATACTTTCTTCAGTAAAATATTCGGGCGAGAGGGGGAGGCAATCCCACCAAGTCAACAAACATTTATCCAACATTCAACAAGACGCAAGGTGGCACTTTCGGGTCAAACTGTCCGACCATCTTTTGGTTTCTTTCAGTGGAGCTTCTTGATTATGATTGGCTGTCTAATTGACACCATTTCTTGGGTTTGAATTTCACTATCCCCACAAGTGGGAGTTGGCAATCTACACATGCAATCTTTATAAGACGTAAATGACAAAATTTGGACAACAAATACTGTCCACCGACGCAATCACTATCCCTAGAACTCCGTCTTATTTTCGTCATTTCTCTCAACAAGGCGGATTTATCAGGACACTCCATCTATTTGGAAAGTCTATTAAAATATTTACTGAATTCGTCATGGGAAACATTTGGTTCTCATTAAAACTAAAATGACACAGTAGTGGATATGTGAAATTTTAACTGGCCAGAACTGAGTCATTCATCATCTCTCACTCAACATGGAGTACCCCTAGATTTCCATCATCTATAGACTGATTTTTTTTTTAAATTTCACCTCCAACATGTCCCAATTTTATGGAAGGGGCAATTTCTTTGCTGTCAAAATCTCTAATGTCTCCATTTTACGATCGTGTTTAAAATTTCAATCAAATTACCATCCCTTGAACATTAGCAGAATGGTTGGCTTTCGCTGGCCTCAAACACAGTAACTGTACATTCGATTTAATCCTTCGTCGATTAGTATAACAGAATATCTGCAAATATCTCCGTCAATGGGATATTGGCTACCATAAATATGGACCATAGTAAACATTTTTGTTATGGTTTTAACAAACTGTAAATATAAATTTTTTTGTTGTGATTTCGTAGTTTTGTCTGATTCATGCCCTAAACATGCCAAGAATATTCACACGGTTTTATTGACGGAAAGATGCATAACGAGGTGGTGATGAGACTTAATTGTTTATTTAGAGTCCGTTACATCTAATTACTTCCACGCGGAGAGACGTCAGGGATACATTACGTAACTTTCCCACACGTTGCTTCCAATAGGGTTGATGTGATTAGCCTGGCTGCCTTTACAGACCCATGACTGTTAAAATTAGTATAGAATAACGCCGGCGGAATGCACACAGCAATATTTCTTATAGCCGAAGATCCCTTCTAGTCTTGGTGCCGACGTATAGCCCTGCAGCAGCCCTTTGAAAGTAGTAAACCCTGTCTCGTGTTTGCAATAGAAGCAAAACTATTGAACCGGCACAGTGATTGTATGCACACGAAGCTAAGTTATATTAAGTAACTTGCATAACTCGGTGGCTCAGTTGGTTAGCGCCATAGTCCCTCGATCAGTCCGACACAGACCTTCCATCTATACGGCGCAGGTTCTAATCACACTCAAACCAAAAAACAAATGGAAAAATATCAGAGTTCACTTGGTCGCCGTATGTGAAAGAGTTGCAAGTTACTCGTCGAAGTTCTGGGGTTTCTTGCGGGCTATGAGCCTGGTTTCCCCCACTACTAAACTTGGCAACGCCGCCATACAAGTGAAATGATATTGAGTAAGGCGTAAAGCATCAATCAATCCAATTATAATCAGGTTTAAAAACCGCTTATATCATCATCAAAGTTACAAACCTGTTTTATTATATATCTGGCAATGCAATATAGAGAACTATCAACATGATATAAATCATATCAGAGGGAAAATAGCAACTGATATCGTCACTGTGACGATATCAATTTTTGTTATATCATCACAGTGATGATTACACTTTTGACAGCCGGGACTACTTTGACCACTGAAAGCCATGCCTACCAAGCCGTCCTTCCCGTTGATGTCTCTGCCTCACTTGACGCTCTACTGCCCCAGGCAGCGCAATCTTCTTCGACCGTGCTCCAATATTAAGCTTTTTTTTCTTACGCTTTCTTTTTGCACTCAAGCACTTCCGTTATTTAATACTCTTTATACATTAGAAAGTCCGGTGCGAACTATTTCAGTTGAATTGTAATTGTATTTTTTATAATTCTTAAAATTGGTTTTGCATTTTCATATTTTTCCTCGCTTCGATCAAATTTGACACTACCATTGCACCAGTCGGAACTCCCTTCGGCTATCTTCGCTCGCTACCGGTCGGCTTTGACACGCCTCGGGCAGTCTGCGCTTTTTATACGGCAAATCACCGTATTTTTGGGCTGAATAAAAATGGCGTCGAAAGTAAATATCAAAATGTTTTACTACCGACGAAAACAGAAAATAAAAATAATTACACATTTATTAAATGCTAAAATCATTTAGAAAGATATTTGTTAATATATTTTATTTAGCCCGGTAAACCACATGTTGTAGACAGACGCAGTTTCGGTAGATATCAGGAATCTTCAAATACTTCAATTATATAACTGATCGAGGCTGAAGTTAACAAAGCGAATGTTTCAGTCCCTTACATTGTCACGGGGACACTTTTGTGGGGCCCTCAAGGGGATTTGGGATTTGTACGCTTCACGGCTACCTATTTGGTCGCCATATTCAAAATGACCTGCAGTCTATCAGAGGGTATTTCACGCACGTAAATCCCCGAAGTTTCAGAGTGCCATTGCACGTGATTGACTATGTGTAAATGCGCGCGTCTTGAATAATAACTTTGCGAAAATGACGAAAACGCGACGAAAGAGTGCATATCTTTTTTCTTGTTGATCTTAATAAACAGTATAAGTAATTTGATTCGGGTGTTAAGAATAGTTTTCTTTCATACGTTCACTGAATGAATTTCTTTGTCGATCTATTTTGTCATGCGCATCGTGGTAGTTCGGACCATTGACCTATATAGCTCGGTATATAGGTCAGTGACTGAGACATAAACCCTTGGCATCGTTTTGTTTTCGTTACGTAGATGTTTTCAAATCAAAATTTAAATGACGAATCTTTTTAGATATATAATAAAAAGAAAATTAACTGGTCTCGATATGTATACCATAAATATTTCATCTCGTGTGATGCCAAAATGTACATTTTCACTCGTGGCTTTGCCACTTTTCGCATCCCACTCGATGAAATATTTATGGTATACACATCGAAACCAGTTAATATCCTCTATATACGTTATACATTACTAAACAGACTCTTAAAATACCATACATTGTTAGCGAACATTGTTGTTGAAAACAGAGCCTTCAAGTAGCCAGTTTATTTACTATTCCTTTACACTAGTTGTCTTGTTCACAGTGGGTGTATATCCCTATGAGATCTGACCTCTCTGAATCATTGAGAAACTCTTCTACGATGGAGGTAAATAAATACTCATAAACGCAAGCAGAAGAAAGTTAATGGCTACACGTGGCGATACCATCTATCTTAGATAGCTTACGGAGTATAATCATTGGCTTGTCTCTTATCGTCAGAAAGATCGTCCGAGAAAATAATAACCCATTGGGAATATATAATAAACAAGTGGTCGTTCCATAAAATATCTCGGAATTCGAGGGCAAGTCTCTTGAACTAAGAAAACACACCGCCCCCCCCCCCCCCCCCCCCCGCAACAAGAAAAATTGGAAAACTCAGATTCAGATTATGTTTATCTTGAAGATAGTTGATATTAGGGAGGTGCAAATGTGTCATCTTTACATAAATTCTTTAATTAGAAAAAGAACAGACCAGTCGCAAAAGTTCTTAGAAAAGATTTACAGTATGTTTATCTTGGATACAGTCAATGCTACGATGACTTTAATGTGCCATCTGTAAAACTCCTTGCGGTAATCTGATTGGAAGCCATTTTTATGTGGCTGATATTTCTTCTCGTCTATAACGTTGTTTTTGGACAAGTTATAACGTGCCTTGAGAACATATACCTCCAGCATGTACCTTCGATCAGTTGCAAAATTACGTCCGGCGTAAAAGATTTGAGAAACAGTCCCATGGTCCCAGTTAACAAATATGACGTCTATTTCTATGAAACGCGATATGTTTTCATTACTTTGGCTGGTTACTGTTTTCTGTCGGTAGAAGTAGCGTTCTAAGCTTTAGTCGTAAAAACTAACTATATAAGTTGAACGTGATCGACGTTAAATCTTCTGTCACCGTTCCCTCCACATGGTTACCCCTAAAATGTAATACATTTGAAAAAATAACTTTGAGCTTCATAAGATTAAACTGAGCACGATCCTTTAGGTACAGTTGTTAATAGTGTTCAAGATGTTTTATTGCATAATTTCTGGAATTTGTGATGCATCAAAGGTCTTTTTTTGCATTGATAACTTGCTCTAAACTGAATTTGTGTTGAAGGTGGTAAAACACTAATCGGCTTTTTTAGATCTGAAGTTTCACGCATAGTTTCACGTACCGACATTGGGGGCTTGCCACCTGTTTGCTGTCTTCCACTTCGATGATGAGCCTGCACGCACTTTTCGACTTTCTTCGCTGAAATATTATCCATTATGGAAAGTACCTTCAATGACACCCAGTTTACAAACATTACAACAAGCCATCAGCACGCCATGTGGCGCTTTAAGGTTAAAATGTATGGTTCAATACGACCAACTTTTCCAATCATATATTTGTATCCCAAAAAATCTGTTTTCTGTAACCAACAAGTTGGTTGGCTTTTAACTCATATCTTAAACTATTTTTGTACTTTAAGCGAGCAATTAAACTACTAGGTCTATAGGCTTGTAATTCCTGTGATATAATTCCAGAGTAGTAACTGAATGATCTCCTAAACATCTTCTTCTTATAAAATTTGATTGGTGACTCCATTCTATATCTTCTAAATATACCACTGCATGTTGATTTTATTGACAGAACAGCTGATGGGGAGGTTTAGCCTAAATCGTTAGATAATTGTTTGATAAGAGTCAGTAACAGCTAATTAGTTCCACACTGGGAGGCCCATTTCACCTTTCCTACTGTTGGCTTGATTAGTCTGGCTTGAATATACAGTTTTACACGTGTTCCACCAACGGAGTGCCGATGCCAAATTAGCCTTCTTGAAGGTTCCTTTTGTAAATTTGTGACACCGTCATCAAAAGTAGCATAATCTGCAAAATAGTTTGTATTTAATTTCTCTCGAGTTCTAATCGATCAAAAATGAACTTGTATGCCATGAACAAACACAAAACTGGGTCTATCGAAGGCGGCGTTTAGAGTTTGGATCGAATTGAAGAAAGAAGGACTGACGTTGAAATATAAACAAATCGGTAAATCCATCAACTCGCACGAACCGAACTATTTTTATTCAATTCTGTCTTAACAAAATCCTACTCCCACCATAACATTGCTGAGAGACAATTCGATGAGTGCCATCAGACCCAAGAACCAGGCCAAATCAGAGCCAGTGAGCTAAAGGAGATCTATTTTTTATGGCGATATTTCTTTTAGAAAGCTTATTTCGTTTAAAGCAGAATTAAGGTACTTTTGTTGAACGAAATATAGGCAACACTATGTAAATTCTGTTGAACGCAAATAAGCCTTTCAAGATACAACCCTCTTTCACCAACGATATATCGCCTTTCACAGAAAGTGTCTCTGAAATGGAGATCATGAAACTGTTTCTCAAATCATTACCGCCGGGCGTAATTTTGAGACTGCTCTTCTGCTTCCATCATCACTTTCTGGAATTTTCTGATCATCTTAATCTTGGTCAGGAATATAGAGGGATGTGTCCAGCTTGTCGTGATTATGTATCAGGGCTGACAAATTGCCATGTAACCGTAAAGCAAAACAAAGTTGTCATATGAATGAGATAATCCCGAGTGTGGCTCAAAAGACCAGAAAAATGCAACAACTGCACTTATAACTAATTACCATAGCTGTTAGAAATGAACGCAATTACTTCAGCAGATGATGACGTGTAGGAATTTAGTTCGTGCACAGGACAAACAACGGTTGACCAGCATATATGTTCGACAGGGGCAACATTGGTCAAACTACATGTACAGACGAGAACAAAGCAATATGTTGAAACTCACTGAGCTAAATATGTTTGGATGCGTGTGTACATTTGTGAATACCTTTCGCTAACAGGGATCGGGTTTGTTATCCACTCTGGTCATGTGGCGATCAGATTGATATCAGATAATGCCTCTGAACTGTTATATTGCTACTGGAGCTTTATTTAAATATGTTCTACATACCGCCATGCTATTTCGGCTTTTAATAAAGTTTGCCAAATGTAGAAATTGTGCACGTTTTCGTTATAATCTTTTAAAATATTAAACATTTTGGATTTTTATTAGGGGTGGAAAAAAGGATTGGCTTTAGTTCTTTAAAGCACGGATCCGCCATAAACGAATTGTCTTTACTTTACGTATCGGTATTCAATGTAGGTGTCGTAAAGGATTCCACAAAACAATGACAAACGCCATACATACAATACAGTAGCTGAAAACAAAGCCTTACAATTGCCAGATTGTTTACTATCTATTTACTATAACTGTCTTGCTCACAATATGTCCGTAACTCAATGAGAACTATCCCGTGGTCTGAAGGGGAGATCTACTATGTGAAGGATGTAAACCACCACTCCCGTTCGGAAGGGGAAACCAGAAGAAACCAGATAAACTGCACTTGGGTTTGTATCTATCTTAGTGAGATTATCAAGAGGAATCAATTCCCGATGGGAGATATCTCGTTCCGCTTGTCTTTTATCCTCGGAAAGATCTTTCTAGAAAAAGAAGCAATTGGCTATGTACAATAAACAAGTTCTCGCTCCATAAAATTCGCCGAACGACTACATTGTTTATAGCCCGTCGGAGGGTCATTCTGGTAAAGTGAAAAACAGATGGTTTCCAAAAATACTTGGAAAACTGAGATTTATAGTATGTTTATCTTCATCATAGTTAGCATTACGGTGGACCAAATGTACCATATGTTAATTTACTTAGTGGTCATGTGGTTAAATTGTCCTTTACTTTGTTTATAAAGCTTTTACTTGGATAAAAAAATGTTTTCCATTGAGAAATGTTTTCCTGCAGCCTCTCGTTTGGATACCTTTCATCATCAAATGCGTTTGCAGATCATTCCTGATTGCAGGTTCCACTTGAACGCCCAATCTCACAACAGACTAACCATACCAGGTACATAGGCGATTCATAGACTTTGTATATTTGCTGTACACATGTTCACGGAGTATTCATTGTGACCTTCTCTGATGGCTTGTACCAAACTTTTCAAACGGAATTGGAACCAATATAAAACCTGATTTTAAACAATATAAAACTTGTTTTTATCTAGTGGTTTATACCAATACATCTGAAGGGACTTTTTAAGCACACAAAAACAGTAGCACATCTACGAATTAACATAGAGATCTTCTTTGAAAATGCAAAAGAATTTAACGACTTTGTTCTGACTACTTGCCACTGTCCTGTAAGCTGGGCGCACACTGCACTTGCGGTCTACCACTCTGATCGGCGCCGTATTCACCGGCGCCGTTTACAAACCACTGCGCTCTGAATATGGCTGCGCTTCGATGTGCGGGTGAACAGTAAAGTTGTGGCGCGATTTTTCCGAACATATCCGATTATGACGTAATTTTGGGTTCGTAGCTCCAAGAAAACATGGCGCTTTCCAATAAACTAAAGCCTGCTATACTTCTCATAATTTTAGGAGGAGGCGCCCTTGGTTGTTAAGGCGACCACGTGGCAGGAAGACCTTTTCTCATTGGTCGAGTGCCTTACGGCAAGATAATAGACGGCGAGGTTCCACGCACATTGCTTGTGTTTGGGGACGCCGGTGAATAAGACGCCGGCAAATATCAAATCATTTTGATGCTTGCGGTCATGGCTGCGCCACAGACCGTAAGCCTCAAATGGCCGCGTCGTTCACAGCACACCGAGGCTTGCGACACTGCGGTTTGAGACGCCGGTGAAAAATCGCAGACCGCAAGGGCAGTCTGCGGCCGGCTTCACTGACGACACGGCTTCTAATCCCTATCTCTGGTGCAACGTTTGCTGAGAAATTAAGTTTTCACACACACACTTATATCCGGTTTTATCAACCATTATGGAACGACCTATGTTGGATGGTTGTCAGTTACCAGCGGAAGGTCGTGGGTTTCCTCCGGGCACAGAGCCCGGTTTCCTCCCACAATAAAACTGGCACCGCCGCCATATAAGTGAAATAATCTTGAGCGCGGCGTAAAACACCAAACAATCAATCAATCAACCATTATGAATACCGTGTTTGTAGACAGATCCTTTGTAGACTATCCTGCACATCTGTGTGTTCTAATTTTGTTTTATAATAATGTCAAGCTTTCACGATTGAATGGAGCGCACTTGAATTAAATATGTAGCATATCTACAAGAAATTAAACTTACGTATCCAAGCCGCATTTATGTAGTTAAATGTCATCTATATATTGCATGAAGACACTTACTTCATGAGATCGTGTTTTTTGTGCAGAACTGCACGTAAAAGCAATGCCAAAGTTCTTTGAATTATATCGGGGGTACATTTCTTTCAATTTAAAACACATTTATAGTTTAAGAAATTCCACTTCTTTGAAATTCCATCGCTTAGTTCCAAAGCTGTGTGGCTGATAAAAGTTGGCAACGACGAGACTAAATGTTACGTAACAGGACGCAGACAGACGGTCGAGAATAGAAATCTAGGAGGGGTAAGGTGGGGTGGGGTGGGGTGTGGTGTGGGAGGTACTACTCTAGGCTTATGTTACCTATAAACAATAACACATCCCTTCGTCAGTGTGATATAATATAGAATATCCCCAAAATACGATTTGGGTAGTTTTAGTTTTTCAAATATTGAAATAGGAAGTTATTGGATAAGGATCGCTCATTCTTTCTTTAGCTGTACGTCAAAGCTGAAGTGTTACAGTTTGAAAAGTGATCAGTTCAAACTTAGACGAACGTTTATCATATGTTAAGTGTCTAGTTTTAAGTGTGCAACATTTTCTATTAAAATTATATCAAAGAAAATTACTATGTTGATCAATCTTTCTGAAACGAAAGAGTAACCAAACGTAATGGACGGCTTTCTCCCAGATATAGATATTTTTTTCTCAAACAAAGCAAGAAAATTTACAGCTAATAAAAGAGTGAAATAACTCCCTTGTCCGATGTGATAGCACTCTACAACGTACGTGTATATACAGAACTGTGTCATAAAATCGTATATCAGTTGCCGCCATGCCTGGGATAAAAGCTGGGGAAATACTTATGTATGGTATATACCTTAACATTATACCTTACAATAATATAGTATAACGGGATGTGTTGATAGTGAGATAGATATTACGATAGATCTGATGATAGATCTTGACTGCTAAGACAATTTCTCCATGGCTTATCTCCCTTTGAAGTGAAGCCATTCACATCAGTGGCAATATTTAAGCCAGTCTTTAACGTTGAACATACTTCTCACACAAGCGTAAATTTGTCGTGTTAACAGTTCTTAGTGTTATGATTTTAAAACCATTATAACATGATTTTTTCGGGTTTCCCCTATATTTCACCCAAAACAGACAAAATACCATACTGTATTCGCGCTCCAACGGAATTAACAATGAACATTCTCTCCACTCTTGCGGAAATTCGTCGAGTTCAGAGCTTTTAATATTACGATTTATTTTATGTGGGGCTATATTTATTAAAGGCGACCATTAAATATTTGGACTGTTCTTGAGCCTCTGTGGATGACTTGCCAAGTACTCGCCAAAGGGCCTCTGCAAAGTGCACTCAGTATTTGGTAGGGCGAAAGTTATTATTTCAAAATTATCAATGGTGCCTTCCTAAGATTCGCCCACAAAATTAATGACATTTATGACAACAGCGCTAAGCTAACACGTCAATTATGAGATTTTGTCTATTGCAAGAGTCTGCCGCAGTTCGTTCCATTGCATTTCGCTCTTTCTAATACAGACTATGTCATAACAGGCTTGTCAAGATCTCATTTGAAGATGAATGACTGAGTATCTGTGTGTTACTCTTGGCAGCTGTTTCCAGAATCGACCATTGCCTCAAATTTGCAAGGCACTTCCAAATGACGACTCGCGTTATGTTTGTATGCAACATTCCTGCCGAGTCAAAACAATTTCACTTGTCTGTTAGACTTAGAGAACTACCTGACGACTTGGCAGCTTTAATTCCTAAAGGCCCGTTCTCACTGTGCGATTTGTAGTACCGACTTGTAGCAAGCGATTCAACTAGATTCATTTGATTGGTTGACAAATCATATTGACCAATCAAAAGCATCTATGTTAATCGCATCCTAAAAGTCGGTACCACAAATCATACAGTGAAAACGGGGCTTAAACGGCAACGGCTAAGAGAAACACAGATTTGAAAGCACCGGCTTAAAGTGCAAGTTACAATCGGCAACTGCAGCCGGGTTGCGTCCGGAAATTAACAGTTCTTTTTTTCCGCAGCGGAGGTATACTTTCTTGTTAGAGTAACATCTTCCCACCAACATCTTGCAAGGTTGTATAGTAAAAAAGAGACTATTTGAAGAAACCATAATTATACTAGACAGAAGAACAATATTTTGTAAGGTTAGTTTTGTAACATGCTTCATGATTCCACTTACTAATTTCGGACGGATAACTGTCCTAATCAAACACAAAATGTTTTCTAGACTATTGCAAAACCTTTTAGAAAAATTCATATGGCATTATAATATTCCGACTGCGATGGGTGTGAATCAGTGTTAAAGGGAAAGAAAATCTAAGCTTTAGATTAGTTTAGATGGAAAGAGTAGAGTTCATTTAGTCCAAAACAACTGTCCAATGTATGTTTTATCCGCTCATAAGTGAATAATTGAAATTTGAAGGCGGCGTTACAATAGAGAATAAGCCCCATAGGCCATTCACAAGGCCGCCATCATTTTTTCATTAGTTTTATCCAATTATTGTTGAATAAAAATTTAAGTGCGTTATAGAGTAGTCATGTGATGCAATTTAGCCAATGGCTGGCTAAGTAATGGCGTGTGGTTGCATACTGACCTATATATTCGGAGACAATCTTCCCAGTTCAAGTTTGTCGCCATGTTTTTTTTTACCTAAATCTACTCTTATACACTAGAGAGCGGTAAAAATACGTCATTATTGATCTAAAAATAGCTACACCAACATCGGAAAACGGAAAAAATGGTTACACAGATAAGCCACTGAAAGTACATACTTCTGTCTGTTTTTATTAGCTTGAGGGTCACTGGAGATAATTGACGTGAAATGTTTTAAGTACTTTGAAGGTTGTTATCGACGATAATCCCTATGTATTTCTAGAGATTTCCCCTCCTTTAAGCTACGTTTCCACTTGTACGGATACCGGTGCGGATACTGATCGCCGAGTGGTATAGTATGCGGCGAGAGTGTTTCCTTTTATGCCGTTGTCAGCACGGCATCCAGCCTTTCTCATTCACAAAATGTCCCCTTATGATTGCTTTAATTTGGGGTAATTTTTGTTCAACTTATAGCCCATGAAAAGGATCACATTGGTCTTATCTGTCAGCATATATTAATTCCAGTTGGAATTCGTTTGTGATATTAACCGATTATCACAGAATTGGTTTGACTTGTTTTCCTTTAATATCGAGTGGATTCAATCCAGGAATGTAAATTTATCATCTGGCTGTGAACTTACAACATAGTTCTGAATCTGTAAGTTCGCAATACCGATATCGAGTTTGCAAGACCCGGATCGGCTTTGCTATGAATTTATTCGTTTTTAGATACTTGGCCCTACTTTATGGTCTATACACCCACAACAACATAATACATTTCTGTCTGTTTAAAGAATAAATACTACGTAATAGAGAAACTGCATCCTGTCTTAATAAATTATCTTGGAGTTTAAAGATAAACAGAAAGTGGCCTGTGCCTCAACAAAAAAAAGGTCTAAGGGAATTACGTTTTAGTATTTCTTCGGTTGGTATAAAAAGTGTAACCTATTTCTTGTCTGTCATAATTATTCATTCTCTATTAGTTTTACAGTCTTGTTAAGTTAGATACTAATGGAGACGAGCAAGCATGTCAGTTTTACAGCCGAGTCGTAATACAGTCTGCCAAAAACGTGTACTGTTACTCATTCATGACTGATTGATTTATTGATTAATGATTAGCGACCCATTCAAGATTATTTTTATCTTATAAGGCGGCGATGCCAGGTTTAATGGCGGAGGAAACCCCCGATCTTCGGCAAGTACCTGGCAACTCTGCTTCATGCATACGGCGATCAAGAGAAGAACATATTTGGTTTCAGTGGGATTCGATCCTGCACAGCATCTATGGCATACTCATATACCAATGTATGCATAAGACCCAAGACCCATCTAAGTGAATTTCTGTTGCAATGCCGTCAGTCACCATGCTATGATTAGGATTTTTTCTTGACACATGTATTTTTTCATTGGCCTGAAACTATGTCGTTATGGTGACTTCCCGTAAAGAACATATCTTCGCCTTATTCAACATCTGCCGAATGGATCGAATGGGAACGTAGAACTAGTTGTTTGTTGACACGCCAACTGAATAAAGTTGTCAATTCTGTCAACCAGCAAGATGTCTTTAAGTTCTTTAAACCTCGAGGTATACCATAAATCCACTGTAACTTGTTCGTTGGGTTTTGTCCGCAGACATATATAAAAATCCAAAATACATATAATTTAAGGGACGTGGAATCACACCGTCAACTCTTTAGGCCTAATCAGCAAGATGTCTTCCAGTTTGTAAAACGTCCGTCAAACGCCGTATACTGTTTACTCTGCTTATTTACTTAACTGAACGGCGCACTATTTAGTTCCCCAGAATTGTTTGTGTCAACAACAGAATATGCAGTTTTGAAATGGGATTGACACACGTAGTTGAGGTTGCAAAAGAAACAACACTGAGAAGAGGATTGGTTTACAGTTTACATGTAAAATCTTCATGCAGCGTTAAGCATGGATGAATGAATCAATCGATCTAACTCATAATTTTTTATCTTTAATATACTTTCGAAGAAAGCTGTAGTTGATCAAGCATCCTACCAAAATAATTAACTTTTGGTAATATGGTAATATTATCCCACCTCACACTGAATACTTCCTGTTGATTGGTTCAAACCAGTCACGTGGAGACCCTGTATATTTCCATATTACGTCGCCGTGCTGATCCATACAGAGCGACTACCATATATGGCTTGTGACGTAATGTCTAGACGCTTGACAGTCGTGTCTGTTCGTGCCATACACATCAGAAAATACCTTTCGGATTTCACTTTCTGCCTTTTATGAAAGCCAATTTTCAGAAAGAAGGCTTGAATATCGTACAAGTTAGGTCTTCGGTGGGATAAATTCGTTACAGGGTTTGTTCGAGGGGGGATACGGAAATATATGGGGTCAGTAAACAGTATATTGGGCTCGGCTAACGCCTCGCCCAATATCGGTTTACTGACCCCATATATTTCCGTATCCCCCCTCGAACAAACCCTGTAACTAATATTATGTAGTGTTGCAAGCCTCGATGGAGAGTGTATTTAAACAAAAACAAAACTGATTGATTGATTGTTTGGTGTTTTACGCCGCGCTCAAGATTATTTCACCTATATGGCGGCGTTGTCAGTTTTATTGTGGCAGGAAACCGGGCTCTATGCCCGGAGGAAACCCACGACCTTCCGGTGGTAACTGGCAACCATCCCACATAACAAAAACACTTTTGGTTGTGGATGTTTTCATTGAAAGCAAATTTTTCTATTTCAATGGAAAATGTTACGATTTTTTTTGGTAGATTTCCCAACTATGATTGGTTGATCTTTTAAAAAATAACTGACAAACCGCACTAACTGTTTAGAACTAAAGGAGTGGGTGGGTGACACGGATAGAGAAATATTCATGCTTTTTTTCAATAGAAACGCAGAATTCTCAAATATGATCAAATATGATCTTTTTTTAAAATAATTAGTAAGCAGAACTAACTGTCTATAACTGAAGAAACGATGAGATAATTTATTAAAGGCAACAACTATATTCATACCATTAACCCTACCATGTAGTTCAATTGGATGGACCAAGGCCTTAGTTAAAGTGTTAAAGAACCCTGTTTGTTCACTTGGTTTTCTTTCAATTTTTTCAGGGAGAGATAATTCCGATCGTTAACATATCCTTTCAGTACCGTTGGTTGCTTTCAAATAAGATTCTCGTGGGTGATAAATCAATTCGCTAGGTCTTACAAAACTAGTTGTCAGTGGATGTGCCACCAACGCTGACTTCGTTTAGATAGTTTCGTAAAAACGGGGTAAAGACATATCAACGGGTGTAGGGCGCTGCTTTTCGTTGGCTTTATGTCGCAATGCTTTTTTCTGGTCCCATTCCTAATCTGTCAATGGTTATACGCTACTATTTCTGATAAATGTGTAATTAAAGGTGTCCAAATATACCCGTTAGGTCATCTCTACCTTGACCAACACGATGTGAATAATAGTTATGCAATGTGGGGTCTCCAATGGGACGTCTCCAAACTTAAACCAATTCCGAGCGTGCCTTCTCAAAGGGGCATACACGGAATCTCCGAATCGAAAATCTTAAAAATGTTCGCCAACAAACTGTTGCTTGTATGAAGACGAGGTTTACAGATGACCATTGGTAACTTCAATTGTGAGTTTTATTTGAAGATTACTTTGTCTTCTATGGTATGCTTATAACCTTTGTTAGCTGTACGATACAGGGTATTTAGCTGCGCGTGTGGTGCATTCTCGACTGCTAGTTATCACTGTCAGACAAAACACAACAGAAACAAGTAATTTTGTATATAAATGCACTTTTGCAGCTCATTTCGCTAAAACTGACCTGCAGTGTTTTAAACTAGAATGTTTACTCTTTATGTTTTTTACTAAAAAAAAAAGAAAATACCACATCAAATTTGGCGGCGTGGCGTTTTAAACGAGACATATGAGATTGACATTTTCTGGAAACTTTATGAAGTCGTCAATATCAATATCGATATTGCGAGACCCTTTGTTATGGGTTTATTCATTTTTAAATGCATGGGCCTACTTTATGGTCTACATGAGAAATGCAAAACTCGTGTCTGTCGTCCACCTAATGAAATATCATGGGGTTTAATTTATTATAACAACTTATCATTATGTATAAAGGTCTAAATGATATACTCATTTTTAACACAATTAGAAACTTGTCTCCCTGGCTATTTTAGACAAGATTTTCTCTGTGCCCGTGTATGTAAGTGTTCAAAAATATGAACAAGAGAAACCACATTCTGTCTTAATTAATCTTCAGATAAATCGTTTACTGGTGTGTGACTAAGAGTATATTTTTATGTTTTTGAATTCATCTGTAACAAGTGCATATGTAAGTGTATTCAATATTGTCCCATAAAAAGCTGCCAGAGAGCTCTCGTGTACCTACCGAAGGCCGGGAGTTTCCTCCGAGCAGAGATTCTTCCCACAAAGATTTCTCCCCCCACTAAACCTGAAAAAGGCAGCCACATAAGTGAAATAATCATGAGTGCGATGAAAATCATAAACCATTACCCCATGTGGATATTGAATTAACCCACCTCTTTGTAACTCGAGTAACCTTTTTTTGCAAATGTTTTCTTACGTGCTTTTGGTTGGAAGTGTCGCTCCGAGAAACTGATTTAGTTCCTCGTAAATTGACGTAATTTAAACTTTGCTTTCTGCTTACATCATCTACTTGTCATTTCAGCTGATTTATCAACGTTAAAATAACACAGGATATGACCGAAATCCATGTATACACTCTATGCAATATACAATTAAAACCAAAACACATAGGACAACTTGTACTACTTTGTACATGGTGATGTTTTGGTTTTAGTAAAACCGCTCCACAGAAGAATCTAATATGCAATGACTACACTACACGTCTAGCATTTTCTACCATCTTTTGTAGTCTGGGATTCAGGAACAGAATAGTATTTTATACCCAATTAACATGATACTCTGGTTATATCGTCATACTCGAATTTCTCATTCTTTGAAGTGGCACGAGCTGCCAAAATTAGATTTATTTTTATAGATTCTGATTATTAAGAGAAGATAAGTGTTGTACTAAAGGATTGGCGTTGGAATAAAAAAGTATTGGTAAACCAGTATCCCGTTCGAACCGAAGATGTCCGCTAATAACCGACAAAATTTAAATAGTCTGGATGTAGGAGTACATTTTGGGTGATTTGGGTGTACATGACCCGGGGCTTAATTATTAGAAAGTTTTATTTTGTATTTCTAATTAGCTAATTTTGTTAGACGAAATTTTCCCTATATTTGTCAGCTCATATCGCGTTTACTATGCTAAATTATTGAGCTGGAAAAGAATCCGATGTCACAGAAAACTATTGACACTGTGACTTTTGGGCGTGACGTTTTCCAATTTTATGAATAATTTGCGCAATTTTGTTGGAGAGCTTTTGCTCGCTTTGTGCAGTTTTACTTTTCTTTTCATTCCACGCGCAACTGGCTTGTACATTGTTGTTTATCTGACCTATATGTAAAGATGGTCATTTTTATCTTTCACCAACAACAAAATGCTTCTAGACGCAATCAAGCGCATTAAAGAGTTGGAGCCTGTTTCACAAAGCGGCGTAGCGTAAGTTTTCACGTAACTGCCATAGAAACCCATACTGTAGAGATACGTTAGTATGAAAGTTACGCAAAAAATACATCTACGCCGCTTTGTGAAACAGGGTCCTGAAATGTAAAACCCATGAACCAACCACAGTTTTATTGGCTGTTTAATTACCTAATCTTAGATTAACGTTGCCTAATCTATTTGATCCAAAGGTTTTTTTTTGAGTGATTTATTTGAACCACTTATTATATATGTTAGATGTGGTGGATAGCCTTACACGTTACATGACACGGACCTTTGAAACAAGGCCCCACAAGTGTCCACACTCAAAAAAATATATGTAAACTCATTTACGTTAGGTCTAATCAAATAGTATGTACTTGAATAAGGCATAAAAGTTAAAACCGTGAAGCATTAACAGCTGTCAGATGTAATTTCATGTTTATTGTATTTTAACCCAAAACAGATGATGCCATAAAGCGTTACCTACATGACTTGAAGTATGTCCGAAAACCAAACGTGCTTTACAATCGGACGGGCGTTTTATACAAAGTCTATCTTTCACCGAGCAAATTGAATTGCATTGCTTAAGGCCCGTTCTCACTGTGCGATTTGTCGTACCGACTTGTAGGATGCGATTAAAATGAATGCTTTTAATTGGTCAAAATGATTTATCAACCAATCAAATCCATTTTAATCGCATCCTACAAGTCGGTACGACAAATCGCACAGTGAGAACGGGCCTTTAACCACTCTTAAATGCATCCCTATCTTACCGAATTCTATCTAGTCGGCTGGTCTTTCAATGCAAGTATTGGTCGCAAATGCTATGATTTCCTCCGCAACAAAATTAAATTCTCAAGTCGTAGATATTTATGTTGTTTTAGTGTTTCGTTCGTGGTGGTGCTGCTGATTCTTGGAAAGAATTTTAACAGGACTTACGTTGAATATGAACTGAAAATTTATTTGGCAATAAGTTAACATATTTATAGAAATTAAGCTATTCGTTTTGTCATTGCTTTATAGGATTATACACACTTTTAATATTCACGTGTAAATATGATAAAATGTATCGCGTAATCATTAATTGATTTCTTAGCAAAATTCATCTTCTCCCCATGTTAAAAGCTGGTGAAGTACTAATGTATGTTATAGCACTTAACGATACCCCTATAATAGTATACAGTATGCTGTATAACACGATGTGTTGATAGTAAGATATATATTACGTGAGATGTTGACAGATCTTTACTGGTAAGATAATTTCATCATTGGTTATCTCCCTTTGATGTTAAACCAGTTAAATTGTTAATACATTTTAAATGTAGTTTTCTTCATTGTAAATATAACCAAAAACACTGCCAATAATACGTTTAATAAACCACTGATCCTAGGCTTTAACATGAATGGGTCTTGGTACGAAAATCATACATCGCTGGCTTCGATCTTCACCTCTAATTTAAAGGTCGACCAGATGCCTCAAAGGCCAGTTAATACGAATAGACTCTTTCGGCTTTCGAATTGACGCTTGCGCAGATACCTCTGTGCATGGCAAAATAACGCTACATTGAGTTTTGGAAACAATCTAACGTCTAAACCGTACTTATTTTTTCCACGATATGCGATAGAGGCGTGTCACAGCGCCTGCAACAGAGAAATGACGTCAGTGTCATACAACCAAAACAACGCCATTAAAATCATACTCTAAGCCGATATGGGCTAATGTAAAAACAGAAATCTAACACTTTGTAATCAGGAATAAACAATCCACCAGATAATGCTGTAGAAACTGTAACAGTTATTTCAATGAACGCCAATAGCTGGCGACTCGTATTTAATTGAGCCATTGACGGTTGAAAGTTTACATAGTTTACTTTTACAGTCGAAATCCTGTAACATTTTGAGCGCCTAGTTTCTGGTTTACAGTTTCATAAAGAACAGTTTCACATTGCCTTCACTATATCCTTTCAATGGTATTAAGCTTTGGACTGAGTAAACAGAGACAGAGCAGTTCTATATGTGAGCGTTAGTTGGTTGACAGATGGCGTTTAATAAACAGAAAGACATCTTGTAAGTTGACAGAATGGACAGCTTTCTTTCAGTGATAGAGTTGTCTTTCCGACAGCCTGTTCTCTACCGTCCTCGAATTTAAGGACATTTCCATATGACTAATGTTGAGTCGCTATATCTGATACAAAAACCCAAGTCAACTCAACTTTTTGTGCTGACGCTTCTGACGTTTGGTCTTGGTATAGGTCGTATTGTCTTTCAACAAAAATATTTGTTAAAAAGGAAATATAAGCCGTTTACTAGTAGTGGGTGTACATGTACCGGCCTATAGCAGAGGTATGAATCATTCCAGGTTTTTTGGTAGTAAACCCAATCTACCACACAGATATAAATATTTCTTGGAAAAGTTTCTTGCAACTTTAGCTCGATGTTTCCAATAAATTTACAGTATGTAAATGGATTCTACTTTCACAATACGTTATCCTTTCTCCGCAATAGTGTATCAATGTGTATCAACTGATGTGTCCATTTGTCTTGGCAGTAAATATCACTGTTACATCGTTATTGTAATGGTTTAGACTTGCTGTCCCATTTGCAGACGAAATATAAAATGACTATTTTTAGTGTAAAATGTCATTATGTAATCTCTGTTCTGTTTTATAAGTTTGGGTTTTCTCTAATATCTTGTTTTGTACCCAGGCAATTCCCAGATTGTGTTACTAATAAGAACTACCTTTATCTTCAAAATTGGTGTCAGCGGGAAGCTCCGATTTTGTAATTTTTGATAAAAATGACGATCATGAAATTATCTAACTCTGTTTTATGAATTTTTTGCCTATATTCGGCAGTTTATGCCGCTTTCAAGACTCTTTTTGGAAGTTACTGAAGTATCTTGGCACCTGAATTCTAAGGCTAATTTGCTTGCTTCACTGGCTGAAAAGAGGCAACCATGTTTGTCCAGGTGCTCGATTCAACAACTTCTTTGATCTCTGTGACAACCCCATAAACTTGCATTCTTGGAATACATCCAGACAGTAATCCCTGAAACAATTCACACCAACTCCGCGATAATGGTCTTAGTACCCTAACGGTTTCGGGTAAATTTATTGTAGTTCGCAACGCATCTTTCCTGTGATAAATAAGAGTAAGTTACGTAAATAGGATTTATGTGGTTAGTAACAAGCAAAAACCATCCAAGTTCAAAAGTGAACATAACCATGGAAAACGCCCATCGTTTGTCAGTCAAGGAATTGACGTGACCGGGTTATTCGTGGAAATGCGTAAGGCTTGTCTTCTCATTTTCGTTAACATTCTACAGTTGTTGGTGTCTCCAAGAACATAAAATAATCCCAGAAGTTACCATAATGTATTATGCGGATGATGATTACAATTTAACGATTCTTTATGAATGTTTATACATATATATCCTCTGTATGGCAAAAATCATTCGTTTCCAACTTCTTCTTCGCCTCTGGTGATGAACGGTATGTTTTTTATGGACACTTTCCGACTGTGGTTTTCACTCGATCACCTTGCATGGGAGAGTGTCCAGACACTCCCCGGAGATCAGTGGGTTTCTCTCTGCAAAATGTCCAGTTCCCTGCACCACTAAACATGGCAACGACGCCATATAGGCTTAAGCAAAACCATCTTGAATGCTACAAAAACATCATTCAAGCAATCGATTTGAAGATGTAATTGGTAAAATCCGGATCCAATACCGGTTTTCATCAGTTGGTTTTCCCATGCTCTTTAGAGTACATGTTTAGACCTATTGTTTGCTCTAACCCTCGGCCGCCTGTTTTAAAGCTGCCCTTACGTAAGGCGGATCCCTAAGTCTGGAAAACAAGTAGAACAATTTTGACAAGACAAGAATGTTGCATACAAACAAAACGCGCGAGTTTCATTTGAAGGTCTCATGTAAATGTGAGGCAACGACTAATTTTGCAGACAGCTGCCAAATCTGACATACAAATACATGTACTAAGTCATTCACCGACAGCCGAACCCAGGACCAGTCTGTTACAAGAAAATGGAAAATCACACTGGCAGAAACTATGGTACGGTGTATTGCATATCGTTACAGACAAACTACAATGATTGACATGTCAGTGTGGTGTCCATAATGCTATTGCATTAGTGTTAGGACACTTCTGAGTAAATGGCATCATTAATGAAAGTCCAAAATGCCGTACCGAAAACAACGGTTAATTACTTTAGGGATAAAATGACAGATGTACAAATTTAAAGGATGACTCTCGCCGATAATACAATGTATAAATTACCAATTCTTAAATTCATGCTTAGTCCATGCTTTTGCAGTTAATAATTCTTGGACTGACCTGGAATCAGCGACTACTGGGGATGCCCCAGCTTCCGCTTATTTCATTCCACCGCAGTGTGTACTGTTTTCATGGGCCATCTAAATCCGTTTCTTCGGAGCTGATTACAAATTAGTGTCTAAACGAAAGATTTTTTACTCATTTTCTGGAAAGGACCGGGTTAGAAATAGGGATCGAATTTCGTGTTGATACTATTTATATGAACAATTGGAAAGAGCTTTAAGTGTCTTTCTATGTTATTTGCCAAAAAAGCTGTGTTTTGACAAGATGGTCAATATATCGATTGGCAAATTTATTGGAATACATGAGGTCAAATGTCAGTGGGCTTGGAAAATGTTGGTAATGATAATTGACATTTGGTCCTGGTGTAAAGGAGCGATTGAAATTTATGTCGGTCAGCCCCACACTTAATGACAATTGAGCCTTCGGATTTGAATATATTTCAAGACCAATATTTAATCAGCTACCAAACTTGCGACTGAATGAGTGAAAAAGACAGTGGGCTATTTAATAGCTAGAGCTCAAATGTCATCCTTTTGAAAAAATACAACCTTCGAAAAGGTTTCCAATGCTATTTTTTTTTCAAAGATATTTTAACTCAGTAGCGCATACATTCGCCGTAAATCCCCATTTTTAAACGAGATGTATGCGGGTGATCAATCAATTGGCTAGCTCTTACAAAACCAGTTATCAATACGTGAGACATTCGCGTTGACTTTGAGTAGATAGTTATGTCAAAACACAGTGGAGAAATGTCAACATGCGAAGTGGTGTTGTGTTTTGTTGGCTTGAAGTCATCATGTTTTTGTGGCAGTTGCAGTCCCAATCTGTCAGTTATAGCAACTTATGTGCCAAATTATTTAACTCAAGATGCCAAAATACACTCGTTAACTTCTACCTGTCTTGATCAACACCATATGAATGATAGTGGTGCATTTCACATGGCTTTTCTGTAAACTAACATAAAATCAGGGTATGCTATCTGAAACAGAACGTTTGACTGTTGATATATTTGGGTTTTAATGCTCACCTTATGTTTCTTTTTGTTGGATGTGTCAGTTATCCATATTTTCTTCATCAAACTTTCCTCCTATAGTAATTACACAACGCTTTAATTTTCTCGTTTAGACTCGACTAGGTTTCATTGATACCGTTTGTCAATAAATAGGAAACTTTCAAAACGTTTTCAAAAAGCCTGTTATAAACGCATTAATATGTTTTTGATTCCAATACTCGACTATCCGATCCGCTAACGAGACAACCAGCCTCTTGGACTAAAATAATGAATAATAAAGTCTAAATGTTTTCTGATCCCTTAGATAAGCATTGTTTGTTTCCTGTTGTTCCTACCTTCTCCAGATTGATGACTGTTACTGAAATTAAACGTGTTCAAACGTCTCATTTTTGTTATGAATCATTACCGAATTGAGATAATAAGGATCAAGACTGAGATAGTTCCTTAGCTTCGAAAACAATTCACGGTTTTATATATTTATAATCACTAAAACACACGGGCACAGGGAAAATCTTCTTGTCTAAAATAACCATGGAGACAAGTTTCTAATTGTGTTAGAAAGAGGTATATCATTTAGACCTTTACACCCCATAATTTTTTGTAACAAACCAAACCTATGATATTTCATTAGGTTGACGACTGACAAGAGCTTAGCCTTGGTCAGTAGAATTTCTGGATTTCTTTTGTAACACATTGACAATGGTTACGCATCTTAACTATGGCAAGAACATCGGTGGACGGTTTTATTTGTAAGCTTACGATCGTCTTGGTGTACATTACATCACATTTAGGTCGTGATGAGACATGCGTAGTATCTATTCCATCTACACGTATTTCGGAATCCATTATCAAGTCTTTGCAACAAAAAGCATAGCCTACAACAACCACGCTCTGTCAGGATGAATTATATCGCGGTTTAATACAAACCAGATTTCTCCTGTCATCTTAAAATAAATGCATCTGTTGCAAGTGAATAAGAGTGTATTTAATATTGTCGGTTTTAGATATAAAACAAATGCCTTTACTTTCAAATGCCCTGTGGATTTTGAATTAACCAACCTGTTTGATAATCCGATTCAGCGTATACGTGTTGGGGTTTTTTTTTTTGCCGACATTCTGGTTTTAGTTTTCTGTTGCACCATTTGGCTTATGTTATCTATTAAAATATAATATTAAAAATAACCTCCTACTACAATATAAAAGAGCCAATGAATATGTTTTTCTAACGTAAAGCATGTGGAACAGTTTCCAGGTACTCGCCGACGGTCGAGAGATTCCTCCGGGCAATAAACCTAGTTTCCTCATCCATACTAAATCTGACAACACCGCCATTTAAGTGAAATAATCTTGAAGACGAACAAATTATTGTGTTTTTTAGAAAATTAAAAGAAGAAATATTTTCATAAAATTCTGTATGAGGTGAATGAACTTTGGCCATGGGAACATGAACTCGCCTGTACGTCCTTTGTTTATCTTGGCTTTACTTATATATATATTTTTTTGTTGTTGAGTCTGCAACCATATCTTATAGGAATACGTAAGGTTCTTGACTGAGTTGAGATCACTTTTACCGTGTTTCTTATGCTGGGAAAGAAGGAATGAGGGCTTGTAAAACCTGACACAATGATTACTCGTCTTCATTAGTGTTTGACATAATAACGCTGTAAAACTACGATAGAATGACTCACGATGGCAGATAACAAATAGGGTTGCTTTTTACTTTCATTTCGACGCAAAAAGCTCAATTGCGCAATTTCTACAAAGCTTTTTCTTGTCTGCTCTTCCCGACAGCTAAGCCGGTGAAAGCGATTTCGTGCCCGTATTCGACGATATGATTTTTGAGTTGTCTATATTTAAAGTGCCATGAGCTGCCAAAACGTTGATATTTTGACGTTAAAACAGAATGTTGAAATTATTGGTTATTTTTCTCAAGGCTAATTCAGATCCTTTTTAGTGACATTTCTCCCACATTCGGCGATCGAGTGAAAAATCCACCCACAAATTTTTCAATTTTCATTTAATCAGAGATGGAATTGAAAACGCGCCGCGTCTTTGGGATGCCTGTGTCGGACTATCGCTATAACCGACTGGGACACCGAGGCCCACAACAATTCAAGCAAGAAAGCACTTACAGGATTATGTACTCTATTTCATACGCTGGGCGTGTTCCCTCAATCAAAGACTTATTCGATGATAAATTATGTTATTCGACTTGATGATTACAGGACGGTTCTACCTCGGCACAATGGAATCTATATACATTGTCTTAAACAATTATCTTGAGACAAACAAGCGCGAAGCCTCTAATGTAAGTGTCGAACGACCTATGTGGGATGGTTGCCAGTTACCAACGGAAGGTCGTGGGTTTCCCCCGGGCATAGAGTCCGGTTTCCTCCCACAATAAGACTGGCAACGCCGCCATATAAGTGAAATAATCTTGAGCGCGGCATAAAACGCCAATCAATCAATCTAATGTAAGTGCATTTTAATATGTGGAAGAGTAGCCAGGTACTCACTGAAGGTCGGGGGTTTCCTCCGGTTTCCTCCCCAACTAAACCTGGCAACGAAGCCATATAAGTGAAATAATCTTGAGTGTAGCGTAAATCATCAATCAACCTAAAAACGTAATGTAGCTTTATGTGTCAATATACATTTTAGTATACACTACACACAGCGTTAGTTTATAAATGTCATATTTCCGGTTAAATCGCTCTCAGTTGGCTGGTAGACACGTCGGCAGTTAACATTTCACCACCAGCTTTAAATGATAAACCAAGCTTGTATATTTACCCGGAAGTAAATAATGCTTTGATCAACGCAACAGGATAATAAATTCTTATACCTGGCGAGAATTCAAACAAAGATTTGATAAACCCTTTACACCAATTAGTAAATAACCGACACTGATTGACCCGGAAAAAATTCCGGGCCAGGGTGAGAATCGAACTCACGACTTAGGGTTAATTAAGTTCAATTAGTTATGGGTATTCACTCAAAGAGTAGGCTTCTGCAGTTTGTAACCGTTAGCTTATTCTTTCAGCGTTATTTACCTCAAAATGAGATTTCTGTGGGTGACAAATCAATTCGAAAGGTCCTACATAACCGGTTGTCAATCCACACCTCGTCTTTGCTGTTTCGGTGTAGATAGATAAGTCAAAACATATTCAAGAAACTTCAGCAGGTTAAGCGTTGTTGATTTTTGTTGTTTGAGGCCGCCGTTTTTGCTCCTTATCTGTCAATGAATATAGTTCCTTTTCCAAATCGTATACAAAAAAACACAGAAACAAGCATCCATACCTCGATTAACGTACATGTAATATACCGTATGGTTGTTTAATGTTTGGTCACTTATGTGTGTTCTTTGCAATGAAAAATAAACGTGTATGTTACCTTGAACAGACTGAAAAGATGTTACATGTTTGCTATGTTTTTCTTTTTGCATTTCCGACTTGATATACCATCATCCAATTGAATCTAAATAACATTAGTTTTTAGGCTGTAAACCTACGTCATATTATTTACCACAGAGCCAATGTGCTCTCTTTGTCGTAGGCCAAAACAAGCTGTACCTACTCCGGATAAATTATCTTATGGTTTAACACAATCCAGATCTCTCCTGTCATCTTAAAATAAATCCGTCAGTTGTATGTGCGTAAAATGTATTTCATTTTGTCAGATTAAGATCTATGGACTGCCGTTTATACATATCCCCTGTGAAGTTTGAATTAGACCACCGCTTTGTCACATTATCTGGCGTAGGAAGCTTTGCGTTTTGGGTTTTTTTTTTTTTTTTTTGCTTTTTTTGTGGTTCAAATTCTTCTGTTGCGATATTTTTAGGCGAGCTTTAATCTTTAGGTGTCGGGTGGGTGTATTCCATCGAATTCGAAATGAAAATTATAATGAAACAAAGTTGAGCTGGGTTTTCGTTCGATTGCTCTATATGAAAATGCCAACGATAAAAGAAAAAGAAAATCTGTCTAAAAGAGGCGTGTTTTTTACCAACAAAATCTCGCAGAGTTACCTTATGAATGAAATACGCCGTAAATGAGTGCTCCGTAAAAATATAGTAATCAACCCTTGGAGGTGTCACTTGACGTAAATGAATGCAACAAACTTACCTATGCCTTTCTATTTTTAGCCTATACGATAAATTCTAAAAAGTCTTGTCATATACATGGCTGAGCCTCCACGTTTTGGAACCTTACGTTCGTTATTCTCGTGTAATTACTTACTGGTCCTAATTCTAGCGTATTTAGGTCTATAAGTAAATTCTGGAAGTTAATTTAATCAATAAACAAGTACTGGTATTTCTTTGATATTAAAGTTCTCGTCCGAGGATACGAGTATTTTGGAGGAAATCGTATAGCTTTGCACCTTAGTCACCATCGCAATCTTTTTTGCTAGTAGTCCAGCGCAACTTGAATGATTGATTAATTGATGTTTTGCGCCGCACAAAGGATTATTTCGCTTTTATGGCGGCGCTGCCAGGTTTAGAGGGATAGAAAACCAGACTCTTTACCGAGAAGAAACCCTATACCTCCTGCGAGTACTTGGTAACATTAAGCGATCGTGTGAAACCCCCAATCAGAAATTTTTCAATTTTATTTGGTCTGAGTGGGAATGGAACCCGCGACCGATCGTGATTATCTTGAACGCTCAGTTATCTCATTGTAACAGACTGAATGGCTCTAAGCAGATGGTCACAGTACCCATAACCATTAAAATCGGATTCCATAGAAATATGTCTAAGAGCAAGGTGGAGCCTGGTTACACATCTGAAGGTTTTTTTTTTTTTAGTCTTCGCTATTAAGAATATTTTGTACGCAACGTAGGTGGTCGTCATTGAAGTAGTTAACACTACCACCTTACGAACACGGTTGTTCACACGAGTAGGCCAAATAATTTCCTGGCAAAGAGGATATAAAAACAATATTTGCTGCATTCCTGATCTCACCCTAAGCAGTCCTTTCACACGTATTTTTCGGTTTTATTGTTATTCTGAAATCCTTCCACGTAATTGAATAATCGAAGTTTAAACAGACCGCCAACAACATATGGGCAGAATAAATGCAAACCGTACGACGATCAAATTTCATCCAATACATTATCAACTGGCTTTTATATCATCTTGCACAGTTTACACCTTTCAGTTAGGATGGGGTATAATTAACTACCCTGCTGTTTATCTTGAAATAAAACTCGCTTCCATTCATCAACCTACACCTACAATATACTGTTAACGTATTTTATCTTCACTTACAACGAAATCCTTCTAGACGCAATCGAGATCATCAGAGGAGCTCAAATATATAACATATGTACAGCCTCTTAGCGCACCACTGTTTTATTCAATGTTACATTACTTACGTTAGAAATGGAAAGATAAATCTATTTGATCCAAGAGGCTTTTAAGTGATAAATTGAAACCACTTAGAATATATCTCAGATGTGTGGGATAGCTCTTTATGTTACATGACACCAAATTTGAAATTAGGGTGGTTGCGTGTTCAACCACAAAATGCTTAGTTTAATGATAATGAATTTGCTTTCGATGGCTATTACGGTAAAAATTGCAAATCAACATAGCTTGATTTTTATACGTGATGTATGGTTTTTCACGGTGTTGTGCACAATTATCAAAAACATCTTATGTATTAATTTACGAATGTCACATGATCTGAACTATATTTTACTGAATGTCACCGTAACAATGAATAATGTCGAGCGAGATGCATACAAATAGTTCATTCTTTAAAGTGACATAAACTCCATACATTTTAATATTTAGACGTGTTAGCAAATCGAGGTAATTACGGGATATTTTTCAAAATAAGAAGAATTAAGAATCTATCTGTGGCAACAGTTCGCTAACGTATGTTAAGCCAATGTTTAGAAGTTATTCACGCTTAAAATGGTCGGGGTGCATTACGCTTATTTAACTTTTGTTGGTATTTTGCACAAGCCTTTGCTACAAACAAGTCGTAGGCGCAACGTATTTTTTTAATCAACGTAAACCATTTACTCTTTCAATGAATATTTGAGTCGATCGATTGTACTTTATATCACTTCCGGTCGCAGTCCGCCATTTTGATGGTCAACTAACCACAACTACGCATAAACAACACAGGTAAGGCGAATAGGTAGTTGGTATGCACACAACATAAACAGGATTAGTTTGACCTTCAAAATGACAGATAGGCCGATATTACCCAGAATGCAACGCCAAAACTTCAGTGCAAATGATCTACATGTATTTGTATAACAAGCGACATTTATTTTAAACAATCTAAACTTTGTATTATGGTAAAAAAAATCGATAGAAATTTATTCTAACGTCTTTTGAGGCTGATATAAGAATATTGATCCAATCTGTAATCTTTTAGGGTATATTGATTCAGAATTGTATCTTACCACAAGTTCTCGAGAATAGTATCAACTGATTAAATTCTCATGATTAAAGTGACGTGAGCTGCCAAATCTAAGGACACTTTCCTTGAAACCGAATTAGCTAATCATTGGTAATTTTAATCGCGAAGAACAAAACAAGGACTTTCTGCTGATACCAATACTTGGGATATACGTTTAGGTAGTCTTATAAGTAACATAAATCTCGAAAACGTGCCCACACATTTGAATTTTGTCCGTTATTAGCACACATCTAAAGTTTGCGCAGCTTATTGGCTTTATCAATGTTTTATATTTTAACTCCAATCCTTTAGGTTTTCAAGGTACTTCAGTCTCTCAACTTCTCTTGACAATCCGAAGAAAACAACTCCGAATTTTGGAAGCTCATGCCATTTTAAGAATTTCAGCAGCTCATAGCAGAGCGCTACGTGAGACAATTTGAGAGAAATTTGTATTGATACCGATTTATACAGCATAAAGTCGGTATTGTTCCATTTTGAGGCAGCTGTGTTTACGATGCTACTTCTTCACCTCTTCTACGGATGTTATCGCCAACCTAATGAAATATCATGGGTTTTAGTTTATTACAGCAACTTACAATTGGGTATAAAGGTCTGTATGATATACCTCTTTTTCAACAAACTGGTCACCGTGGTTATTTTAGACAAGAGGATTTTCGCTGTGACCGTGTGTTTTAGTGTTCATGAATGTATAATCGTCTGGTTAATCCATTTCGGTAAAGATAACCAGCTCTGGAAACGTATATAGCGTTTCACAGCAGAGCAAAGGACACATCAAACGCTTTAATCAACATTGCTTACGGAATAGATATTATAGTTTATCTTTTAGTAGTTGCTTATAACTAACCTGTTATGCACATAAACACATCATATTTTGGGAAGAAATACATAATAGTTTCATCAGTGCTTGACCTTAGTTCCTTTGGGTGTGGAAGTAGGGCCAATACATGTTTGTAAATCGACACTTTGAAGCACTGGGCTGTGGTTTAGAAAGTAGGCCATCTTTGTTATTTCACGTGCAAAAGTTCCATGGGTGATTGGAACTCCAGAATTCAGGTGAAAGTGTGTGATGAGTTTTTTGAACCGATAAACTAACTAAGACGTCGACATTTTAGATTTTATCTTATCTAGCCTGTATGTAAGTTACAAAACACTGCGTCAAAATATAACAGCAGCTTTCCTGGTTGAGTCATATGTTTGATGTCTTAAGTTCAAAATCCCACAGTTTTTGCTTCTCTCGTTAGGCAAAATGTGTCAATTCGATTAATCATCTCAATGGGTAAAAAACTAAGAACAGATTTAAACATTGATCTGTATTCACGACAAACGACATGAAAAATTCGGTAATCTTAGTTACTTTACTAAATAAACAAATCAATCACAATAAAACAAAAAATATCAACACGTAAGCGTTGATTGATGTTAAAAGCCACAGTCAAGGTTATTTCACTTATATTGTGACGTTGCAATGTTTTCTTGTAGAGGAAACTAAAGTGATCTAAAGTGACAAACATGCATTGGTGATAAACTGGGATATTTTAAAAGTCAACTACATGTACGTTATTTGTATAAGGCCGAAAGGTGATGAAGCGGTAAATCTTTTAAAAATAAATTTTAATTGAATTTGTCACATTTCACTCTTTAGTTCTTCAGTACTATGGGTGGTGTTTATAATATGATGCGCGTTTTAAGGACTTCCTGAGAAAAATAACCTCTAATAAAAAAATAAATGGGATCTATTTTGTACGTTTTGATTTAGTTTTAGTTGAATTATTTTGACATTTGCTTCTTTAGTTCTTCAGTCCATTATTTGGCATTTATAATATGAGGCATCTGAGGCACTTCTTGAGAAAAAAGCCTTTGCTAAATAAAAATGGTCAATTAGCCTATATGTATTGCCGTCCTGGGTCCAGTTCTACTAAGCTGGGTAAAAGTACGCATAAGCTAACAGCATGGAGTTGCGCCTCGAAATCGCGACCATGCGTAAGCTACTATCATTCGACATGCATGTGCGACAGACGCAAATTACGCCAGCTTAGTAGAACGAGCTCCAGGTGGGTAATTTAGGATGTGAGCGTATGTTTTATAAATGTCCCTCTCCTTTGTTTTGTTTTTGGTTTTAACTATTTTCTTTTATTTTCCTTTTCAGGCCAGGAAAGCACACAAATAGGTATGTAACTTTTCTTTCCCTTTTTTCATTTTAAGTCAAGTGAATCAACTGCACATCACCACGTGACAGCATTACACCAACCACGAAGTCACAACATTTTTTGCTAAAATCTGACAGTTTTGAACTCATGCAAGTACTTTTGTTGGGTGGTCTTTAGAAATCTAGAAACATGCTGAACGTATAACATACGTTATTGTCAACCGATGGTAAATGTCTTGAGAAAAGGGGCTGGCCGCACAAAAGGTGTATTCAGCTTCAGTCAGGCTTAAATACGTCGTGTCACAAAGCAATACTCGACGTCACCTTGATAACTCCGACCTAAACATAATACACCTTCGTGCAACAGGCCCAAGACTCCTGGATTCCCTTTTATCCCACCTCACACTGAATACTTACTGTTGATTGGTTCAAACCAGTCACGTGGAGACCCTGTATATTTCCATATTACGTCGCCGTGCTGATCCATACAGGGCGACTACCATATATGGCTTGTGACGTCACGTCTAGACGCTTGCCAGTCGTGTCTGCTCGTGCCATACACATTAGAAAATATCTTTCGGAGTTCACTTTCTGCCTTTTATGAAAGCCAATTTCTAACGCCTCGCCCAATATCCGTTTACTGACCCCATATATTTCCGTATCCCCCCTCGAACAAACCCTGTAACTAATAAAGCACAACGTATCGATGCATTGATTTACATCAAACCTTTCAAAAAATAAGGAGAAGTTTGACTACTTGACATGTACGACCAAGCCAATGTTTTGCAAATGGCTCTGCCAACAGCGTTTGAGTGACGCCAGATTTATTTGGGGGTATTTTTGTAGTTGGCTGGTCAGTACATTCCACCTGCCCGGCTAACACTTTTCTGGAGGGTAGTACGAGATAGACCTATTCATACTCGCTGTCCTAAATGGATATGTATGGTCAAGTGGTATCTGCCGTCTGTCTCGTATTATAAAATAGCCGAAAGTTACGGCTTCGCTGATTTATTGGATTCAAATCGCTTCTGGAAAATCCAGACAACAACAACACAAGACGAATACTGCTAATATCAATTAACCGGTATAACAAAACACTTTGCAAATTGCATCTGAGTCATTATCATGATATCAGGTCCTATTACAAAACACTGTCGAGTTCGATTATGCATTCAAAAACTGTAAACCGCGGGGAATTTGTGTATCACGTGACCGATTTATCCGCGCCACCTATTCCGAAGTGCCAAGGTGCTTTCGGATTTAAAGATGGCGCGAAGGTTATTCATATGCAGATAAACAAGTAGTCATTGCAGCCATGACGTTTTCTTACTTCCGCTAGTGCCTGCACGTTCGATTTTAACACGAAAGATCGGTGTGTACCACTACACACCTTTTTCTGATTTGTTGACAATTTAGGTTGAATGTTACGATTTATTTTAATTTATCCATATTTACCTTTCTTTTGTAGAATGTTCCGATCGAATGGATATTGTGATAATGATTGGATCCTCCGAAGGAGTTTCTCAGGAAAACTTTGATTCCGTGATAAAATTTTTACGAGACCTATTAAGGACTGCCAACATAAATAATGGAGATATTCGAGTTGGCTTGATGACGTTTGGCAGTACAGTAAACGTTGGGTTTCACCTGGGACGATATACGACCCATGACGAAATCCTCGATGCCATTAGCCAAGTCCAAATATGGAAAGGCAAAGTGAATATAGCACGTGCTTTGCGCGTGGTTCGAACTGCAATGTTCCAAAAGACACGGGGTGACCGAGCTGACGCCAAAAATGTAATCCTGCTTTTTACGAATTCAAAGTCCGAAACGGATCGAAAAATAGCTGTTTTGGCTGCGAAGCGCTTACGGAAAGCAGGAACAACAATTTACAGTGTTGGCATTGGATTAAAAGACGCCAGGATACTGGAACGAATGTCAACCGAAGGTCAACTCTATAAGACGTCTGGATATTCCACGATCGACGATATCAATGAGAAGTTAGCAGTCGCCATGTGTCTTATTCCTAAACCAGCGACCAAAGGTAAGATTCCTTTACATTAAAAGTTTACCGAAAAGGCCAAAGCTGTTGAGGTAGCTACAGTGACATACATCATCCGGCTACCTAAAAGGTCTAAATTGTTGGGTAGCTTTAGCGACATACATCATTCGGCTATCTAAAAGGTCTAAATTGTTGGGGTAGCTATAGCGATATACATCATTCGGCTATCTAAAAGGTCTAAATTGCTGGGGTAGCTATAGCGACATACATCATTGGGCTATCTAAAAGGTATAAATTGTTGGGGTAGCTATAGCGACGTACATCATTGGGCTATCGAAAAAGGTATAAATTGTTGGGGTAGCTTTAGCGACGTACATCATTGGGCTAATGGGCTACCTAAAAGGTATAAATTGTTGGGGTAGCTATAGCGACATACATCATTGGGCCACCTAAAAGGTATAAATTGTTGTGGTAGCTATAGCGACATACATCATTGGGCTATCTAAAAGGTATAAATTGTTGGGGTAGCTTTAGCGACATACATCATTCGGCTATCTAAAAGGTCTAAATTGTTGGGGTAGCTATAGCGACATACATCATTGGGCTACCTAAAAGGTATAAATTGTTGGGGTAGCTATAGTGACATACATCGTTCGGCTATCTAAAAGGTATAAATTGTTGGGGTAGCTATAGCGATATACATCATTCGGCTATCTAAAAGGTCTAAATTGCTGGGGTAGCTATAGCGACATACATCATTGGGCTACCATAAAGGTATAAATTGTTGGGGTAGCTATAGCGACGTACATCGTTCGGCTATCTAAAAGGTATAAATTGTTGGGGTAGCTATAGCGACATACATCATTGGGCTACCTAAAAGGTATAAATTGTTGGGGTAGCTATAGTGACATACATCATTCGGCTATCTAAAAGGTATAAATTGTTGGGGTAGTTATAGTGACGTACATCATTGGGCTACCTAAAAGGTCTAAATTGTTGGGGTAGCTATAGCGACATACATCATTCGGCAGGTGCTTTTCGTCAATAACGTTGATATCCTTTTCACCCACGCTGTTAGTCCGTTTCCACCAAGAGTTACTGCCCTTTAAAAAATTAACACATGTCAAAAACCACCACTATTGTCAAATACACTGCGTTTTACTTGCAAATTAGAAGTACATGCAGTCTGGAATATAAAATAGGTCAAAACAAGGGTTTAAACTTTCTCGAACAAAACTTTCAAAGCGCCTGATTTCCTCCCCAATAAACCCGGCAACGCCATGGTATCACGATACGCTAAAGCCTTTTTTCATCCTGAGAATTTAGCAAATCTAAGTATACTGCGTACTTGTATGTTTTCATCTCAAAGTGTTTATTTTTTTCATATTATTTATGTAGATCCTTCTCTGATAACATCCCTGGTAGACAACGTACCTCTTCTACATAAAGCAGGTGAGGTTATTTATTCTGAACTCTACTCATATATGTATTCAATTCAATTTAAAGGCACATTCGCCACTGCATGCTCTCGTTTGAAAAGAAATGGAATTTATACGTTCTTACTAGTAAAATTAAACATGGGGAACATTATGTAGCTCCGGTTGTGTTTAAATGGTCTAAATTGTGCTGTAAATGCATCCGTAGAAACGAAGCCTTAACTCATTATATCGATCAGAGACTGGGGAACGCTGGTATATTTTTTTCAGTTTACAATTTTAAATTATCGACAGACTCTTTGTGCCACTCAAAGTAAAGTTTTCTTCTGTATTCTGCAGTATGCCGAGGCTCGCATTTTATTTCAATTACAAATTTAGGATACGAAATGATGCCAAAACTTTCGATTTTTTTCCAAACATAGAAAGTTTAAACTTCTTCTCTATGGGTTAAAATACAAAAACCTATCTGCTGTTTTAATGCAAACAGTATTCTGAAAATTAGCAGCGACTGCGCTGGAACAGTTTGCAGTACTGTGGATCAGTTTTATTATTCCTTGAAATTGAGTTTTCGCTGCTGTAAATCCATCTCTCCGTCTACAAAAAAACATTGTAGCATCACTCAAGGTCAAAAGCAAGAACCAAATATCCTTAATTCGAAAGCTGAAACATTTATTTAGCGATATGTTTTCTAAAATATTTGTGACCTTTTTTTCTTTCAGGGAATTGTCAAATGAGCCGGAGAGATATAATATTCATGGTGGACGCTTCGACTTCATTGACCTTGGAAAACTTTCAAAAAGTGAAAACGTTTTTGCAGGATTTGATTCAGTTTGCTGGCGTTGATAATGGACAAGTTCGAATCGGAATGGTGACATTTAGTACCAGTTCTTATATTCACTTTCATCTGGATACGTATTTCAACAAACGACGACTGCTAGAAGTTGTCGGTAAAATGCCATATTACGACGGGAAGTCTAACATTGCTGATGTATTCCGGGTAATGCGAACACGAATGTTTACACCTGACAATGGCGACCGACCAGACGTCCCCAATATTGGAATTTTAATAACTGACGGTCCAGCAGATTACGAAACTGCCAATACGATATCTGAAGCGAGGTTGGCGCGACAAGCAGGGATTACCATATATGGCATTTCAGTTGGATCAACAGAAGAAACGGAACTAGAGTCTTTAATCAGTCGTCCATCGACAGACTTTAGATATGCCCTCGATGACTTTGATGATTTGGAAGGCATTGAGTATACTTTGGGTGACTCACTTTGTTTAGGTGAATTATTATCTTATATTTTGATTGCAAAAATATATATTTATGATCACTAAAACACACGGGCACAGGGAAAATCTTCTGTTCTAAAATAACCATGGAGACAAGTTTCTAATTGTGTTAAAAAGAGGTATATCATTTAGACCTTTACACCCCATAAATTGTTGTAACAAAGCAAACCTATGACATTTCATTAGGTTGACGACTGACAAGAGCTTAGCCTTGGTCAGTAGAATTTCTGGAATCCTTTTGTAACACATTGACAATGGTTACGCATCTTAACTATGGCAAGAACATCGGTGGACTGAGATTGGACCCCATAAATTTTGCTTTCTCCACCCAATGTGTTTCTTGGATTTCTCTAAACGGATCTTTTGTGATCAGCCGAGCTTTTACGATACCCCCCCCCCCCCCCCCAAGTAATAAAATAACAATATTTTGAAAATTTCCAGTTTGTAATTAAATATGAGCCAATTTGAAATAACCAAAATAAAGTATATAGAAATCAGACTGATTGGACAATGTGTGTAATGTTTTGTATTCTACTTTTGGCAGATACTGGTGACATTGACTTTGCCGAGTATGACCACGCTGAAGGTGAGAAATATATCTGCAATTGTTTGTCTGTTTTTATAAAGCATTTCCAATACTTAAGGTTGGCACGTCCTGACAAAAGCTCAAAAAACAGGCTCGTTCCCTTTCCTACTTAAAATCATGGCACCATAGAGGTGAAATAAGCCTGAGGGCCACAATAACGTCAATCAATCACTCTCTAACAATGATTTTAGCAAATCTATGTGAAATGCCAACTTTAGTTCCGTATGTCTAGGGTGTTAACCACTTCCGGAATTCAGATTCAGTGCTTCGCTCAATGGGCTTATCTGCAAGACGGTGGTTGAATATATGTTCACAACAGAAACCAACTTTTTCATCGGATGTAGAGGTCGCATTTGAGATCAGCATTGAAAAGTGGTCACCGTTTTCCAAATTACATGTTCAAATTTGCCTCTCTCAAAGTCTGTCGACATTACAAGGGCATATAAGTGTATGGAGGGGTTTTAATTTCCACGAAGCTTGGAATTTTGGCTAACAATTTTACTATTAAATTAAACAAATGTTTAATCCGACATCAAACATCTATCAGTCATCTGAAACACACACAATGGTATACAGGCGTACTAAATTCTTCTCTTTTTTTCTTTATGTAGATACTGATTATCAAGAAGATGGTAAGATACTGTTTGTCCCAATATTGTTTTTAACAATAATTTAATATATTGACAAAATTGTTTAATAAGTTTTGTGCCATATTTTATACATTCCTTATCAAACATACAAATTTTCAACTTATTCATTCGCACACATAAAGATTAAATATAATCCATATTTGGTATATGTATGTATTTATGAAACAAAAATAAGTATTAATATTTTGATGTTGTTACACGATCCGGATTATAACTTCATTTATGTTTTATATGTTTATGTTTCAGTTGTTACGTTTCCTTCTACGCCGGTGGATTTAGTGTTTATGCTGGACACATCTTTATCAGTGACGGAGTCCAATTTCAAAATGATGAAAGCATTTGTTCATGAGTTGGTCCAGCCGGCGGACATTGATGGTGGAGCCGCCAGGATCGGCCTTTTGACTTTCAATGGTGGTTCTTTTGTACATTTTCACCTTATTAGACATTTCTCCAAGAAAGACGTTATTGAAGCGATCGCCAACATTCCGTATAGAGTCACCAGTGGTCGCAATGTAGCTAGAGCCTTTGAGGTTGCTAGGACATCCATGTTCACGATTGCCAATGGTGATCGCTCTTATGTTCCAAATGTGATTGTGTATGTGACAGACGGACTTTCTAATGTTAAACCCGAAGAAACCATTCCACAAGCCAAATTAGCGAAAGATTCTGGAATTACGATTTACAGTATCGGTGTCGGAGTCCAGAAAGTTGCCGAACTGGAAAGTATCGCCACCAAACCGTTACTGCGTTACCGATATAATGTCCAATACTTTACCTCCCTTTTTTCCTTGACGAAACTTTTAGTGGATTCTATCTACTTAGGTAAGTCTATACATTATTTTCTTCTATCCATATAAGTTAAACACACATCTTTACCATGTTATTAAACAACGCCATTTTGTTTAATGGGAAACAGCATTCGAGCTGCTGTGAACGAACTGCCATTATACAAAGCAGGAATTTGGTGCCAGTGAAGTGAAATATCTCGGTTTTCGATTGTTTTTAGAAATTGATGTAAGCCGTGTACGTGTCTTATTGAATGTTTAACATGTTTAACAAGAGTTGGCAAAACTAAATGTATGTGTATATGAAAAAAGACTCACGTTGCCTTGAACAACTTCCAGAGTTTCTAAGTCAATTATTACTTACAAACTCTAAACTCTAGAAAATGATCGATATAGCTTTTAAGTAAAGTGTACCTGTGCCAGTTTCACTTTCAATAGTATATCTTTAAAAACTTATGTCAGTGACGTCAAAGATTTATATATATATAACAACCTCATACTAGCTGATCCACTAAGTAAATCGCTTCCTACCTCACATATTAATACTCATGAGGGTTTAATCTATAACTTTTAATTATTCCCTGTTGAATGAAAACAAAAATATGGTAAAAGTAGGATTGTGCAATACTGTTTGGTGTGTTTAACTAACCAAAATTCCATCAATATCAGAAATTACCCGACTCAGTCAATCTGATTTTTTTTGGGGTTACTTCACTTTTACAAAGAAGTGCTCTGTACAGATTTAGTTTACCATCAATCGTTCTGTTCCAATAGTCTTGAACATAAAGTTTATTGAATGATTTTACACCATGGAATATACCCAGTAGAGTATCAAGACGCTGGGTTTATTTGGTTAATGTTTCATGTACTTACAATGGAAATAAATCTTGGTACATCGTTGAATGCAAACTTAAAATGTTTTATGCCGCACTCAGGGTTATTTCATTTAAAATGCGGAGTTATCAAAGTTAGAAACCGGGGTTCTTTTCACCATGGAAACCCATCTTCGGGCATAAAGCAACACGCTCACTTCCGCTTAGAATGTGTGATCTGTAATGATTTTGAACCTCGGCCTCGACAGTTACTGTAATTGAGTTAGAGTTTCTCTTAGTTCAATCACAGGCAGACAGGCCAAGGGAGAGCACTCCGTGTGCCTGTGGTTCATTACGGCTCTCCCTCTATCAAATTATAAGGTACCGAAACTCAACTCCGTTTAGATTTGATTAAAGTTTTGGGGCCGGGCAATGGACGTGGTGTCTTTACCAATCTAACAGCAATATCGCTCTAAAATACAAGCACCCTGAGTTTGAATGGAAGAAACAAAAGAAGAAATCAACATTATTCTTTCTTATCATATAGAATATATGTCTCGACAACCCCAACTACAACTGATTAGCAATATCGCTCTAAACTACAAGTACCCTAGCTTTGACATAATAGAAGGAACAGGAAATCAAATTATAAACACTTCTTCTTTTGTAGATAAAATATATGTCTCGACAACCCAAGCTCCCCCAACTACAACTGAAGCTGCTACAAGTATGTATTGTTTTCTGTTTAAACTAACGTTTATTATATACCAAACACAGGGATATCATATATGTACTTAGCATGGGGCTGCCATTAATATGTTGTTTTTTCCGAAGCTATATTTATTGGTATATGAATATGACAATTTCTAATTATAATGAAATATCCTTATTAAACCCCATCGCACATTTGTATAATACATTTATATAATACCATTATTCATAAATTTTCTAATAAAAATAATTCTAAAACAAAATTAGAAATGTCGCCTTTTAATGATTTGCAGGTATTCATGAAAAGTATAGTGTTTCCTTATTATATCAGTAAATTTACGAATATAAATAATTTCAATCAGTCCAATGAAATGGAGAATATCGCCCTATAAAATGATGATCATATACCGCCGGATTGGCTCCGGAGGACCATTATAAGTGAAAAGATTTTGAGTGCGGGGTATAAAATCAGAACCTTATGATTGGCTATAAAGGTATAAATGCCAAACCCCCATTTTTAATACAGTTAGAAACTTGTCTTCATGGTTATTTTAGTCAGGAAGTTTTTATCTGAGTGAAATGTTTAAGTGTTTATAAGGAAAATATGCGCTTTGGGGGTTTGATCAACACAACCAAAAGGGCGTTAGATTTAACGTTGCACACATACCACAATATGATGCATGCCTGGTTTTTTGGAACTAGGTTTTATTAGATCAAGGTATTTTTACATTTACGAGTAATCTCTCATGTGGCGTTCCATTCAATTGATCACACTAATGATAAAAGAAAAGATTAGTACTCTCGTTAGAATAGAGAGTTTCAAATATTTCTCAAAAGAAAAGATGTTGCCCAATGTTTAATATCGGTACTTTTCTTGAACATCTGTCCATTTAATATATCTAAGTAATACCTACAGCTTTAAACTTAGCAGGCCGTTTGGCTGAATGGAGGCCACCGGCATTTAGTGCTAGTGATAGATGTCATACTATGTGACGCGGGTTCGATTCCAGTTTCGGGCATCACCCAAAGTCGGTAGAAAAATTTCGGAAATTTTTTTTCCAAGAGAGTGTTGACTCAAACAATAACGTAAATACTGTTAAACTTAACAGTGGAACTTTTTGGTTTCAATATCTAAGGTTTGTTTTTAAACACCGAAGACTGTATAAAATGACGACTTTTAATAACATATGTTTTATAAGAAATAGTTAAGGCATCGCCACGAAGAAATATTTTTGAAGAACATTTTGTGTTGTTGACCACAAATTAGTTCGTGACGATGCCTTGATTATTACTCACTAGAATGGATCACACAAATATTTCTTATATCATATTTCTTACATTTGTCTAACATCTTTGATACAGGCATGCGTATGTGGATTATATGGATTATGGCCTTTTCTAAAAGCTGCTTAAAAAGGGTGATAAAGCATTATTATATAACATCGACCCAATTGAATGAACAAGCGAATATAAAATTATGAATGTGAACGAATACAATGAACATAACAATAACAAACAACACCATAAACGTAACGATCTTAACATTTATATCGGTGTGTCAATAAAATCGACACTGGAAGAGTAAGTGCATGAATAACTTTTCATAAACAACTGCGGCCAATGAAAGATATACGTGGAATGGCACGCCTCATTGGATGGTTTGGATTTGAAGTTCTAAAAAGTCTCGCCATTGCTGTGAGATTGGCGCGCGCTTGACGTGCACCATCATGGATTGAAATCGCCTAACCATCTTGTGGTAATGGCGGCGCTTCCTGGAACTCAAACGCCACGTGACCTGCATCCCACGTACATAGTTCATTGACTGTGGCCTTTAATTAGCCGAGAGTAACTTTTGGCACATGGGCCATTGTTGTTAAGTAACAAATGTTGTTAAAATTGTATTATTGATTTTTATGAGAGCAGAGTTTTTTTATCAGATTTTCTGAAATATCTCAAATTCCCCAACAGGCGATTTATGGCTACCAGTGCCAACCTCACCCATCCAACACGGTAAGTTATCTTCTTTTGTAGTTAAGCTCATTAGTAAAAGAGGGATTCGGTGGTTCAGTGGGTTAGAGTGTTCATCCCTCATTCCCACACAGACCTTCCATCGATGGGGAGGGCCTCAGTGGTTCAGTGGGTTAGAGTGTTCATCCCTCATTCCCACACAGACCTTCCATCGATGTGGCGCTGGTTCAAATCCCACTCAGACCAAATAAAAATTGAAAAAAAATTCTGAGTAGATTTTTCACACGGTCGCCGTTTGTGGAAGAGTTGCCAGATACTCACCGAAGGTCGGAGCATTCCTCCGGGCAATGAACCCGGTTTCCTCCCCCACTAAATCTGGCAACGTCGCCGTATACGTGAAATGATCTTGAGTTCGGCATAAAACATCAACCAATCAGTAGTGACAGTTTCACGACATATGTTGCTCTACAATCGTGATATCAGTGGGATATTTCATAAAACTGATTTTGCCAACTGACAACAGATAGCCGACTAGAGAGGTGACGTGAATACTTCACTGTCCGTCACCTTGGTTTGGACTACCTATACTTATAGCATGTGCCATAGACAAATGTCGAATTGAAAGTGGCACCTCGTGCTGCTTTAAGGGACCTTGCCGTTCGAAAATGCACACAAGGCTTTATACAATATCTCGTATAAGCGAAAAGATGTCCGATTCGTGTTAGTCGTTATTTATAGGTATAACATATCTGAGATTTGTCCTTCCTCTAGTGTTATACATAGATATGCAGAATTCAAACAAGTTCAAGTCACTTCATTCTAGACGTTTACGATTGACGCAATTCTATCTGAACACAAGTTAAAGTTTGGTCTAGTAGATAAACTTTGATTGAAGTTTCTGTTCAAGACAATTTCGTTCATATTTGTGCAAATAATACCCTATGCCAATCACTATAACGAAGAAACTAATAGTTATTGCCTGAATTATCTTAGTACAGTGTCCTTAAAAGTGATACAATGTTATGCAAAACATACAAAAATCATATATGTACCAACACGAACCACAGACTATCAAAAATGATTGTTATATGCTATATTTTTTTATTTCAGAATTTCCCGAACGTGATATTGTATTTGTTTTGGATGCCTCTCCAACGTTGGGCAAGGCGGGATTTCAGCAGCTTCTTGGATTTTTAGTTGATCTTGTTCAGCATGCTGACATTGCCGTAGATTCTGGTGCCATTAGAATCGGCGTCATGAGTTACAGTACCAACCCTCATATTCATGTGTATTTAGACATGTGTGATTGCTTTAGTAAGCTTTTACGTTATATTAACCGCATAACATATTTCCACGGTCGATCAAACCCTGCTGATGCGTTGAAAGTTTTGAGGTCCGTTATGTTCTCCAAAAGGCATGGCGACCGTGGAAATGTGACGAATATGGCTGTATTTTTAACTAATCGAAACTCAAACTTGAACCAAGAAAGGATTTACCCTGAGGCTGTGAGGACACACAACAAGAATATAGGTGTGTTTACTGTTGGTATCGGACTAGATGACAATGAGGAAATGGATAATATCAGTAGCAATCCAGATGAAGTGTACTCATTATCTGTGGACAGTGTGGATGAATTAGATTCTATCAAGCACGATCTTTTCTACAGACTATTTTCAGGTAAGCTCAGACCATTGTCTCTTAATTAATTGCACTCACTGAATTTCTGAATGGTGCAATACCTAAAAGCTGAATGAACACAAATAGAAGCCCGTGTGTTGCCTAAAGACAAATATCATTGTTTACAGCCTAAATGCGAACGTGAATCGTCATTAAGTTAAATGAGATTGATGTCAGTTAATTTTATTTTCATCTTGTTAGCAACTATTTGATTCAAGATACAATTTCCAGGGTATTGTTGTCTGTTTTTCAGTTCTGCACCCTACAGATCCCCCGACGGAACCACCTACTACAACAAGTAAGTATCGGTGTAACACTCCCTTCTGGTGCAATCCATTTTTATTTTTGGCGCATGTAACTGTTAATCAATGCGCCGTGGCTTAATGTAAAACCTATCTCAGATTATAATATGGTGCGAATTACTCTCTATAGATTCAACATACCTATTTATTTTCCCAGTTAATTTCCATTTAATGTTTTCTGTACTGAGCCTGGCTATTTAAAATAGACACCCAATGGAAAGGCAAATTCATAGGTTATAAAATATGCATATAGTTTTATGCATACGTGCCCTAAATAAAAACACCAAATGTTCTCTTTTATTTGCCAGCGACACCTGAGCTTCGTACTTTCCCTCCAAGGCCAGAACTCCAAACCCTAAAACCTTCAACGGGTGAGTTTAAAATGGATGTCATTGTTGTGAACCATTTAGTGTATAGTTTGTACATCTCTGTGTGTAGTTTGTTCATCTAGTTTTTACATCGCCATTTTTATTGTTGAGTAAATAGCTAGCCCGAGATTGTCATTAGTTGCTACAAGTAATTCTAATTTGTTATGAGTTTTGTTTAGATCCAATTTTAATATTTTTTCTGTTGTGTATACCTTCGAATTTGATTGTCAGGTTGTTGATTTCTGTTTCCCAACCACTCACGGGATTTTCACTTGTGTGAAACTAGGTTTAACCAATGAACTATACACGTCTCATTGGCTGGTTTAGATCTGACTTTGTAAAATGCGCCGCCATTGCTGAGTGATGAGCGCGTGCATGACCTATCTGGATCGATATTGCACCGTCTCTTAGTAATGGTGGCGTTCGATGCAAATCAAATACCATGTGACATCCATTCCACGTATATAGTTTATTGGGTTCAACGCCCAATGGAAAGTTAGAATTGATGACCTCAGTGTCAGACACGTCAAAAGCATAACTGTTTTCCTTTACTATGTGTTAGACGCCAAAAAAAGTATGGTTTGGTTTCTTGTAGTCTATGAATATATATTGTTTACAAAATATAAGATTCCTGAAAACCCATGAGAATAAAATTAAACATCATTACCTTTTCCATTGCTATATTTACACCAATCTTTGCAATTCATTGCTTTCATTTTAGGTTTCGATTATTCAATCATTTTCAACTCCTTCTATTCGCTGAAGGTTTTGATGAAAGCAGCTTAAAAGCATCTATATACATCATGTAATTGTGGTACTTAATTAAATGCGTTCATATATTAAAAGCATTTTTCCGGCTCCATCGATATTAAAACATGCTGGCTGTGCCGTGCTCGCTATTAATTCTTCTGGGCCAATTGCATTGGAAAGTTTTTTTGAGAGGATAAAGGGGTTTTATTATTTGTGAAACTGATTGGAATTTTTATTTCCAACTCATGGTCTACCAAGAGTTTAACAATTAAAAATGGACAATGGCATAAAAATACAGTTACTGCATAGAAAAAATTAAGAATTGCACAGAAATAAAAACTTCAAGAAACAAGATTTTTTTAACGACTGCTGAGTTAAATATAGGAGTAGTTGAATAGCGGATTCTTATCAAATGGCCCACCAAATTTATGATACATTTCACGAAATCTGATTTGTTACGAAGGCTCAAAAAATGGCGCTAGAATAAGTTATTTTGCAATATTGCACAATAGATTGCTGCTGATTTGTGCTGTTAGAGTTATAGAGAAAGCTGACTTATCTCTGTTTTTGTCTTTAGTTATGGAATTGTCCCTTCCAGATATATCAACTGTCCCAGTTATCGACACAGGTTGGTGTTTTGTGTCACCTACCACAGTTTAAACATTTCAGCAAATTTATTTGGTTATGTTTTGTTTGCAGCTTAATCTTTTGCATTTTGAATTACGCTCTTGCTATCATTGCTTTTTATATATGTATCTGCTTCATTAATATTTGCCATAAAAAGATAATTCGTACTGGTACTGCCAATTGCGATTGAATATTGTATCACGTAACGTTTATCATCATCTTGCATCATCATATCACAAATCCGTATCATATTCCAATTATTAAATGTAAACATTTTTTTAGAATTGCAGGAAGATTTTAGGTACAAAGGTATTAAAACATATGCTTTTGTGGTGTAAAAATAAAAACAAAACTAGAGTGCTTTCAATTAGGGTGGCATGGGTTGAAAACAAATGTATATTGTTGCGTTTAAGCAAAATTTTTAATATATGGGTTGTTTTTTGTCAAAAAGTGCAGAATAGAAACTTGTCGTTGCTACTAGTCCCAATAATGTACATTTAAGCAGCGCTTAAAATGATCGAAGGTTTGACTTGGTTGATCATAACACTGTTTGGGGTCGTATAGATGTGCCTTATTCCAACATCACTCATTTAGCTTTGCGGTCAGGATTTATGAGAAAGTGCGTATTTGGGCAGCTCATGCTACTTTAAAACAAAATTAAACCCCTTTCAGCGAAAAACTAAAACCTGACAAAACGTAAGAAGCTTATAATTTAACATTTTCGTAAGATGTTACTGTCAATTAAAATTTATCAAACGCTAGGACTGATTAGATAAGAGATTAATTCAACACAAATTTTCTTTTTTATTTGGAAAAGCAGAACGCCCAACAACGATCCCTACAACGACAACAACCACCCAGACCGTGCCAACAACAACAACTACCACTCCAGCCCCTACCACTATGATGTCAACTACGGAGGCACCTGTGATCACAACTACAACCACGCCGGTCCCCACTACAACAACAACGGTTCCTACGACAACAACAACACAGACGACCACAACAACGCCTCCAACCACGACCACCCCTCAGCCTACTACAACGACGACAGTAGCCACAACTACCACAGAAGAGCCAGGTAAACATACATATTGAAAAAAAATATTTGATAAAATGTTATCCTGTAATCTCTAAGTTAATTCAGGAACTAATGCAGAACCTTTAAGATGCCTCAACTCAGAGTATGTGCAAACAATTCATTGCAAAATAAGAGTTTCACAAAAACAAGTTTACAAAAACTATGGAAATTTCTTACAGATAGTATCAATTGAGTCATGCAAAGGTGCTCTTCCAGTCCTTAACTCAGATTACCGTATGTTTCTTTGTGTTTGTGCCGATAGGACATGAAGTATCCTGGACTGTGATAATTTTCTAAGCAAATTCCAAGTTTATAATTTGAAATGTCCATCATTTGTGATATTTATTTATATCTGCTTCGAGTATTAATTAATTTCATAAATAGTCAGATGCATATAGTTTTATTATATGTGATTACAACAATGTTGGATGCTATTTTGACTTAGTTTCTTAACCTCCAATTTTTTTTTAAATCTCCGGTGAAGAATTCAAACAGCTTTTTCTTGAGACAAGCTTGATGATTAAAAAATGCGTTAATTCGGTCTATTTTTACCAAAATATTCTGAAATATTTTCTAGTACAAATGAGGGAGACTCAGAGAGATATTGTCTTCATCCTGGATTCGTCCGACAGAGTCAGCGAGGAAGAATTTAGCAGAATGCGGACATTTATTCGACGATTTATTCGGGTAGCGGACATCGATGGTGGGCGAGTTAGGGTCGGCATGTTGAGCTTCAGCACCAAGGCGAATATTGACTTTGGATTGTCACATTTTAAGAAGCGTGCAGATATTGATAGTGCTATAGAAGGAGTAGGCTATACGCCAGGAAAATCACATATAGCGGGAGCCCTACGGGTAGCAAGAACATTGCTCTTCCTGGAAGCCAACGGAGATCGTCCAAATATTCCAAACGTAGCCATTCTCTTGACAAAGGGCAACTCAAACATTCACAGGAAATGGGTGATCCCCTCGGCCATTACCGCTCGTGAAGAGGGCATAGCTATATTCGGTGTGGCCATTGGAATGAATGATACATCAGAATTGGACTTGATTGTTAGTCAACCCCCTACCGATTACCGTCTATCTGTTGATAGTGTCGACTCACTAGACAGCATCAGTGAAATTTTGGAAGCGTTAGTCTTTGAAGGTAGGCATAATTCATAGAAACTTAAGCACCCTTTGTAATTAAAAAAATACTTCTTAATTTTATATCGCTGCGTAGTAATTTAGGAAAAATACTGGACCACAGATCAAGCGAAATTTCATTGACCAGCTATGTAAACAAAAACAGTTATGTCATCTTTGAATTTTAACTGTGGCTCTCTGTTGCAACATGGTGACCAATGGTCAGTTTACATGCACTTCTCCAGTATCTTATCATGTGAAAATATATATTTCATTGTTTCAGATTTTTCTGACTTAATGTGGACAACAGATGAAATCGGTAAGTTGTTTAAAATTAACCTGAAATACAATTAAATGACAGCTGTGTGTTCAAAAATATTAAATATTCTTCTTGGAATCGTATCTATCAAAACAGAATAAAAAAGGGTAACCCGATTGAGCTATATTAATAAAATGAGTGTACCTTTTAATCCCGGTTTAATTCAAGTAGAATCTCCAGTTATTAGGGTATATACTGTGAAGTTCGGTATGTCTCTATAAATTTATTTCCTTTTTTTAGAATCTGGTGATTTTACCATGGAAGCTGGACCGACGTCTCCAGGTAAACCTAATACCATTTTGTTCTTTGAAGTTTTAGTTGACGCTTGTATAACTTTATTAAGCTGCTCAAAAAAGTTTGAAAGACTTGAGGGAGGTGGGTCACCTCGACAGTTGGGCAGCCTAAATCTATTAGTTAAAAGAGGGTTAATAAGTTTCCTGCATTGTTTTCCCATGAATTGTCTGGGTTTTCACTCCAACGACCTATGTTGGATGGTTGCGATACACTCCACCAACCCAAGAATTTAATTTTGGGTTATATAATTTTGGGAGAATTTTTAGACGCCTTCAGTCTTTGAAATACTTAGATTATAAAATGTTAAGTCCTCTAAAGCAGGTGACTAACGTTTTATTCTTTATTATCAGTTTACAGTACCCTTCCTGTGGGCCCACCTCTTGAAAGACAAGAACAGCGTAAGTATTGCTCTCCGAAAGACTGTTCTATCAAAGAGAGTAACTTGACATACACTGGTCTCTTCTTTCGTAAACAATCAATCGACAGATGGGATGGACGCACACGATCGATAGAATTACTAAGATTGGCGATTGATTAGTATTTTACGACGGATTTCATATTATTTCGCTCACATGGTCACGCTTTCAGGCTAAGAAAACTGGGCCCTCTCCTTGACGATAGCTCCCTGTCTTCGACAAGGACCTGGCAAAGCGCAATATGTTCAAATCCCTATCAGAATTTGCGCCATTTTATTATTTTTTTTTCTTGATTAAAAGATATTCAAACACGCGACCTGTCGATGTAAGGCTTGTGCAGGACTCTATTGAGCCACAGGAGCCACTAAATGTGGTAAATAAACAATCTCCAGGATAATATTGATGTAGAAGATTAGTGTTCTTGGAAAATTACAAATTATTCTAAGGATTTTGCGTGAGGCCTACAACGGGCCCGAGAGTATAGCTCTAAAGGCCGACTTGAGTAAAAAGATTTCATGCCATTTTCCCCCACAAAGTGTAATCCCATTAATAATCAGAATACTGTTATACCCACTTTCCAAAAGAAGACAAAACGACCGAGAAGTCGGCATTTAGACATTGCAATATTTAGTGGCCCCATAAACTCTTATTGTGATACTTCGCTTAGTGATTTTTTTTGGGGGGGGGGGGGATAGTTCATTTCATTTTGCTCTTCGTGCAAGATTATTGATGATTACCAAACCGATTTAGTGCCTCAGATGTATAAAAGAACGATTCTAAATTCATTGTTTTGGTTTTGTAGTTATTATTGATTTGATAAGCCTTACTACTATTTAGAAAAATGTTTTATGTTTTCATTTAGATTGTTTGGATTCAGATCAGTTGGACCTGGTATTCCTAATAGATTCATCCAATAACATTATCCTACCTCAGTTTAAGATCATGCTGAATTTCGTTAAAAGCATTTTGTCGGAAGAAGCCATCAATCAAGGGAAGACCCGAGTCGGTCTGATGACCTTCAGCTCAGAGGCTGATGTTGAATTTCATTTGTATCGATACAGTACATATGACGAAATTGTCAACGCCATAAACAAAGTACCATTCATCACTGGGGAGATGAATCTAGCAAATGCGTTGTGGAAGTTACGAACAAATGCCTTTACTGAAGATTTTGGTGATAGGGCAGACGCTCCAAATGTAGCCCTAGTAATATCAGGAGGGGAATCAACAACTGATCGTTGGCGCGTTGTTCCTGAAGGTGACCTTGCCAAACAACAAGGGATACAAATCTACACTGTATCTGTTGGAAACAAAGGCACGGGGGATTTAGCTGACATTGCAAGCACCCCTTTGGAACTCTACCATTTTAACGTCAACCGATTCCTGGCACTAAAGCGCCTACAAGATGATCTTGCATGGTCCATCAACTGTGGTAAGATTGTGTGCTTGTATTTCGAAAGCATTGTATTCATACAATACATATTGTAGTGAGAAATATTTTGATTTCGGAAGCATTGTATTCATAAAATACATATTGTAATGGGAAATATTTTGATTTCGGAAGCATTGTATTCATCAAATACATATTGTAATGGGAAATATTTTGATTTCGGAAGCATTGTATTCATCAAATACATATTGTAATGGGAAATATTTTGATTTCGGAAGCATTGTATTCATAAAATACATATTGTAATGGGAAATATTTTTATTTCGGAAGCATTGTATTCATCAAATACATATTGTAATGGGAAATATTTTGATTTCGGAAGCAATTTATTCATAAATAACATATTATAATGGGAAATATCTTGATTTTGTAAGCAGTGTATTCATGAAATTAAAATTTTAATGAAAAATAATAAAGGCATTACTAAGAAATAAGTTTTTCTGAACAACATGACACCTGCTCTGGTATACAAAATAAAAGAAAAAATGTTATGTGTCCAATCAATTCATGCTTTTTTAATATAGAATTTCTGTCCATATCTTGAAATATTAAATGAAATTGTATTCACAAAAACCTTTGTGATGCATAATTAATTATCGTTATAATGGTTTAAGATTCAAACATTTTAATACATATTGTTTGCAATTGAGTCTGCACTTAAGAAATGTCAAAGCTTAGCATTACCTTACGTTCATGAGTTTTTTTAACATCCCATGAAAATGATGACGTTGCTCACAGTGTCAGGGCGTTTGACGTCACAATGAAAACGTTCTCCGCTTACAGGCTGGTTTAACACGCTAGCTTTTGCCCTATCTCACGTCGTGTAGTTGGCCTAGTTGATGCAATATAAATCTGCGTTGTGTATGTTATGTTAAAGCATAGAAAAGACTTGAAATTAATATTTTTGTCAAAGAAGAAATGTTAAGTTAGGAGATTTGTTTACATTTCAGTGACCAGTAGTACTCCGACTACAACAACAACCACAACAGGTAAGATATTATGAACACAAGCTTTGGCGTATCTACCTCTTTATTAGAATCAAACCTTTAAATATTTATACTTTCAAAGTAGCTATAGTAGTCAGCCAACCATTTCGAACATGTTAGAGGGGCCCTCGGTGGTCCAGTGGGTTAAATTGATCGTCCCTCAGTGCAATGAGCCCGGCCCCTAGACCAAATTAACCTGTCAACGCTGTCATATAAGTGAAATAATCTTGAGTGCGGCGTAAAACATCAATCAAACCTGTTAGAAAATGTTGAAAAACGTTCTAAAACATCATGTATAAATAATGTATTGACCTCTTTAACTTATCCTTTAACGGTATTGAATATTAAAAACCTTTACATCAGGAATAGGCAAAGTTCTTTACTTTATTCCCCCTATTCTTTGTATTTTGTTTACTCATCCTATCTATATAATTATGGATAATAAAAATCAAATGAAAATGACATAATGGACTTACTTGGTACATTTCTAAAATGGAATTCAAATGAATCCTTAGTTACGTCTTTGGTAAAAGGTGTTCCTTTGAGTATTAAAAGCATTGTCATAGTGATTGGCATTTTCAGACCGCAATTAAATGGCATCGGATTCTAATAACATAACTAATGCTGGTAAATAAGACAAAACTTGTGCCACACGTGTTTGACAATTAAATTGCAAAGACTGCGTTTTAAAATATTTATGATTGCTTAATCATTTGGATTCTTGTTCTTCCACCAGTGCCGACCACATCTACTACTATTCCAACAACAACTACTGCTGCTCCAACAACAACAACAACGACATCAACCGTTACAACAACCACAACTGCTGCTCCGACAACAACAACGTCTACTATACCACCAACAACGACCCGTGCATCAAGCACTAGCAGACCTATGACTATGCCAATTACTACAGAGCCAGCCCTTTCCTCGTTACCTGATGTGGAAACAACAGCACGAAAGACATTTAAGCCTGGTAAGCTATGGATTTTCTTTAATTCCCGGGTTAGAGCAATTTTTTGTATTTTTCAAAGCGGCATTAACTGCCAACTTTGTATTGTTATGCTGAATTCCCGCTCTCTATAGATAAAGAGGGTTTGACTGACATTGAAATAAAACACCCAGATGCCTGGTGCGTGGTCAATACGAACAATAGATGCTTTGATAAAGTTTCTTAAGTTGAAATAGATGCAATGGACACTCTTTTATTTTTAGGTCTAGGTTTCTTATAAACAGCGCATTGTTGGAACTTAATATTGATATCCAGGGGCCGGTTGTTCGGAAGCGTATTACACTTAATACCGGTTTAACATTGTAACATCACAATTTAATTTCTTTGTTAGGCGACGCCATTAAGACCTGTATTAAGCCTAATACACCTTTGAACAACTCTGAATTCGCGCTTGAATTTCTTGAGGGTTTGAACTGACTGATATTGAAATAAAAGACGTAGGCTATGTTGGTCAATATTAAGAATAGATGTTTTGATACAGTTTCTAACATTCCAATAGCTGGTTTCTTATAAGCAACACATTGATGAAAAAACCAACAACTTCCTATTTTTTTTTAAATTGTTACCAGTTCGTTACGCGTTTACTGATTTTGGGATATAATGACTTTGAATGAGTAGTGATATAGTGTTAGTATTTTTAGATTGCCTTCGTAAAATATATTCAACTTGATGTTCTGTTTTCACTTTTGATAGTTAAGTCTTTTTGTTGTTTAATATTATATAAAATGTTTAGATGGCTATACATTTTTCCAGAACTTGCTACGAAAAAAGCCATTTGCTTTTTAAAAAGTCCATTTATTTAATATTTACAATATTTAGCACCAGTCCTACCAACGAAGAAAGATTTGGTATTTCTACTGGACTCTTCACAATACCTCACCCCTGTGGATCATAGGAAGATGTTGAATTATGTCCAAGATGTGTTACAGAGGGCTGATATCGACAACGATAAAGTAAGAGTTGGTGTAGTGACCTACGGAACCGAGCCGCAAGTTGAATTTGGGCTGAACAAGTATCATAGCATCGATGACGTGTCGAAAGCGATTGAAAAAATACCTTACACACCTGGTAAATCAAATATGGGAAGTGGCATTCGAAAAGCTTGGAAGGAAGTCTTTAATCCTGATGCTGGCGACAGACCAGATGTGCAAAACGCTGCAATCTTAATAACAGGAGGGCCATCAAATTTACGTACACAATGGGTGTATCCCGCCGCTTCCACCGCTAGACGGGCAGGCATTACAATATATGGTGTAGGAGTGGGCCTCCAGAACACAATAGAGCTGGATACTATTGTTAGTCAACCATTGAAAGGATATAAAATCATCACACAGAATTTTGAGACTCTCCATGATACCAGAGATCAACTAGTGGCAAATGTCTTGGGCGGTGAGTTGTCATATTTAATGGCTTCCTTAATTCGTTTTTTTTTTCATGTGCAAAATGTACTTTTATAGTTGTATCATCTAAACCAAATGCAAAGATTTTTTCTTCTATTTTCATGCGTAGCATAGACAAAGTTAACTGGCGTTGTGTGTATTAACACCAAACTAATGAAACGTGTTTTTTTACAGAGAGCGACACTCTAGTCACATCCGGGCAACCAAATACGAATGAATTGAAAATGACTGACAAAGTGACTCAGTCACCTAAGGCTGAAAGAAAAGAGGAAGACCCGACCAACACAATTATGCAGACTACTTATATACATAAATCTACTGACACGCTGCAACCTGATGAATTTATAACAAAAATTGAAACTGTTTCTCCCGAAAATAAATTTGTGACTTTAGAGAAATCCACAATCGACAGAGTAGCATCAGGTACGGAAACTGCAACAGGATTAGATCAGAAAACTACGTTAGAATCCGATTTGATTAATTCTACGCCACTCACTGATAGCGTATCGGTTAAGAAAATGTCAACATCAATGGTTGAAACATTATCTTTAGCTAAGGAAACATCAACTCCAAAACTAGACGGTATTATAGCTAGCACAACGGATAAAGCAGTAAAGGTGAGTATCGACGAGAAGGACAATGGGTTATCAACCGAATTAATTGACAAGGTCACTGTGACAGAGAGTGTCTCCTCGCCCAAGACAGTTGCCCAATCAGTGTATTTAAAAGAGACCACGATGGCATCAGCGAAACAGGAAGGTTTGTCAAAGCTTTTATGTTCGTAATTTAACCCCTTCTTTCAAAATGACTTTGACAATATTATGTAAGCATCTCCCTTAATGTTTTTTTAGAAATGCATTATATCTGATCCTGATAACAGGCATACAATTTCACAAGAGCTTAGCAATTTTCGGTCTTAAATGATAAATAAACTTATATTAAGTTAGGATCCATGGTGTCTAGCTAAAATACTTTATTTAAAAAGGGATTTCGCTAACACTGAACAAGAACTGTTTGAATACACAGTAATTTATATATTAATAAAAAAATGTCTTAATGCCGTTATGTTCGATCGTGTTGATGATTATTATTCAAAAATATTTTTTTTTAAATCGCCTCATGGATTTTAAGTCTTCGTCTACAAACGCTACCTTGCTTTACTTTGAAATTTCCTGGAACTACCATATGGTAAAATCAACTAATAGAAAAAGTAATGAGTAATTTAGTGAACGAGAGAATCTATAACGTTCCTTTCAACATTATCTCAACCTAATTGAGATGTTAATGATGAATATCAACACATCAACATATACACTTATTTAACTTCCACCACTTACAAACAATACATTGTTACAGAACAAGATTCCATGAAGACCAGAGAAGAAGATAAACTACCAACAGATTATATTTCAAGTTCAAAAGAAAGAACAACAAAGACTACTACTCAACTACCTGAAACAGTAAACGTCCAGGAAAGCAAACGTACTGCAAAATATGCTGAGGAAATTGAAGGCCTTACCCACATTACAGAAAGCTTGGATCTTGATGAAGGACAAACCGACACACTAAGACGGACAACTGACGGGAGAGTTAGAAGTACTACTCAGAGACTTGAAATAACACAAAAAAGACGGACCAGTGATATGCCGACTACACCTATGCCAACCCAACAGGAAATTGTTTCTCAAACTTTGAGACCGGGTATAAAAGTGGGGCGAGATTTGGTGCTTGTTTTGGACTCTTCTTCTAGTCTTTCTGAAGAAGACTTTGACTACACAAAAAGATTTGCCAGGAATATCATTGAACGAGTAGACATTGAGGGTGGAAATGTGCGAGTGGGATTAATGACATACAGCAACAAAATCGATATTCCTTTTCAACTGAATCGCTTTACAACAAAGATTGACATGCTAAATGCTATCAACAATGTGAGATATGTTGCCGGTCAGTCAAATCTTGCGGGTGCTTTGCGTTCATTCCGACGGGACATGTTCAAATCATCTGAAGGTGATCGAAAGGATGTGCCTGATGTGGCTGTAGTAATTTCGGGAGGAGAATCAAATCAAAATACAAAATGGGTTGTTCCTGCTTCCAGGGCGGCAAGACAAAGAGGAATTTCCATATATGGTATTGGCGTTGCTCTTCCTGATACTCGAGAACTGAGGACAGTCGTGAGTCAACCAGTGGGAGATTATATATTCACTGTGCAGAATGGCCAGTCCTTGTCTGATATAGAAGATTCACTGATATCTTCCATTTTCGAAGGTGATTTAGTTTTATCTTGTACAACCAAGAACTAAGTTTTATCAATAATCAGTGTTTGCTAGAAGTGTTTATTATAATTTTTGATTTTTTTACTTGTAGGGACAAGAATTCCTTCGCCAAGTACTGTTACAACAGCTTCAACAGACAGTGAAACCGACCGTAGAACACTTCAGCCTGAAATAACTGAAGTGACACAGTCAACAGATACATTTACGATGGAAGATATGGATCTTTCAGAAAAAGAGAAGAGCACAGAACGACGTGTTCCTAAAGTTTCCACACAGGACTTTGCAACTGGCTCAACACCAACCGTTCAAGAACCTCTAAGGAAAGACAGAACAACTATACGGATTGGACAAACTACGAAAGAAACTCTAGTTACCTCAAGTGAATTTGAAGGTTTGTAAATCTTTGCTTGCTAAAATATTTTCCACATGCATGTAATGTCAATATATATTTATACCTTGTATTCATAATTTGACATGTACCATGTTGCTTAAACTTCATAACACTTGTACTGTGTCATTTCTTTATAAATACTCAAACGCTATTCAATTGATATTTTAGCATCAGGTGAATTAGGTGTAACTGATGAATTTGAATCTATGCAGACTGAAACACCTTTAGGACTCAGCACTGAGACGGATGATTTTATTACAACAGAAGAGGTCTTCTCGACTCGAAAGGAAAGAATCCCATCGACAAATGTTGAAACGAGGTCCAAAGAAATTGGCATCACTGAGACGATTACCGAAAGACCGGACAAACTAGAGGTGGAGAAAATGGAAGGTACTACCGAGTATGGTAGGATAACTCAAACAGCTACGACCTTTGAAGATACTACTTCCGGTAAAACCAATCCAATCAGACAGACCACTGGCGCTTATGTTACAGAGAGTACTGTTATGCCCAAAGAGGAAATATTAACCGATAGAAGAACCAGCGAGAGAATTACAGAACGACCAGCTTTCGTTTCCACAGACGAATATGCTTCTGATGCAACACCAACTGTTCAAGAACGTTTAAGGACAGGCAGAACAACATTTAAAGCTGATCAAACCACGGAGGAAACCCCAATCACATTACCAGAATTTGAAGGTCTGTAACTGGTAGCAATTTTAAGACCTATCCAAAGATATATGTGAAAATTGTACCCTGGCTTATAATAAATTGTTTAACTTGTTTTAATCTTATTGCTGTTCCTGAAACCAGATCACTTCAATATCAAACGATTTTTTTTATTTTTAGCGTCTGGGGAAACTAGTGACACTGATAAATACGAGCCATTGCAAACTAAATCAACTTTACGATCTACCACAGAGGCCGAACAGTTTGTCACAGATGACCAAGAATTATTGACCAGAGAGGGAATGACACTTTCTACAGATTCCACTATAAAGTCAAGGGAAAGCAGCATTACAAAGGCGGCCACTCAACAACCTGACACAACAAGGGTTCAGGAAACCAAACGTACCGTGGCATATGCCAAGGAAACCAAAGACCGTCCAGCCCAAACGGATAAGATTTCACGTAAAACTACTCCAGTAGGACAAACCTCTGAAGCATTTGTTTCAGAGACTACGGCTAGGCAGAAAGCGCCAGACGAGATTACCGAAAGCCCAGATATTGATGAACGACAAACCGATGCACCAGAACGGGCAACTGACGGGAGAGTTAGAAGCACTACTCAGAGACTTGAATTAACACAAAAGAGACGGACCAGTGATATGCCGACTACAGCTATGCCCACCCGACAGGAAATTGTTTCTCAAACTTTGAGACCGGGTATGAAAGTGGGGCGAGATTTGGTGCTTGTTTTGGACTCTTCTTCTAGTCTTTCTGAAGAAGACTTTGACTACACAAAAAGATTTGCCAGGAATATCATTGAACGAGTAGACATTGAGGGTGGAAATGTGCGAGTGGGATTAATGACATACAGCGACAAAATCGATATTCCTTTTCAACTGAATCGCTTTACAACAAAGATTGACATGCTAAATGCTATCAACAATGTGAGATATGTAGCCGGTCAGTCAAATCTTGCGGGTGCTTTGCGTTCATTCCGACGGGACATGTTCAAATCATCTGAAGGTGATCGAAAGGATGTGCCTGATGTGGCTGTAGTAATTTCGGGAGGAGAATCAAATCAAAATACAAAATGGGTTGTTCCTGCTTCCAGGGCAGCAAGACAAAGAGGAATTTCCATATATGGTATTGGTGTTGCTCTTCCTGATACTCGAGAACTGAGGACAGTCGTGAGTCAACCAGTGGGAGATTATATATTCACTGTGCAGAATGGCCAGTCCTTGTCTGATATAGAAGATTCACTGATATCTTCCATTTTCGAAGGTGATTTAGTTTTATCTTGTACAACCAAGAACTAAGTTTTATCAATAATCAGTGTTTGCTAGAACTGTTTATTATAATTGTATTTTTACTTGTAGGGACAAGAATTCCTTCGCCAAATACTGTTACAACAGCTTCAACAGACAGTGAAACCGACCGTAGAACACTTCAGCCTGAAATAACTGAAGTGACACAGTCAACAGATACATTTACGATGGAAGATATGGATCTTTCAGAAAAAGAGAAGAGCACAGAACGTGTTCCTAAAGTTTCCACACAGGACTTTGCAACTGGCTCAACACCAACCGTTCAAGAACCTCTAAGGAAAGACAGAACAACTATACGGATTGGACAAACTACGAAAGAAACTCTAGTTACCTCAAGTGAATTTGAAGGTTTGTAACTCTTTGCTTGCTAAACTATTTTCCACATGCATGTAATGTCAATATATATTTATACCTTGTATTCATAATTTGACATGTACCATGTTGCTTAAACTTCATAACACTTGTACTGTGTCATTTCTTTATAAATACTCAAACGCTATTCAATTGATATTTTAGCATCAGGTGAATTAGGTGTAACTGATGAATTTGAATCTATGCGGACTGAAACACCTTTAGGACTCAGCACTGAGACAGAGGATTTTATTACAAAAGAAGAGGTCTTCTCGACTCGAAAGGAAAGAATCCCATCGACAAATGTTGAAACGAGGTCCAAAGAAATAGGCATCACTGAGACGATTACCGAAAGACCGGACAAACTAGAGGTGGAGAAAATGGAAGGTACTACCGAGTATGGTAGGATAACTCAAACAGCTACGACCTTTGAAGATACTACTTCCGGTAAAACCAGTCCAATCAGACAGACCACTGGCGCTTATGTTACAGAGAGTACTGTTAGGCCCGAAGAGGAAATATTAACCGATAGAAAAACCAGCGAGAGAAGCACAGAACGACCAGCTTTCGTTTCCACAGACGAATATGCAACTGATGCAACACCAACTGTTCAAGAACGTTTAAGGACAGGCAGAACAACATTTAAAGCTGATCAAACCACGGAGGAAACCCCAATCACATTACCAGAATTTGAAGGTCTGTAACTGGTAGCAATTTTAAGACCTATCCAAAGATATATGTGAAAATTGTACCCTGGCTTATAATAAATTGTTTAACTTGTTTTAATCTTATCGCTGTTTTCCTGAAACCAGATCACTTCAATATCAAACGATTTTTTTTATTTTTAGCGTCTGGGGAAACTAGTGACACTGATAAATACGAGCCATTGCAAACTAAATCAACTTTACGATCTACCACAGAGGCCGAACAGTTTGTCACAGATGACGAAGAATTATTGACCAGAGAGGGAATGACACTTTCTACAGATTCCACTATAAAGTCAAGGGAAAGCAGCATCACAAAGGCGGCCACTCAACAACCTGACACAACAAGGGTTGAGGAAACCAAACGTACCGTGGCATATGCCAAGGAAACCAAAGACCGTCCAGCCCAAACGGATAAGATTTCACGTAAAACTACTCCAGTAGGACAAACCTCTAAAGCATTTGTTTCAGAGACTACGACTAGGCAGAAAGCGCCAGACGAGATTACCGAAAGCCCAGATATTGATGAACGACAAACCGATGCACCAGAACGGGCAACTGACGGGAGAGCTAGAAGCACTACTCAGAGACTTGAATTAACACAAAAGAGACGGACCAGTGATATGCCGACTACAGCTATGCCCACCCGACAGGAAATTGTTTCTCAAACTTTGAGACCGGGTATGAAAGTGGGGCGAGATTTGGTGCTTGTTTTGGACTCTTCTTCTAGTCTTTCTGAAGAAGACTTTGACTACACAAAAAGATTTGCCAGGAATATCATTGAACGAGTAGACATTGAGGGTGGAAATGTGCGAGTGGGATTAATGACATACAGCGACAAAATCGATATTCCTTTTCAACTGAATCGCTTTACAACAAAGATTGACATGCTAAATGCTATCAACAATGTGAGATATGTAGCCGGTCAGTCAAATCTTGCGGGTGCTTTGCGTTCATTCCGACGGGACATGTTCAAATCATCTGAAGGTGATCGAAAAGATGTGCCTGATGTGGCTGTAGTAATTTCGGGAGGAGAATCAAATCAAAATACAAAATGGGTTGTTCCTGCTTCCAGGGCGGCAAGACAAAGAGGAATTTCCATATATGGTATTGGCGTTGCTCTTCCTGATACTCGAGAACTGAGGACAGTCGTGAGTCAACCAGTGGGAGATTATATATTCACTGTGCAGAATGGCCAGTCCTTGTCTGATATAGAAGATTCACTGATATCTTCCATTTTCGAAGGTGATTTAGTTTTATCTTGTACAACCAAGAACTAAGTTTTATCAATAATCAGTGTTTGTTAGAACTGTTTATTATAATGTATTTTTACTTGTAGGGACAAGAATTCCTTCGCCAAGTACTGTTACAACAGCTTCAACAGACAGTGAAACCGACCGTAGAACACTTCAGCCTGAAATAACTGAAGTGACACAGTCAACAGATACATTTACGATGGAAGATATGGATCTTTCAGAAAAAGAGAAGAGCACAGAACGACGTGTTCTTAAAGTTTCCACACAGGACTTTGCAACTGGCTCAACACCAACCGTTCAAGAACCTCTAAGGAAAGACAGAACAACTATACGGATTGGACAAACTACGAAAGAAACTCTAGTTACCTCAAGTGAATTTGAAGGTTTGTAACTCTTTGCTTGCTAAACTATTTTCCACATGCATGTAATGTCAATATATATTTAAACCTTGTATTCATAATTTGACATGTACCATGTTGCTTAAACTTCATAACACTTGTACTGTGTCATTTCTTTATAAATACTCAAACGCTGTTCAATTGATATTTTAGCATCAGGTGAATTAGGTGTAACTGATGAATTTGAATCTATGCGGACTGAAACACCTTTAGGACTCAGTACTGAGACAGAGGATTTTATTACAAAACAAGAGGTCTTCTCGACTCGAAAAGAAAGAATCCCATCGACAGATGTTGAAACGAGGTCCAAAGAAATAGGCATCACCGAGACGATTACCGAAAGACCGGACAAACTAGAGGTGGAGAAAATGGAAGGTACTACCGAGTATGTTAGGATAACTCAAACAGCTACGACCTTTGAAGATACTACTTCCGGTAAAACCAGTTCAATCAGACAGACCACTGGCGCTTATGTTACAGAGAGTACTGTTAGGCCCGAAGAGGAAATATTAACCGATAGAAAAACCAGCGAGAGAAGCACAGAACGACCAGCTTTCGTTTCCACAGACGAATATGCAACTGATGCAACACCAACTGTTCAAGAACGTTTAAGGACAGGCAGAACAACATTTAAAGCTGATCAAACCACGGAGGAAACCCCAATCACATTACCAGAATTTGAAGGTCTGTAACTGGTAGCAATTTTAAGACCTATCCAAAGATATATGTGAAAATTGTACCCTGGCTTATAATAAATTGTTTAACTTGTTTTAATCTTATCGCTGTTTTCCTGAAACCAGATCACTTCAATATCAAACGATTTTTTTTATTTTTAGCGTCTGGGGAAACTAGTGACACTGATAAATACGAGCCATTGCAAACTAAATCAACTTTACGATCTACCACAGAGGCCGAACAGTTTGTCACAGATGACGAAGAATTATTGACCAGAGAGGGAATGACACTTTCTACAGATTCCACTATAAAGTCAAGGGAAAGCAGCATCACAAAGGCGGCCACTCAACAACCTGACACAACAAGGGTTGAGGAAACCAAACGTACCGTGGCATATGCCAAGGAAACCAAAGACCGTCCAGCCCGAACGGATAAGATTTCACGTAAAACTACTCCAGTAGGACAAACCTCTAAAGCATTTGTTTCAGAGACTACGACTAGGCAGAAAGCGCCAGACGAGATTACCGAAAGCCCAGATATTGATGAACGACAAACCGATGCACCAGAACGGGCAACTGACGGGAGAGCTAGAAGCACTACTCAGAGACTTGAATTAACACAAAAGAGACGGACCAGTGATATGCCGACTACAGCTATGCCCACCCGACAGGAAATTGTTTCTCAAACTTTGAGACCGGGTATGAAAGTGGGGCGAGATTTGGTGCTTGTTTTGGACTCTTCTTCTAGTCTTTCTGAAGAAGACTTTGACTACACAAAAAGATTTGCCAGGAATATCATTGAACGAGTAGACATTGAGGGTGGAAATGTGCGAGTGGGATTAATGACATACAGCGACAAAATCGATATTCCTTTTCAACTGAATCGCTTTACAACAAAGATTGACATGCTAAATGCTATCAACAATGTGAGATATGTAGCCGGTCAGTCAAATCTTGCGGGTGCTTTGCGTTCATTCCGACGGGACATGTTCAAATCATCTGAAGGTGATCGAAAAGATGTGCCTGATGTGGCTGTAGTAATTTCGGGAGGAGAATCAAATCAAAATACAAAATGGGTTGTTCCTGCTTCCAGGGCGGCAAGACAAAGAGGAATTTCCATATATGGTATTGGCGTTGCTCTTCCTGATACTCGAGAACTGAGGACAGTCGTGAGTCAACCAGTGGGAGATTATATATTCACTGTGCAGAATGGCCAGTCCTTGTCTGATATAGAAGATTCACTGATATCTTCCATTTTCGAAGGTGATTTAGTTTTATCTTGTACAACCAAGAACTAAGTTTTATCAATAATCAGTGTTTGTTAGAACTGTTTATTATAATGTATTTTTACTTGTAGGGACAAGAATTCCTTCGCCAAGTACTGTTACAACAGCTTCAACAGACAGTGAAACCGACCGTAGAACACTTCAGCCTGAAATAACTGAAGTGACACAGTCAACAGATACATTTACGATGGAAGATATGGATCTTTCAGAAAAAGAGAAGAGCACAGAACGACGTGTTCTTAAAGTTTCCACACAGGACTTTGCAACTGGCTCAACACCAACCGTTCAAGAACCTCTAAGGAAAGACAGAACAACTATACGGATTGGACAAACTACGAAAGAAACTCTAGTTACCTCAAGTGAATTTGAAGGTTTGTAACTCTTTGCTTGCTAAACTATTTTCCACATGCATGTAATGTCAATATATATTTAAACCTTGTATTCATAATTTGACATGTACCATGTTGCTTAAACTTCATAACACTTGTACTGTGTCATTTCTTTATAAATACTCAAACGCTGTTCAATTGATATTTTAGCATCAGGTGAATTAGGTGTAACTGATGAATTTGAATCTATGCGGACTGAAACACCTTTAGGACTCAGTACTGAGACAGAGGATTTTATTACAAAACAAGAGGTCTTCTCGACTCGAAAAGAAAGAATCCCATCGACAGATGTTGAAACGAGGTCCAAAGAAATAGGCATCACCGAGACGATTACCGAAAGACCGGACAAACTAGAGGTGGAGAAAATGGAAGGTACTACCGAGTATGTTAGGATAACTCAAACAGCTACGACCTTTGAAGATACTACTTCCGGTAAAACCAGTTCAATCAGACAGACCACTGGCGCTTATGTTACAGAGAGTACTGTTAGGCCCGAAGAGGAAATATTAACCGATAGAAAAACCAGCGAGAGAAGCACAGAACGACCAGCTTTCGTTTCCACAGACGAATATGCAACTGATGCAACACCAACCGTTCAAGAACGTTTAAGGACAGGCAGAACAACATTTAAAGCTGATCAAACCACGGAGGAAACCCCAATCACATTACCAGAATTTGAAGGTCTGTAACTGGTAGCAATTTTAAGACCTATCCAAAGATATATGTGAAAATTGTACCCTGGCTTATAATAAATTGTTTAACTTGTTTTAATCTTATCGCTGTTTTCCTGAAACCAGATCACTTCAATATCAAACGATTTTTTTTATTTTTAGCGTCTGGGGAAACTAGTGACACTGATAAATACGAGCCATTGCAAACTAAATCAACTTTACGATCTACCACAGAGGCCGAACAGTTTGTCACAGATGACGAAGAATTATTGACCAGAGAGGGAATGACACTTTCTACAGATTCCACTATAAAGTCAAGGGAAAGCAGCATCACAAAGGCGGCCACTCAACAACCTGACACAACAAGGGTTGAGGAAACCAAACGTACCGTGGCATATGCCAAGGAAACCAAAGACCGTCCAGCCCAAACGGATAAGATTTCACGTAAAACTACTCCAGTAGGACAAACCTCTAAAGCATTTGTTTCAGAGACTACGACTAGGCAGAAAGCGCCAGACGAGATTACCGAAAGCCCAGATATTGATGAACGACAAACCGATGCACCAGAACGGGCAACTGACGGGAGAGCTAGAAGCACTACTCAGAGACTTGAATTAACACAAAAGAGACGGACCAGTGATATGCCGACTACAGCTATGCCCACCCGACAGGAAATTGTTTCTCAAACTTTGAGACCGGGTATGAAAGTGGGGCGAGATTTGGTGCTTGTTTTGGACTCTTCTTCTAGTCTTTCTGAAGAAGACTTTGACTACACAAAAAGATTTGCCAGGAATATCATTGAACGAGTAGACATTGAGGGTGGAAATGTGCGAGTGGGATTAATGACATACAGCGACAAAATCGATATTCCTTTTCAACTGAATCGCTTTACAACAAAGATTGACATGCTAAATGCTATCAACAATGTGAGATATGTAGCCGGTCAGTCAAATCTTGCGGGTGCTTTGCGTTCATTCCGACGGGACATGTTCAAATCATCTGAAGGTGATCGAAAAGATGTGCCTGATGTGGCTGTAGTAATTTCGGGAGGAGAATCAAATCAAAATACAAAATGGGTTGTTCCTGCTTCCAGGGCGGCAAGACAAAGAGGAATTTCCATATATGGTATTGGCGTTGCTCTTCCTGATACTCGAGAACTGAGGACAGTCGTGAGTCAACCAGTGGGAGATTATATATTCACTGTGCAGAATGGCCAGTCCTTGTCTGATATAGAAGATTCACTGATATCTTCCATTTTCGAAGGTGATTTAGTTTTATCTTGTACAACCAAGAACTAAGTTTTATCAATAATCAGTGTTTGTTAGAACTGTTTATTATAATGTATTTTTACTTGTAGGGACAAGAATTCCTTCGCCAAGTACTGTTACAACAGCTTCAACAGACAGTGAAACCGACCGTAGAACACTTCAGCCTGAAATAACTGAAGTGACACAGTCAACAGATACATTTACGATGGAAGATATGGATCTTTCAGAAAAAGAGAAGAGCACAGAACGACGTGTTCTTAAAGTTTCCACACAGGACTTTGCAACTGGCTCAACACCAACCGTTCAAGAACCTCTAAGGAAAGACAGAACAACTATACGGATTGGACAAACTACGAAAGAAACTCTAGTTACCTCAAGTGAATTTGAAGGTTTGTAACTCTTTGCTTGCTAAACTATTTTCCACATGCATGTAATGTCAATATATATTTAAACCTTGTATTCATAATTTGACATGTACCATGTTGCTTAAACTTCATAACACTTGTACTGTGTCATTTCTTTATAAATACTCAAACGCTGTTCAATTGATATTTTAGCATCAGGTGAATTAGGTGTAACTGATGAATTTGAATCTATGCGGACTGAAACACCTTTAGGACTCAGTACTGAGACAGAGGATTTTATTACAAAACAAGAGGTCTTCTCGACTCGAAAAGAAAGAATCCCATCGACAGATGTTGAAACGAGGTCCAAAGAAATAGGCATCACCGAGACGATTACCGAAAGACCGGACAAACTAGAGGTGGAGAAAATGGAAGGTACTACCGAGTATGTTAGGATAACTCAAACAGCTACGACCTTTGAAGATACTACTTCCGGTAAAACCAGTTCAATCAGACAGACCACTGGCGCTTATGTTACAGAGAGTACTGTTAGGCCCGAAGAGGAAATATTAACCGATAGAAAAACCAGCGAGAGAAGCACAGAACGACCAGCTTTCGTTTCCACAGACGAATATGCAACTGATGCAACACCAACCGTTCAAGAACGTTTAAGGACAGGCAGAACAACATTTAAAGCTGATCAAACCACGGAGGAAACCCCAATCACATTACCAGAATTTGAAGGTCTGTAACTGGTAGCAATTTTAAGACCTATCCAAAGATATATGTGAAAATTGTACCCTGGCTTATAATAAATTGTTTAACTTGTTTTAATCTTATCGCTGTTTTCCTGAAACCAGATCACTTCAATATCAAACGATTTTTTTTATTTTTAGCGTCTGGGGAAACTAGTGACACTGATAAATACGAGCCATTGCAAACTAAATCAACTTTACGATCTACCACAGAGGCCGAACAGTTTGTCACAGATGACGAAGAATTATTGACCAGAGAGGGAATGACACTTTCTACAGATTCCACTATAAAGTCAAGGGAAAGCAGCATCACAAAGGCGGCCACTCAACAACCTGACACAACAAGGGTTGAGGAAACCAAACGTACCGTGGCATATGCCAAGGAAACCAAAGACCGTCCAGCCCAAACGGATAAGATTTCACGTAAAACTACTCCAGTAGGACAAACCTCTAAAGCATTTGTTTCAGAGACTACGACTAGGCAGAAAGCGCCAGACGAGATTACCGAAAGCCCAGATATTGATGAACGACAAACCGATGCACCAGAACGGGCAACTGACGGGAGAGCTAGAAGCACTACTCAGAGACTTGAATTAACACAAAAGAGACGGACCAGTGATATGCCGACTACAGCTATGCCCACCCGACAGGAAATTGTTTCTCAAACTTTGAGACCGGGTATGAAAGTGGGGCGAGATTTGGTGCTTGTTTTGGACTCTTCTTCTAGTCTTTCTGAAGAAGACTTTGACTACACAAAAAGATTTGCCAGGAATATCATTGAACGAGTAGACATTGAGGGTGGAAATGTGCGAGTGGGATTAATGACATACAGCGACAAAATCGATATTCCTTTTCAACTGAATCGCTTTACAACAAAGATTGACATGCTAAATGCTATCAACAATGTGAGATATGTAGCCGGTCAGTCAAATCTTGCGGGTGCTTTGCGTTCATTCCGACGGGACATGTTCAAATCATCTGAAGGTGATCGAAAAGATGTGCCTGATGTGGCTGTAGTAATTTCGGGAGGAGAATCAAATCAAAATACAAAATGGGTTGTTCCTGCTTCCAGGGCGGCAAGACAAAGAGGAATTTCCATATATGGTATTGGCGTTGCTCTTCCTGATACTCGAGAACTGAGGACAGTCGTGAGTCAACCAGTGGGAGATTATATATTCACTGTGCAGAATGGCCAGTCCTTGTCTGATATAGAAGATTCACTGATATCTTCCATTTTCGAAGGTGATTTAGTTTTATCTTGTACAACCAAGAACTAAGTTTTATCAATAATCAGTGTTTGTTAGAACTGTTTATTATAATGTATTTTTACTTGTAGGGACAAGAATTCCTTCGCCAAGTACTGTTACAACAGCTTCAACAGACAGTGAAACCGACCGTAGAACACTTCAGCCTGAAATAACTGAAGTGACACAGTCAACAGATACATTTACGATGGAAGATATGGATCTTTCAGAAAAAGAGAAGAGCACAGAACGACGTGTTCTTAAAGTTTCCACACAGGACTTTGCAACTGGCTCAACACCAACCGTTCAAGAACCTCTAAGGAAAGACAGAACAACTATACGGATTGGACAAACTACGAAAGAAACTCTAGTTACCTCAAGTGAATTTGAAGGTTTGTAACTCTTTGCTTGCTAAACTATTTTCCACATGCATGTAATGTCAATATATATTTAAACCTTGTATTCATAATTTGACATGTACCATGTTGCTTAAACTTCATAACACTTGTACTGTGTCATTTCTTTATAAATACTCAAACGCTGTTCAATTGATATTTTAGCATCAGGTGAATTAGGTGTAACTGATGAATTTGAATCTATGCGGACTGAAACACCTTTAGGACTCAGTACTGAGACAGAGGATTTTATTACAAAACAAGAGGTCTTCTCGACTCGAAAAGAAAGAATCCCATCGACAGATGTTGAAACGAGGTCCAAAGAAATAGGCATCACCGAGACGATTACCGAAAGACCGGACAAACTAGAGGTGGAGAAAATGGAAGGTACTACCGAGTATGTTAGGATAACTCAAACAGCTACGACCTTTGAAGATACTACTTCCGGTAAAACCAGTTCAATCAGACAGACCACTGGCGCTTATGTTACAGAGAGTACTGTTAGGCCCGAAGAGGAAATATTAACCGATAGAAAAACCAGCGAGAGAAGCACAGAACGACCAGCTTTCGTTTCCACAGACGAATATGCAACTGATGCAACACCAACCGTTCAAGAACGTTTAAGGACAGGCAGAACAACATTTAAAGCTGATCAAACCACGGAGGAAACCCCAATCACATTACCAGAATTTGAAGGTCTGTAACTGGTAGCAATTTTAAGACCTATCCAAAGATATATGTGAAAATTGTACCCTGGCTTATAATAAATTGTTTAACTTGTTTTAATCTTATCGCTGTTTTCCTGAAACCAGATCACTTCAATATCAAACGATTTTTTTTATTTTTAGCGTCTGGGGAAACTAGTGACACTGATAAATACGAGCCATTGCAAACTAAATCAACTTTACGATCTACCACAGAGGCCGAACAGTTTGTCACAGATGACGAAGAATTATTGACCAGAGAGGGAATGACACTTTCTACAGATTCCACTATAAAGTCAAGGGAAAGCAGCATCACAAAGGCGGCCACTCAACAACCTGACACAACAAGGGTTGAGGAAACCAAACGTACCGTGGCATATGCCAAGGAAACCAAAGACCGTCCAGCCCAAACGGATAAGATTTCACGTAAAACTACTCCAGTAGGACAAACCTCTAAAGCATTTGTTTCAGAGACTACGACTAGGCAGAAAGCGCCAGACGAGATTACCGAAAGCCCAGATATTGATGAACGACAAACCGATGCACCAGAACGGGCAACTGACGGGAGAGCTAGAAGCACTACTCAGAGACTTGAATTAACACAAAAGAGACGGACCAGTGATATGCCGACTACAGCTATGCCCACCCGACAGGAAATTGTTTCTCAAACTTTGAGACCGGGTATGAAAGTGGGGCGAGATTTGGTGCTTGTTTTGGACTCTTCTTCTAGTCTTTCTGAAGAAGACTTTGACTACACAAAAAGATTTGCCAGGAATATCATTGAACGAGTAGACATTGAGGGTGGAAATGTGCGAGTGGGATTAATGACATACAGCGACAAAATCGATATTCCTTTTCAACTGAATCGCTTTACAACAAAGATTGACATGCTAAATGCTATCAACAATGTGAGATATGTAGCCGGTCAGTCAAATCTTGCGGGTGCTTTGCGTTCATTCCGACGGGACATGTTCAAATCATCTGAAGGTGATCGAAAAGATGTGCCTGATGTGGCTGTAGTAATTTCGGGAGGAGAATCAAATCAAAATACAAAATGGGTTGTTCCTGCTTCCAGGGCGGCAAGACAAAGAGGAATTTCCATATATGGTATTGGCGTTGCTCTTCCTGATACTCGAGAACTGAGGACAGTCGTGAGTCAACCAGTGGGAGATTATATATTCACTGTGCAGAATGGCCAGTCCTTGTCTGATATAGAAGATTCACTGATATCTTCCATTTTCGAAGGTGATTTAGTTTTATCTTGTACAACCAAGAACTAAGTTTTATCAATAATCAGTGTTTGTTAGAACTGTTTATTATAATGTATTTTTACTTGTAGGGACAAGAATTCCTTCGCCAAGTACTGTTACAACAGCTTCAACAGACAGTGAAACCGACCGTAGAACACTTCAGCCTGAAATAACTGAAGTGACACAGTCAACAGATACATTTACGATGGAAGATATGGATCTTTCAGAAAAAGAGAAGAGCACAGAACGACGTGTTCTTAAAGTTTCCACACAGGACTTTGCAACTGGCTCAACACCAACCGTTCAAGAACCTCTAAGGAAAGACAGAACAACTATACGGATTGGACAAACTACGAAAGAAACTCTAGTTACCTCAAGTGAATTTGAAGGTTTGTAACTCTTTGCTTGCTAAACTATTTTCCACATGCATGTAATGTCAATATATATTTAAACCTTGTATTCATAATTTGACATGTACCATGTTGCTTAAACTTCATAACACTTGTACTGTGTCATTTCTTTATAAATACTCAAACGCTGTTCAATTGATATTTTAGCATCAGGTGAATTAGGTGTAACTGATGAATTTGAATCTATGCGGACTGAAACACCTTTAGGACTCAGTACTGAGACAGAGGATTTTATTACAAAACAAGAGGTCTTCTCGACTCGAAAAGAAAGAATCCCATCGACAGATGTTGAAACGAGGTCCAAAGAAATAGGCATCACCGAGACGATTACCGAAAGACCGGACAAACTAGAGGTGGAGAAAATGGAAGGTACTACCGAGTATGTTAGGATAACTCAAACAGCTACGACCTTTGAAGATACTACTTCCGGTAAAACCAGTTCAATCAGACAGACCACTGGCGCTTATGTTACAGAGAGTACTGTTAGGCCCGAAGAGGAAATATTAACCGATAGAAAAACCAGCGAGAGAAGCACAGAACGACCAGCTTTCGTTTCCACAGACGAATATGCAACTGATGCAACACCAACCGTTCAAGAACGTTTAAGGACAGGCAGAACAACATTTAAAGCTGATCAAACCACGGAGGAAACCCCAATCACATTACCAGAATTTGAAGGTCTGTAACTGGTAGCAATTTTAAGACCTATCCAAAGATATATGTGAAAATTGTACCCTGGCTTATAATAAATTGTTTAACTTGTTTTAATCTTATCGCTGTTTTCCTGAAACCAGATCACTTCAATATCAAACGATTTTTTTTATTTTTAGCGTCTGGGGAAACTAGTGACACTGATAAATACGAGCCATTGCAAACTAAATCAACTTTACGATCTACCACAGAGGCCGAACAGTTTGTCACAGATGACGAAGAATTATTGACCAGAGAGGGAATGACACTTTCTACAGATTCCACTATAAAGTCAAGGGAAAGCAGCATCACAAAGGCGGCCACTCAACAACCTGACACAACAAGGGTTGAGGAAACCAAACGTACCGTGGCATATGCCAAGGAAACCAAAGACCGTCCAGCCCAAACGGATAAGATTTCACGTAAAACTACTCCAGTAGGACAAACCTCTAAAGCATTTGTTTCAGAGACTACGACTAGGCAGAAAGCGCCAGACGAGATTACCGAAAGCCCAGATATTGATGAACGACAAACCGATGCACCAGAACGGGCAACTGACGGGAGAGCTAGAAGCACTACTCAGAGACTTGAATTAACACAAAAGAGACGGACCAGTGATATGCCGACTACAGCTATGCCCACCCGACAGGAAATTGTTTCTCAAACTTTGAGACCGGGTATGAAAGTGGGGCGAGATTTGGTGCTTGTTTTGGACTCTTCTTCTAGTCTTTCTGAAGAAGACTTTGACTACACAAAAAGATTTGCCAGGAATATCATTGAACGAGTAGACATTGAGGGTGGAAATGTGCGAGTGGGATTAATGACATACAGCGACAAAATCGATATTCCTTTTCAACTGAATCGCTTTACAACAAAGATTGACATGCTAAATGCTATCAACAATGTGAGATATGTAGCCGGTCAGTCAAATCTTGCGGGTGCTTTGCGTTCATTCCGACGGGACATGTTCAAATCATCTGAAGGTGATCGAAAAGATGTGCCTGATGTGGCTGTAGTAATTTCGGGAGGAGAATCAAATCAAAATACAAAATGGGTTGTTCCTGCTTCCAGGGCGGCAAGACAAAGAGGAATTTCCATATATGGTATTGGCGTTGCTCTTCCTGATACTCGAGAACTGAGGACAGTCGTGAGTCAACCAGTGGGAGATTATATATTCACTGTGCAGAATGGCCAGTCCTTGTCTGATATAGAAGATTCACTGATATCTTCCATTGTCGAAGGTGATTTAGTTTTATCTTGTACAACCAAGAACTAAGTTTTATCAATAATCAGTGTTTGTTAGAACTGTTTATTATAATGTATTTTTACTTGTAGGGACAAGAATTCCTTCGCCAAGTACTGTTACAACAGCTTCAACAGACAGTGAAACCGACCGTAGAACACTTCAGCCTGAAATAACTGAAGTGACACAGTCAACAGATACATTTACGATGGAAGATATGGATCTTTCAGAAAAAGAGAAGAGCACAGAACGACGTGTTCTTAAAGTTTCCACACAGGACTTTGCAACTGGCTCAACACCAACCGTTCAAGAACCTCTAAGGAAAGACAGAACAACTATACGGATTGGACAAACTACGAAAGAAACTCTAGTTACCTCAAGTGAATTTGAAGGTTTGTAACTCTTTGCTTGCTAAACTATTTTCCACATGCATGTAATGTCAATATATATTTAAACCTTGTATTCATAATTTGACATGTACCATGTTGCTTAAACTTCATAACACTTGTACTGTGTCATTTCTTTATAAATACTCAAACGCTGTTCAATTGATATTTTAGCATCAGGTGAATTAGGTGTAACTGATGAATTTGAATCTATGCGGACTGAAACACCTTTAGGACTCAGTACTGAGACAGAGGATTTTATTACAAAACAAGAGGTCTTCTCGACTCGAAAAGAAAGAATCCCATCGACAGATGTTGAAACGAGGTCCAAAGAAATAGGCATCACCGAGACGATTACCGAAAGACCGGACAAACTAGAGGTGGAGAAAATGGAAGGTACTACCGAGTATGTTAGGATAACTCAAACAGCTACGACCTTTGAAGACACTACTTCCGGTAAAACCAGTTCAATCAGACAGACCACTGGCGCTTATGTTACAGAGAGTACTGTTAGGCCCGAAGAGGAAATATTAACCGATAGAAAAACCAGCGAGAGAAGCACAGAACGACCAGCTTTCGTTTCCACAGACGAATATGCAACTGATGCAACACCAACTGTTCAAGAACGTTTAAGGACAGGCAGAACAACATTTAAAGCTGATCAAACCACGGAGGAAACCCCAATCACATTACCAGAATTTGAAGGTCTGTAACTGGTAGCAATTTTAAGACCTATCCAAAGATATATGTGAAAATTGTACCCTGGCTTATAATAAATTGTTTAACTTGTTTTAATCTTATCGCTGTTTTCCTGAAACCAGATCACTTCAATATCAAACGATTTTTTTTATTTTTAGCGTCTGGGGAAACTAGTGACACTGATAAATACGAGCCATTGCAAACTAAATCAACTTTACGATCTACCACAGAGGCCGAACAGTTTGTCACAGATGACGAAGAATTATTGACCAGAGAGGGAATGACACTTTCTACAGATTCCACTATAAAGTCAAGGGAAAGCAGCATTACAAAGGCGGCCACTCAACAACCTGACACAACAAGGGTTCAGGAAACCAAACGTACCGTGGCATATGCCAAGGAAACCAAAGACCGTCCAGCCCAAACGGATAAGATTTCACGTAAAACTACTCCAGTAGGACAAACCTCTGAAGCATTTGTTTCAGAGACTACGACTAGGCAGAAAGCGCCAGACGAGATTACCGAAAGCCCAGATATTGATGAACGACAAACTGATGCACCAGAACGGGCAACTGACGGGAGAGTTAGAAGCACTACTCAGAGACTTGAATTAACACAAAAGAGACGGACCAGTGATATGCCGACTACAGCTATGCCCACCCGACAGGAAATTGTTTCTCAAACTTCGAGACCGGGTATGAAAGTGGGGCGAGATTTGGTGCTTGTTTTGGACTCTTCTTCTAGTCTTTCTGAAGAAGACTTTGACTACACAAAAAGATTTGCCAGGAATATCATTGAACGAGTAGACATTGAGGGTGGAAATGTGCGAGTGGGATTAATGACATACAGCGACAAAATCGATATTCCTTTTCAACTGAATCGCTTTACAACAAAGATTGACATGCTAAATGCTATCAACAATGTGAGATATGTAGCCGGTCAGTCAAATCTTGCGGGTGCTTTGCGTTCATTCCGACGGGACATGTTCAAATCATCTGAAGGTGATCGAAAGGATGTGCCTGATGTGGCTGTAGTAATTTCGGGAGGAGAATCAAATCAAAATACAAAATGGGTTGTTCCTGCTTCCAGGGCGGCAAGACACAGAGGAATTTCCATATATGGTATTGGCGTTGCTCTTCCTGATACTCGAGAACTGAGGACAGTCGTGAGTCAACCAGTGGGAGATTATATATTCACTGTGCAAAATGGCCAGTCCTTGTCTGATATAGAAGATTCACTGATATCTTCCATTTTCGAAGGTGATTTAGTTTTATCTTGTACAACCAAGAACTAAGTTTTATCAATAATCAGTGTTTGCTAGAACTGTTTATTATAATTGTATTTTTACTTGTAGGGACAAGAATTCCTTCGCCAAGTACTGTTACAACAGCTTCAACAGACAGTGAAACCGACCGTAGAACACTTCAGCCTGAAATAACTGAAGTGACACAGTCAACAGATACATTTACGATGGAAGATATGGATCTTTCAGAAAAAGAGAAGAGCACAGAACGTGTTCCTAAAGTTTCCACACAGGACTTTGCAACTGGCTCAACACCAACCGTTCAAGAACCTCTAAGGAAAGACAGAACAACTATACGGATTGGACAAACTACGAAAGAAACTCTAGTTACCTCAAGTGAATTTGAAGGTTTGTAACTCTTTGCTTGCTAAACTATTTTCCACATGCATGTAATGTCAATATATATTTATACCTTGTATTCATAATTTGACATGTACCATGTTGCTTAAACTTCATAACACTTGTACTGTGCCATTTCTTTATAAATACTCAAACGCTGTTCAATTGATATTTTAGCATCAGGTGAATTAGGTGTAACTGATGAATTTGAATCTATGCGGACTGAAACACCTTTAGGACTCAGCACTGAGACAGAGGATTTTATTACAAAAGAAGAGGTCTTCTCCACTCGAAAGGAAAGAATCCCATCGACAGATTTTGAAACGAGGTCCAAAGAAATAGGCATCACCGAGACGATTACCGAAAGACCGGACAAACTAGAGGTGGAGAAAATGGAAGGTACTACCGAGTATGTTAGGATAACTCAAACAGCTACGACCTTTGAAGATACTACTTCCGGTAAAACCAGTTCAATCAGACAGACCACTGGCGCTTATGTTACAGAGAGTACTGTTAGGCCCGAAGAGGAAATATTAACCGATAGAAAAACCAGCGAGAGAAGCACAGAACGACCAGCTTTCGTTTCCACAGACGAATATGCAACTGATGCAACACCAACTGTTCAAGAACGTTTAAGGACAGGCAGAGCAACATTTAAAGCTGATCAAACCACGGAGGAAACCCCAATCACATTACCAGAATTTGAAGGTCTGTAACTGGTAGCAATTTTAAGACCTATCCAAAGATATATGTGAAAATTGTACCCTGGCTTATGATAAATTGTTTAACTTGTTTTAATCTTATCGCTGTTTTCCTGAAACCAGATCACTTCAATATCAAACGATTTTTTTTATTTTTAGCGTCTGGGGAAACTAGTGACACTGATAAATACGAGCCATTGCAAACTAAATCAACTTTACGATCTACCACAGAGGCCGAACAGTTTGTCACAGATGACGAAGAATTATTGACCAGAGAGGGAATGACACTTTCTACAGATTCCACTATAAAGTCAAGGGAAAGCAGCATTACAAAGGCGGCCACTCAACAACCTGACACAACAAGGGTTCAGGAAACCAAACGTACCGTGGCATATGCCAAGGAAACCAAAGACCGTCCAGCCCAAACGGATAAGATTTCACGTAAAACTACTCCAGTAGGACAAACCTCTGAAGCATTTGTTTCAGAGACTACGACTAGGCAGAAAGCGCCAGACGAGATTACCGAAAGCCCAGATATTGATGAACGACAAACTGATGCACCAGAACGGGCAACTGACGGGAGAGTTAGAAGCACTACTCAGAGACTTGAATTAACACAAAAGAGACGGACCAGTGATATGCCGACTACAGCTATGCCCACCCGACAGGAAATTGTTTCTCAAACTTCGAGACCGGGTATGAAAGTGGGGCGAGATTTGGTGCTTGTTTTGGACTCTTCTTCTAGTCTTTCTGAAGAAGACTTTGACTACACAAAAAGATTTGCCAGGAATATCATTGAACGAGTAGACATTGAGGGTGGAAATGTGCGAGTGGGATTAATGACATACAGCGACAAAATCGATATTCCTTTTCAACTGAATCGCTTTACAACAAAGATTGACATGCTAAATGCTATCAACAATGTGAGATATGTAGCCGGTCAGTCAAATCTTGCGGGTGCTTTGCGTTCATTCCGACGGGACATGTTCAAATCATCTGAAGGTGATCGAAAGGATGTGCCTGATGTGGCTGTAGTAATTTCGGGAGGAGAATCAAATCAAAATACAAAATGGGTTGTTCCTGCTTCCAGGGCGGCAAGACACAGAGGAATTTCCATATATGGTATTGGCGTTGCTCTTCCTGATACTCGAGAACTGAGGACAGTCGTGAGTCAACCAGTGGGAGATTATATATTCACTGTGCAAAATGGCCAGTCCTTGTCTGATATAGAAGATTCACTGATATCTTCCATTTTCGAAGGTGATTTAGTTTTATCTTGTACAACCAAGAACTAAGTTTTATCAATAATCAGTGTTTGCTAGAACTGTTTATTATAATTGTATTTTTACTTGTAGGGACAAGAATTCCTTCGCCAAGTACTGTTACAACAGCTTCAACAGACAGTGAAACCGACCGTAGAACACTTCAGCCTGAAATAACTGAAGTGACACAGTCAACAGATACATTTACGATGGAAGATATGGATCTTTCAGAAAAAGAGAAGAGCACAGAACGTGTTCCTAAAGTTTCCACACAGGACTTTGCAACTGGCTCAACACCAACCGTTCAAGAACCTCTAAGGAAAGACAGAACAACTATACGGATTGGACAAACTACGAAAGAAACTCTAGTTACCTCAAGTGAATTTGAAGGTTTGTAACTCTTTGCTTGCTAAACTATTTTCCACATGCATGTAATGTCAATATATATTTATACCTTGTATTCATAATTTGACATGTACCATGTTGCTTAAACTTCATAACACTTGTACTGTGCCATTTCTTTATAAATACTCAAACGCTGTTCAATTGATATTTTAGCATCAGGTGAATTCGGTGTAACTGATGAATTTGAATCTATGCGGACTGAAACACCTTTAGGACTCAGCACTGAGACAGAGGATTTTATTACAAAAGAAGAGGTCTTCTCCACTCGAAAGGAAAGAATCCCATCGACAGATTTTGAAACGAGGTCCAAAGAAATAGGCATCACTGAGACGATTACCGAAAGACCGGACAAACTAGAGGTGGAGAAAATGGAAGGTACTACCGAGTATGGTAGGATAACTCAAACAGCTACGACCTTTGAAGATACTACTTCCGGTAAACCCAGTCCAATCAGACAGACCACTGGCGCTTATGTTACAGAGAGTACTGTTAGGCCCGAAGAGGAAATATTAACCGATAGAAAAACCAGCGAGAGAAGCACAGAACGACCAGCTTTCGTTTCCACAGACGAATATGCAACTGATGCAACACCAACTGTTCAAGAACGTTTAAGGACAGGCAGAACAACATTTAAAGCTGATCAAACCACGGAGGAAACCCCAATCACATTACCAGAATTTGAAGGTCTGTAACTGGTAGCAATTTTAAGACCTATCCAAAGATATATGTGAAAATTGTACCCTGCTTATGATAAATTGTTTAACTTGTTTTAATCTTATCGCTGTTTTCCTGAAACCAGATCACTTCAATATCAAACGATTTTTTTTATTTTTAGCGTCTGGGGAAACTAGTGACACTGATAAATACGAGCCATTGCAAACTAAATCAACTTTACGATCTACCACAGAGGCCGAACAGTTTGTCACAGATGACGAAGAATTATTGACCAGAGAGGGAATGACACTTTCTACAGATTCCACTATAAAGTCAAGGGAAAGCAGCATCACAAAGGCGGCCACTCAACAACCTGACACAACAAGGGTTCAGGAAACCAAACGTACCGTGGCATATGCCAAGGAAACCAAAGACCGTCCAGTCCAAACGGATAAGATTTCACGTAAAACTACTCCAGTAGGACAAACCTCTGAAGCATTTGTTTCAGAGACTACCACTAGGCAGAAAGCGCCAGACGAGATTACCGAAAGCCCAGATATTGATGAACGACAAACCGATGCACCAGAACGGGCAACTGACGGGAGAGTTAGAAGTACTACTCAGAGACTTGAATTAACACAAAAGAGACGGACCAGTGATATGCCGACTACAGCTATGCCCACCCGACAGGAAATTGTTTCTCAAACTTTGAGACCGGGTATGAAAGTGGGGCGAGATTTGGTGCTTGTTTTGGACTCTTCTTCTAGTCTTTCTGAAGAAGACTTTGACTACACAAAAAGATTTGCCAGGAATATCATTGAACGAGTAGACATTGAGGGTGGAAATGTGCGAGTGGGATTAATGACATACAGCGACAAAATCGATATTCCTTTTCAACTGAATCGCTTTACAACAAAGATTGACATGCTAAATGCTATCAACAATGTGAGATATGTAGCCGGTCAGTCAAATCTTGCGGGTGCTTTGCGTTCATTCCGACGGGACATGTTCAAATCATCTGAAGGTGATCGAAAGGATGTGCCTGATGTGGCTGTAGTAATTTCGGGAGGAGAATCAAATCAAAATACAAAATGGGTTGTTCCTGCTTCCAGGGCGGCAAGACAAAGAGGAATTTCCATATATGGTATTGGCGTTGCTCTTCCTGATACTCGAGAACTGAGGACAGTCGTGAGTCAACCAGTGGGAGATTATATATTCACTGTGCAGAATGGCCAGTCCTTGTCTGATATAGAAGATTCACTGATATCTTCCATTTTCGAAGGTGATTTAGTTTTATCTTGTACAACCAAGAACTAAGTTTTATCAAAAATCAGTGTTTGCTAGAACTGTTTATTATAATTGTATTTTTACTTGTAGGGACAAGAATTCCTTCGCCAAGTACTGTTACAACAGCTTCAACAGACAGTGAAACCGACCGTAGAACACTTCAGCCTGAAATAACTGAAGTGACACAGTCAACAGATACATTTACGATGGAAGATATGGATCTTTCAGAAAAAGAGAAGAGCACAGAACGTGTTCCTAAAGTTTCCACACAGGACTTTGCAACTGGCTCAACACCAACCGTTCAAGAACCTCTAAGGAAAGACAGAACAACTATACGGATTGGACAAACTACGAAAGAAACTCTAGTTACCTCAAGTGAATTTGAAGGTTTGTAACTCTTTGCTTGCTAAACTATTTTCCACATGCATGTAATGTCAATATATATTTATACCTTGTATTCATAATTTGACATGTACCATGTTGCTTAAACTTCATAACACTTGTACTGTGCCATTTCTTTATAAATACTCAAACGCTGTTCAATTGATATTTTAGCATCAGGTGAATTCGGTGTAACTGATGAATTTGAATCTATGCGGACTGAAACACCTTTAGGACTCAGCACTGAGACAGAGGATTTTATTACAAAAGAAGAGGTCTTCTCCACTCGAAAGGAAAGAATCCCATCGACAGATTTTGAAACGAGGTCAAAAGAAATAGGCATCACTGAGACGATTACCGAAAGACCGGACAAACTAGAGGTGGAGAAAATGGAAGGTACTACCGAGTATGGTAGGATAACTCAAACAGCTACGACCTTTGAAGATACTACTTCCGGTAAAACCAGTCCAATCAGACAGACCACTGGCGCTTATGTTACAGAGAGTACTGTTAGGCCCGAAGAGGAAATATTAACCGATAGAAAAACCAGCGAGAGAAGCACAGAACGACCAGCTTTCGTTTCCACAGACGAATATGCAACTGATGCAACACCAACTGTTCAAGAACGTTTAAGGACAGGCAGAACAACATTTAAAGCTGATCAAACCACGGAGGAAACCCCAATCACATTACCAGAATTTGAAGGTCTGTAACTGGTAGCAATTTTAAGACCTATCCAAAGATATATGTGAAAATTGTACCCTGCTTATGATAAATTGTTTAACTTGTTTTAATCTTATCGCTGTTTTCCTGAAACCAGATCACTTCAATATCAAACGATTTTTTTTATTTTTAGCGTCTAGGGAAACTAGTGACACTGATAAATACGAGCCATTGCAAACTAAATCAACTTTACGATCTACCACAGAGGCCGAACAGTTTGTCACAGATGACGAAGAATTATTGACCAGAGAGGGAATGACACTTTCTACAGATTCCACTATAAAGTCAAGGGAAAGCAGCATCACAAAGGCGGCCACTCAACAACCTGACACAACAAGGGTTCAGGAAACCAAACGTACCGTGGCATATGTCAAGGAAACCAAAGACCGTCCAGTCCAAACGGATAAGATTTCACGTAAAACTACTCCAGTAGGACAAACCTCTGAAGCATTTGTTTCAGAGACTACCACTAGGCAGAAAGCGCCAGACGAGATTACCGAAAGCCCAGATATTGATGAACGACAAACCGATGCACCAGAACGGGCAACTGACGGGAGAGTTAGAAGCACTACTCAGAGACTTGAATTAACACAAAAGAGACGGACCAGTGATATGCCGACTACAGCTATGCCCACCCGACAGGAAATTGTTTCTCAAACTTTGAGACCGGGTATGAAAGTGGGGCGAGATTTGGTGCTTGTTTTGGACTCTTCTTCTAGTCTTTCTGAAGAAGACTTTGACTACACAAAAAGATTTGCCAGGAATATCATTGAACGAGTAGACATTGAGGGTGGAAATGTGCGAGTGGGATTAATGACATACAGCGACAAAATCGATATTCCTTTTCAACTGAATCGCTTTACAACAAAGATTGACATGCTAAATGCTATCAACAATGTGAGATATGTAGCCGGTCAGTCAAATCTTGCGGGTGCTTTGCGTTCATTCCGACGGGACATGTTCAAATCATCTGAAGGTGATCGAAAGGATGTGCCTGATGTGGCTGTAGTAATTTCGGGAGGAGAATCAAATCAAAATACAAAATGGGTTGTTCCTGCTTCCAGGGCGGCAAGACAAAGAGGAATTTCCATATATGGTATTGGCGTTGCTCTTCCTGATACTCGAGAACTGAGGACAGTCGTGAGTCAACCAGTGGGAGATTATATATTCACTGTGCAGAATGGCCAGTCCTTGTCTGATATAGAAGATTCACTGATATCTTCCATTTTCGAAGGTGATTTAGTTTTATCTTGTACAACCAAGAACTAAGTTTTATCAAAAATCAGTGTTTGCTAGAACTGTTTATTATAATTGTATTTTTACTTGTAGGGACAAGAATTCCTTCGCCAAGTACTGTTACAACAGCTTCAACAGACAGTGAAACCGACCGTAGAACACTTCAGCCTGAAATAACTGAAGTGACACAGTCAACAGATACATTTACGATGGAAGATATGGATCTTTCAGAAAAAGAGAAGAGCACAGAACGTGTTCCTAAAGTTTCCACACAGGACTTTGCAACTGGCTCAACACCAACCGTTCAAGAACCTCTAAGGAAAGACAGAACAACTATACGGATTGGACAAACTACGAAAGAAACTCTAGTTACCTCAAGTGAATTTGAAGGTTTGTAACTCTTTGCTTGCTAAACTATTTTCCACATGCATGTAATGTCAATATATATTTATACCTTGTATTCATAATTTGACATGTACCATGTTGCTTAAACTTCATAACACTTGTACTGTGCCATTTCTTTATAAATACTCAAACGCTGTTCAATTGATATTTTAGCATCAGGTGAATTCGGTGTAACTGATGAATTTGAATCTATGCGGACTGAAACACCTTTAGGACTCAGCACTGAGACAGAGGATTTTATTACAAAAGAAGAGGTCTTCTCCACTCGAAAGGAAAGAATCCCATCGACAGATTTTGAAACGAGGTCAAAAGAAATAGGCATCACTGAGACGATTACCGAAAGACCGGACAAACTAGAGGTGGAGAAAATGGAAGGTACTACCGAGTATGGTAGGATAACTCAAACAGCTACGACCTTTGAAGATACTACTTCCGGTAAAACCAGTCCAATCAGACAGACCACTGGCGCTTATGTTACAGAGAGTACTGTTAGGCCCGAAGAGGAAATATTAACCGATAGAAAAACCAGCGAGAGAAGCACAGAACGACCAGCTTTCGTTTCCACAGACGAATATGCAACTGATGCAACACCAACTGTTCAAGAACGTTTAAGGACAGGCAGAACAACATTTAAAGCTGATCAAACCACGGAGGAAACCCCAATCACATTACCAGAATTTGAAGGTCTGTAACTGGTAGCAATTTTAAGACCTATCCAAAGATATATATGAAAATTGTACCCTGCTTATGATAAATTGTTTAACTTGTTTTAATCTTATCGCTGTTTTCCTGAAACCAGATCACTTCAATATCAAACGATTTTTTTTATTTTTAGCGTCTGGGGAAACTAGTGACACTGATAAATACGAGCCATTGCAAACTAAATCAACTTTACGATCTACCACAGAGGCCGAACAGTTTGTCACAGATGACGAAGAATTATTGACCAGAGAGGGAATGATACTTTCTACAGATTCCACTATAAAGTCAAGGGAAAGCAGCATCACAAAGGCGGCCACTCAACAACCTGACACAACAAGGGTTCAGGAAACCAAACGTACCGTGGCATATGTCAAGGAAACCAAAGACCGTCCAGTCCAAACGGATAAGATTTCACGTAAAACTACTCCAGTAGGACAAACCTCTGAAGCATTTGTTTCAGAGACTACCACTAGGCAGAAAGCGCCAGACGAGATTACCGAAAGCCCAGATATTGATGAACGACAAACCGATGCACCAGAACGGGCAACTGACGGGAGAGTTAGAAGCACTACTCAGAGACTTGAATTAACACAAAAGAGACGGACCAGTGATATGCCGACTACAGCTATGCCCACCCGACAGGAAATTGTTTCTCAAACTTTGAGACCGGGTATGAAAGTGGGGCGAGATTTGGTGCTTGTTTTGGACTCTTCTTCTAGTCTTTCTGAAGAAGACTTTGACTACACAAAAAGATTTGCCAGGAATATCATTGAACGAGTAGACATTGAGGGTGGAAATGTGCGAGTGGGATTAATGACATACAGCGACAAAATCGATATTCCTTTTCAACTGAATCGCTTTACAACAAAGATTGACATGCTAAATGCTATCAACAATGTGAGATATGTTGCCGGTCAGTCAAATCTTGCGGGTGCTTTGCGTTCATTCCGACGGGACATGTTCAAATCATCTGAAGGTGATCGAAAGGATGTGCCTGATGTGGCTGTAGTAATTTCGGGAGGAGAATCAAATCAAAATACAAAATGGGTTGTTCCTGCTTCCAGGGCGGCAAGACAAAGAGGAATTTCCATATATGGTATTGGCGTTGCTCTTCCTGATACTCGAGAACTGAGGACAGTCGTGAGTCAACCAGTGGGAGATTATATATTCACTGTGCAGAATGGCCAGTCCTTGTCTGATATAGAAGATTCACTGATATCTTCCATTTTCGAAGGTGATTTAGTTTTATCTTGTACAACCAAGAACTAAGTTTTATCAATAATCAGTGTTTGCTAGAACTGTTTATTATAATTGTATTTTTACTTGTAGGGACAAGAATTCCTTCGCCAAGTACTGTTACAACAGCTTCAACAGACAGTGAAACCGACCGTAGAACACTTCAGCCTGAAATAACTGAAGTGACACAGTCAACAGATACATTTACGATGGAAGATATGGATCTTTCAGAAAAAGAGAAGAGCACAGAACGTGTTCCTAAAGTTTCCACACAGGACTTTGCAACTGGCTCAACACCAACCGTTCAAGAACCTCTAAGGAAAGACAGAACAACTATACGGATTGGACAAACTACGAAAGAAACTCTAGTTACCTCAAGTGAATTTGAAGGTTTGTAACTCTTTGCTTGCTAAACTATTTTCCACATGCATGTAATGTCAATATATATTTATACCTTGTATTCATAATTTGACATGTACCATGTTGCTTAAACTTCATAACACTTGTACTGTGCCATTTCTTTATAAATACTCAAACGCTGTTCAATTGATATTTTAGCATCAGGTGAATTCGGTGTAACTGATGAATTTGAATCTATGCGGACTGAAACACCTTTAGGACTCAGCACTGAGACAGAGGATTTTATTACAAAAGAAGAGGTCTTCTCCACTCGAAAGGAAAGAATCCCATCGACAGATTTTGAAACGAGGTCAAAAGAAATAGGCATCACTGAGACGATTACCGAAAGACCGGACAAACTAGAGGTGGAGAAAATGGAAGGTACTACCGAGTATGGTAGGATAACTCAAACAGCTACGACCTTTGAAGATACTACTTCCGGTAAAACCAGTCCAATCAGACAGACCACTGGCGCTTATGTTACAGAGAGTACTGTTAGGCCCGAAGAGGAAATATTAACCGATAGAAAAACCAGCGAGAGAAGCACAGAACGACCAGCTTTCGTTTCCACAGACGAATATGCAACTGATGCAACACCAACTGTTCAAGAACGTTTAAGGACAGGCAGAACAACATTTAAAGCTGATCAAACCACGGAGGAAACCCCAATCACATTACCAGAATTTGAAGGTCTGTAACTGGTAGCAATTTTAAGACCTATCCAAAGATATATGTGAAAATTGTACCCTGCTTATGATAAATTGTTTAACTTGTTTTAATCTTATCGCTGTTTTCCTGAAACCAGATCACTTCAATATCAAACGATTTTTTTTATTTTTAGCGTCTGGGGAAACTAGTGACACTGATAAATACGAGCCATTGCAAACTAAATCAACTTTACGATCTACCACAGAGGCCGAACAGTTTGTCACAGATGACGAAGAATTATTGACCAGAGAGGGAATGACACTTTCTACAGATTCCACTATAAAGTCAAGGGAAAGCAGCATCACAAAGGCGGCCACTCAACAACCTGACACAACAAGGGTTCAGGAAACCAAACGTACCGTGGCATATGCCAAGGAAACCAAAGACCGTCCAGCCCAAACGGATAAGATTTCACGTAAAACTACTCCAGTAGGACAAACCTCTGAAGCATTTGTTTCAGAAACTACCACTAGGCAGAAAGCGCCAGACGAGATTACCGAAAGCCCAGATATTGATGAACGACAAACCGATGCACCAGAACGGGCAACTGACGGGAGAGTTAGAAGCACTACTCAGAGACTTGAATTAACACAAAAGAGACGGACCAGTGATATGCCGACTACAGCTATGCCCACCCGACAGGAAATTGTTTCTCAAACTTTGAGACCGGGTATGAAAGTGGGGCGAGATTTGGTGCTTGTTTTGGACTCTTCTTCTAGTCTTTCTGAAGAAGACTTTGACTACACAAAAAGATTTGCCAGGAATATCATTGAACGAGTAGACATTGAGGGTGGAAATGTGCGAGTGGGATTAATGACATACAGCGACAAAATCGATATTCCTTTTCAACTGAATCGCTTTACAACAAAGATTGACATGCTAAATGCTATCAACAATGTTAGATATGTAGCCGGTCAGTCAAATTTTGCGGGTGCTTTGCGTTCATTCCGACGGGACATGTTCAAATCATCTGAAGGTGATCGAAAGGATGTGCCTGATGTGGCTGTAGTAATTTCGGGAGGAGAATCAAATCAAAATACAAAATGGGTTGTTCCTGCTTCCAGGGCAGCAAGACAAAGAGGAATTTCCATATATGGTATTGGCGTTGCTCTTCCTGATACTCGAGAACTGAGGACAGTCGTGAGTCAACCAGTGGGAGATTATATATTCACTGTGCAGAATGGCCAGTCCTTGTCTGATATAGAAGATTCACTGATATCTTCCATTTTCGAAGGTGATTTAGTTTTATCTTGTACAACCAAGAACTAAGTTTTATCAATAATCAGTGTTTGCTAGAACTGTTTATTATAATTGTATTTTTACTTGTAGGGACAAGAATTCCTTCGCCAAGTACTGTTACAACAGCTTCAACAGACAGTGAAACCGACCGTAGAACACTTCAGCCTGAAATAACTGAAGTGACACAGTCAACAGATACATTTACGATGGAAGATATGGATCTTTCAGAAAAAGAGAAGAGCACAGAACGTGTTCCTAAAGTTTCCACACAGGACTTTGCAACTGGCTCAACACCAACCGTTCAAGAACCTCTAAGGAAAGACAGAACAACTATACGGATTGGACAAACTACGAAAGAAACTCTAGTTACCTCAAGTGAATTTGAAGGTTTGTAACTCTTTGCTTGCTAAACTATTTTCCACATGCATGTAATGTCAATATATATTTATACCTTGTATTCATAATTTGACATGTACCATGTTGCTTAAACTTCATAACACTTGTACTGTGCCATTTCTTTATAAATACTCAAACGCTGTTCAATTGATATTTTAGCATCAGGTGAATTCGGTGTAACTCATGAATTTGAATCTATGCGGACTGAAACACCTTTAGGACTCAGCACTGAGACAGAGGATTTTATTACAAAAGAAGAGGTCTTCTCCACTCGAAAGGAAAGAATCCCATCGACAGATTTTGAAACGAGGTCAAAAGAAATAGGCATCACTGAGACGATTACCGAAAGACCGGACAAACTAGAGGTGGAGAAAATGGAAGGTACTACCGAGTATGGTAGGATAACTCAAACAGCTACGACCTTTGAAGATACTACTTCCGGTAAAACCAGTCCAATCAGACAGACCACTGGCGCTTATGTTACAGAGAGTACTGTTAGGCCCGAAGAGGAAATATTAACCGATAGAAAAACCAGCGAGAGAAGCACAGAACGACCAGCTTTCGTTTCCACAGACGAATATGCAACTGATGCAACACCAACTGTTCAAGAACGTTTAAGGACAGGCAGAACAACATTTAAAGCTGATCAAACCACGGAGGAAACCCCAATCACATTACCAGAATTTGAAGGTCTGTAACTGGTAGCAATTTTAAGACCTATCCAAAGATATATGTGAAAATTGTACCCTGCTTATGATAAATTGTTTAACTTGTTTTAATCTTATCGCTGTTTTCCTGAAACCAGATCACTTCAATATCAAACGATTTTTTTTATTTTTAGCGTCTGGGGAAACTAGTGACACTGATAAATACGAGCCATTGCAAACTAAATCAACTTTACGATCTACCACAGAGGCCGAACAGTTTGTCACAGATGACGAAGAATTATTGACCAGAGAGGGAATGACACTTTCTACAGATTCCACTATAAAGTCAAGGGAAAGCAGCATCACAAAGGCGGCCACTCAACAACCTGACACAACAAGGGTTCAGGAAACCAAACGTACCGTGGCATATGTCAAGGAAACCAAAGACCGTCCAGTCCAAACGGATAAGATTTCACGTAAAACTACTCCAGTAGGACAAACCTCTGAAGCATTTGTTTCAGAGACTACCACTAGGCAGAAAGCGCCAGACGAGATTACCGAAAGCCCAGATATTGATGAACGACAAACCGATGCACCAGAACGGGCAACTGACGGGAGAGTTAGAAGCACTACTCAGAGACTTGAATTAACACAAAAGAGACGGACCAGTGATATGCCGACTACAGCTATGCCCACCCGACAGGAAATTGTTTCTCAAACTTTGAGACCGGGTATGAAAGTGGGGCGAGATTTGGTGCTTGTTTTGGACTCTTCTTCTAGTCTTTCTGAAGAAGACTTTGACTACACAAAAAGATTTGCCAGGAATATCATTGAACGAGTAGACATTGAGGGTGGAAATGTGCGAGTGGGATTAATGACATACAGCGACAAAATCGATATTCCTTTTCAACTGAATCGCTTTACAACAAAGATTGACATGCTAAATGCTATCAACAATGTGAGATATGTAGCCGGTCAGTCAAATCTTGCGGGTGCTTTGCGTTCATTCCGACGGGACATGTTCAAATCATCTGAAGGTGATCGAAAGGATGTGCCTGATGTGGCTGTAGTAATTTCGGGAGGAGAATCAAATCAAAATACAAAATGGGTTGTTCCTGCTTCCAGGGCGGCAAGACACAGAGGAATTTCCATATATGGTATTGGTGTTGCTCTTCCTGATACTCGAGAACTGAGGACAGTCGTGAGTCAACCAGTGGGAGATTATATATTCACTGTGCAGAATGGCCAGTCCTTGTCTGATATAGAAGATTCACTGATATCTTCCATTTTCGAAGGTGATTTAGTTTTATCTTGTACAACCAAGAACTAAGTTTTATCAATAATCAGTGTTTGCTAGAACTGTTTATTATAATTGTATTTTTACTTGTAGGGACAAGAATTCCTTCGCCAAATACTGTTACAACAGCTTCAACAGACAGTGAAACCGACCGTAGAACACTTCAGCCTGAAATAACTGAAGTGACACAGTCAACAGATACATTTACGATGGAAGATATGGATCTTTCAGAAAAAGAGAAGAGCACAGAACGTGTTCCTAAAGTTTCCACACAGGACTTTGCAACTGGTTCAACACCAACCGTTCAAGAACCTCTAAGGAAAGACAGAACAACTATACGGATTGGACAAACTACGAAAGAAACTCTAGTTACCTCAAGTGAATTTGAAGGTTTGTAACTCTTTGCTTGCTAAACTATTTTCCACATGCATGTAATGTCAATATATATTTATACCTTGTATTCATAATTTGACATGTACCATGTTGCTTAAACTTCATAACACTTGTACTGTGCCATTTCTTTATAAATACTCAAACGCTGTTCAATTGATATTTTAGCATCAGGTGAATTCGGTGTAACTGATGAATTTGAATCTATGCGGACTGAAACACCTTTAGGACTCAGCACTGAGACAGAGGATTTTATTACAAAAGAAGAGGTCTTCTCCACTCGAAAGGAAAGAATCCCATCGACAGATTTTGAAACGAGGTCAAAAGAAATAGGCATCACTGAGACGATTACCGAAAGACCGGACAAACTAGAGGTGGAGAAAATGGAAGGTACTACCGAGTATGGTAGGATAACTCAAACAGCTACGACCTTTGAAGATACTACTTCCGGTAAAACCAGTCCAATCAGACAGACCACTGGCGCTTATGTTACAGAGAGTACTGTTAGGCCCGAAGAGGAAATATTAACCGATAGAAAAACCAGCGAGAGAAGCACAGAACGACCAGCTTTCGTTTCCACAGACGAATATGCAACTGATGCAACACCAACTGTTCAAGAACGTTTAAGGACAGGCAGAACAACATTTAAAGCTGATCAAACCACGGAGGAAACCCCAATCACATTACCAGAATTTGAAGGTCTGTAACTGGTAGCAATTTTAAGACCTATCCAAAGATATATGTGAAAATTGTACCCTGCTTATGATAAATTGTTTAACTTGTTTTAATCTTATCGCTGTTTTCCTGAAACCAGATCACTTCAATATCAAACGATTTTTTTTATTTTTAGCGTCTGGGGAAACTAGTGACACTGATAAATACGAGCCATTGCAAACTAAATCAACTTTACGATCTACCACAGAGGCCGAACAGTTTGTCACAGATGACGAAGAATTATTGACCAGAGAGGGAATGACACTTTCTACAGATTCCACTATAAAGTCAAGGGAAAGCAGCATCACAAAGGCGGCCACTCAACAACCTGACACAACAAGGGTTCAGGAAACCAAACGTACCGTGGCATATGCCAAGGAAACCAAAGACCGTCCAGCCCAAACGGATAAGATTTCACGTAAAACTACTCCAGTAGGACAAACCTCTGAAGCATTTGTTTCAGAAACTACCACTAGGCAGAAAGCGCCAGACGAGATTACCGAAAGCCCAGATATTGATGAACGACAAACCGATGCACCAGAACGGGCAACTGACGGGAGAGTTAGAAGCACTACTCAGAGACTTGAATTAACACAAAAGAGACGGACCAGTGATATGCCGACTACAGCTATGCCCACCCGACAGGAAATTGTTTCTCAAACTTTGAGACCGGGTATGAAAGTGGGGCGAGATTTGGTGCTTGTTTTGGACTCTTCTTCTAGTCTTTCTGAAGAAGACTTTGACTACACAAAAAGATTTGCCAGGAATATCATTGAACGAGTAGACATTGAGGGTGGAAATGTGCGAGTGGGATTAATGACATACAGCGACAAAATCGATATTCCTTTTCAACTGAATCGCTTTACAACAAAGATTGACATGCTAAATGCTATCAACAATGTAAGATATGTAGCCGGTCAGTCAAATTTTGCGGGTGCTTTGCGTTCATTCCGACGGGACATGTTCAAATCATCTGAAGGTGATCGAAAGGATGTGCCTGATGTGGCTGTAGTAATTTCGGGAGGAGAATCAAATCAAAATACAAAATGGGTTGTTCCTGCTTCCAGGGCGGCAAGACAAAGAGGAATTTCCATATATGGTATTGGCGTTGCTCTTCCTGATACTCGAGAACTGAGGACAGTCGTGAGTCAACCAGTGGGAGATTATATATTCACTGTGCAGAATGGCCAGTCCTTGTCTGATATAGAAGATTCACTGATATCTTCCATTTTCGAAGGTGATTTAGTTTTATCTTGTACAACCAAGAACTAAGTTTTATCAATAATCAGTGTTTGCTAGAACTGTTTATTATAATTGTATTTTTACTTGTAGGGACAAGAATTCCTTCGCCAAGTACTGTTACAACAGCTTCAACAGACAGTGAAACCGACCGTAGAACACTTCAGCCTGAAATAACTGAAGTGACACAGTCAACAGATACATTTACGATGGAAGATATGGATCTTTCAGAAAAAGAGAAGAGCACAGAACGTGTTCCTAAAGTTTCCACACAGGACTTTGCAACTGGCTCAACACCAACCTTTCAAGAACCTCTAAGGAAAGACAGAACAACTATACGGATTGGACAAACTACGAAAGAAACTCTAGTTACCTCAAGTGAATTTGAAGGTTTATAACTCTTTGCTTGCTAAACTATTTTCCACATGCATGTAATGTCAATATATATTTATACCTTGTATTCATAATTTGACATGTACCATGTTGCTTAAACTTCATAACACTTGTACTGTGCCATTTCTTTATAAATACTCAAACGCTGTTCAATTGATATTTTAGCATCAGGTGAATTCGGTGTAACTGATGAATTTGAATCTATGCGGACTGAAACACCTTTAGGACTCAGCACTGAGACAGAGGATTTTATTACAAAAGAAGAGGTCTTCTCGACTCGAAAGGAAAGAATCCCATCGACAGATTTTGAAACGAGGTCCAAAGAAATAGGCATCACTGAGACGATTACCGAAAGACCGGACAAACTAGAGGTGGAGAAAATGGAAGGTACTACCGAGTATGGTAGGATAACTCAAACAGCTACGACCTTTGAAGATACTACTTCCGGTAAAACCAGTCCAATCAGACAGACCACTGGCGCTTATGTTACAGAGAGTACTGTTAGGCCCGAAGAGGAAATATTAACCGATAGAAAAACCAGCGAGAGAAGCACAGAACGACCAGCTTTCGTTTCCACAGACGAATATGCAACTGATGCAACACCAACTGTTCAAGAACATTTAAGGACAGGCAGAACAACATTTAAAGCTGATCAAACCACGGAGGAAACCCCAATCACATTACCAGAATTTGAAGGTCTGTAACTGGTAGCAATTTTAAGACCTATCCAAAGATATATGTGAAAATTGTATCCTGCTTATGATAAATTGTTTAACTTGTTTTAATCTTATCGCTGTTTTCCTGAAACCAGATCACTTCAATATCAAACGATTTTTTTTATTTTTAGCGTCTGGGGAAACTAGTGACACTGATAAATACGAGCCATTGCAAACTAAATCAACTTTACGATCTACCACAGAGGCCGAACAGTTTGTCACAGATGACGAAGAATTATTGACCAGAGAGGGAATGACACTTTCTACAGATTCCACTATAAAGTCAAGGGAAAGCAGCATCACAAAGGCGGCCACTCAACAACCTGACACAACAAGGGTTCAGGAAACCAAACGTACCGTGGCATATGCCAAGGAAACCAAAGACCGTCCAGCCCAAACGGATAAGATTTCACGTAAAACTACTCCAGTAGGACAAACCTCTGAAGCATTTGTTTCAGAGACTACGACTAGGCAGAAAGCGCCAGACGAGATTACCGAAAGCCCAGATATTGATGAACGACAAACCGATGCACCAGAACGGGCAACTGACGGGAGAGTTAGAAGCACTACTCAGAGACTTGAATTAACACAAAAGAGACGGACCAGTGATATGCCGACTACAGCTATGCCCACCCGACAGGAAATTGTTTCTCAAACTTTGAGACCGGGTATGAAAGTGGTGCGAGATTTGGTGCTTGTTTTGGACTCTTCTTCTAGTCTTTCTGAAGAAGACTTTGACTACACAAAAAGATTTGCCAGGAATATCATTGAACGAGTAGACATTGAGGGTGGAAATGTGCGAGTGGGATTAATGACATACAGCGACAAAATCGATATTCCTTTTCAACTGAATCGCTTTACAACAAAGATTGACATGCTAAATGCTATCAACAATGTGAGATATGTAGCCGGTCAGTCAAATCTTGCGGGTGCTTTGCGTTCATTCCGACGGGACATGTTCAAATCATCTGAAGGTGATCGAAAGGATGTGCCTGATGTGGCTGTAGTAATTTCGGGAGGAGAATCAAATCAAAATACAAAATGGGTTGTTCCTGCTTCCAGGGCGGCAAGACAAAGAGGAATTTCCATATATGGTATTGGCGTTGCTCTTCCTGATACTCGAGAACTGAGGACAGTCGTGAGTCAACCAGTGGGAGATTATATATTCACTGTGCAGAATGGCCAGTCCTTGTCTGATATAGAAGATTCACTGATATCTTCCATTTTCGAAGGTGATTTAGTTTTATCTTGTACAACCAAGAACTAAGTTTCATCAATAATCAGTGTTTGCTAGAACTGTTTATTATAATTGTATTTTTACTTGTAGGGACAAGAATTCCTTCGCCAAGTACTGTTACAACAGCTTCAACAGACAGTGAAACCGACCGTAGAACACTTCAGCCTGAAATAACTGAAGTGACACAGTCAACAGATACATTTACGATGGAAGATATGGATCTTTCAGAAAAAGAGAAGAGCACAGAACGTGTTCCTAAAGTTTCAACACAGGACTTTGCAACTGGCTCAACACCAACCGTTCAAGAACCTCTAAGGAAAGACAGAACAACTATACGGATTGGACAAACTACGAAAGAAACTCTAGTTACCTCAAGTGAATTTAAAGGTTTGTAACTCTTTGCTTGCTAAACTATTTTCCACATGCATGTAATGTCAATATATATTTATACCTTGTATTCATAATTTGACATGTACCATGTTGCTTAAACTTCATAACACTTGTACTGTGTCATTTCTTTATAAATACTCAAACGCTATTCAATTGATATTTTAGCATCAGCTGAATTCGGTGTAACTGATGAATTTGAATCTATGCGGACTGAAACACCTTTAGGACTCAGCACTGAGACAGAGGATTTTATTACAAAAGAAGAGGTCTTCTCGACTCGAAAGGAAAGAATCCCATCGACAGATTTTGAAACGAGGTCCAAAGAAATAGGCATCACTGAGACGATTACCGAAAGACCGGACAAACTAGAGGTGGAGAAAATTGAAGGTACTACCGAGTATGGTAGGATAACTCAAACAGCTACGACCTTTGAAGATACTACTTCCGGTAAAACCAGTCCAATCAGACAGACCACTGGCGCTTATGTTACAGAGAGTACTGTTAGGCCCGAAGAGGAAATATTAACCGATAGAAAAACCAGCGAGAGAAGCACAGAACGACCAGCTTTCGTTTCCACAGACGAATATGCAACTGATGCAACACCAACTGTTCAAGAACATTTAAGGACAGGCAGAACAACATTTAAAGCTGATCAAACCACGGAGGAAACCCCAATCACATTACCAGAATTTGAAGGTCTGTAACTGGTAGCAATTTTAAGACCTATCCAAAGATATATGTGAAAATTGTACCCTGCTTATGATAAATTGTTTAACTTGTTTTAATCTTATCGCTGTTTTCCTGAAACCAGATCACTTCAATATCAAACGATTTTTTTTATTTTTAGCGTCTGGGGAAACTAGTGACACTGATAAATACGAGCCATTGCAAACTAAATCAACTTTACGATCTACCACAGAGGCCGAACAGTTTGTCACAGATGACGAAGAATTATTGACCAGAGAGGGAATGACACTTTCTACAGATTCCACTATAAAGTCAAGGGAAAGCAGCATCACAAAGGCGGCCACTCAACAACCAGACACGACAAGGGTTCAGGAAACCAAACGTACCGTGGCATATGCCAAGGAAACCAAAGACCGTCCAACCCAAACGGATAAGATTTCACGTAAAACTACTCCAGTAGGACAAACCTCTGAAGCATTTGTTTCAGAGACTACGACTAGGCAGAAAGCGCCAGACGAGATTACCGAAAGCCCAGATATTGATGAACGACAAACCGATGCACCAGAACGGGCAACTGACGGGAGAGTTAGAAGCACTACTCAGAGACTTGAATTAACACAAAAGAGACGGACCAGTGATATGCCGACTACAGCTATGCCCACCCGACAGGAAATTGTTTCTCAAACTTTGAGACCGGGTATGAAAGTGGGGCGAGATTTGGTGCTTGTTTTGGACTCTTCTTCTAGTCTTTCTGAAGAAGACTTTGACTACACAAAAAGATTTGCCAGGAATATCATTGAACGAGTAGACATTGAGGGTGGAAATGTGCGAGTGGGATTAATGACATACAGCGACAAAATCGATATTCCTTTTCAACTGAATCGCTTTACAACAAAGATTGACATGCTAAATGCTATCAACAATGTAAGATATGTAGCCGGTCAGTCAAATTTTGCGGGTGCTTTGCGTTCATTCCGACGGGACATGTTCAAATCATCTGAAGGTGATCGAAAGGATGTGCCTGATGTGGCTGTAGTAATTTCGGGAGGAGAATCAAATCAAAATACAAAATGGGTTGTTCCTGCTTCCAGGGCGGCAAGACAAAGAGGAATTTCCATATATGGTATTGGCGTTGCTCTTCCTGATACTCGAGAACTGAGGACAGTCGTGAGTCAACCAGTGGGAGATTATATATTCACTGTGCAGAATGGCCAGTCCTTGTCTGATATAGAAGATTCACTGATATCTTCCATTTTCGAAGGTGATTTAGTTTTATCTTGTACAACCAAGAACTAAGTTTTATCAATAATCAGTGTTTGCTAGAACTGTTTATTATAATTGTATTTTTACTTGTAGGGACAAGAATTCCTTCGCCAAGTACTGTTACAACAGCTTCAACAGACAGTGAAACCGACCGTAGAACACTTCAGCCTGAAATAACTGAAGTGACACAGTCAACAGATACATTTACGATGGAAGATATGGATCTTTCAGAAAAAGAGAAGAGCACAGAACGTGTTCCTAAAGTTTCCACACAGGACTTTGCAACTGGCTCAACACCAACCTTTCAAGAACCTCTAAGGAAAGACAGAACAACTATACGGATTGGACAAACTACGAAAGAAACTCTAGTTACCTCAAGTGAATTTGAAGGTTTATAACTCTTTGCTTGCTAAACTATTTTCCACATGCATGTAATGTCAATATATATTTATACCTTGTATTCATAATTTGACATGTACCATGTTGCTTAAACTTCATAACACTTGTACTGTGCCATTTCTTTATAAATACTCAAACGCTGTTCAATTGATATTTTAGCATCAGGTGAATTCGGTGTAACTGATGAATTTGAATCTATGCGGACTGAAACACCTTTAGGACTCAGCACTGAGACAGAGGATTTTATTACAAAAGAAGAGGTCTTCTCGACTCGAAAGGAAAGAATCCCATCGACAGATTTTGAAACGAGGTCCAAAGAAATAGGCATCACTGAGACGATTACCGAAAGACCGGACAAACTAGAGGTGGAGAAAATGGAAGGTACTACCGAGTATGGTAGGATAACTCAAACAGCTACGACCTTTGAAGATACTACTTCCGGTAAAACCAGTCCAATCAGACAGACCACTGGCGCTTATGTTACAGAGAGTACTGTTAGGCCCGAAGAGGAAATATTAACCGATAGAAAAACCAGCGAGAGAAGCACAGAACGACCAGCTTTCGTTTCCACAGACGAATATGCAACTGATGCAACACCAACTGTTCAAGAACATTTAAGGACAGGCAGAACAACATTTAAAGCTGATCAAACCACGGAGGAAACCCCAATCACATTACCAGAATTTGAAGGTCTGTAACTGGTAGCAATTTTAAGACCTATCCAAAGATATATGTGAAAATTGTATCCTGCTTATGATAAATTGTTTAACTTGTTTTAATCTTATCGCTGTTTTCCTGAAACCAGATCACTTCAATATCAAACGATTTTTTTTATTTTTAGCGTCTGGGGAAACTAGTGACACTGATAAATACGAGCCATTGCAAACTAAATCAACTTTACGATCTACCACAGAGGCCGAACAGTTTGTCACAGATGACGAAGAATTATTGACCAGAGAGGGAATGACACTTTCTACAGATTCCACTATAAAGTCAAGGGAAAGCAGCATCACAAAGGCGGCCACTCAACAACCTGACACAACAAGGGTTCAGGAAACCAAACGTACCGTGGCATATGCCAAGGAAACCAAAGACCGTCCAGCCCAAACGGATAAGATTTCACGTAAAACTACTCCAGTAGGACAAACCTCTGAAGCATTTGTTTCAGAGACTACGACTAGGCAGAAAGCGCCAGACGAGATTACCGAAAGCCCAGATATTGATGAACGACAAACCGATGCACCAGAACGGGCAACTGACGGGAGAGTTAGAAGCACTACTCAGAGACTTGAATTAACACAAAAGAGACGGACCAGTGATATGCCGACTACAGCTATGCCCACCCGACAGGAAATTGTTTCTCAAACTTTGAGACCGGGTATGAAAGTGGTGCGAGATTTGGTGCTTGTTTTGGACTCTTCTTCTAGTCTTTCTGAAGAAGACTTTGACTACACAAAAAGATTTGCCAGGAATATCATTGAACGAGTAGACATTGAGGGTGGAAATGTGCGAGTGGGATTAATGACATACAGCGACAAAATCGATATTCCTTTTCAACTGAATCGCTTTACAACAAAGATTGACATGCTAAATGCTATCAACAATGTGAGATATGTAGCCGGTCAGTCAAATCTTGCGGGTGCTTTGCGTTCATTCCGACGGGACATGTTCAAATCATCTGAAGGTGATCGAAAGGATGTGCCTGATGTGGCTGTAGTAATTTCGGGAGGAGAATCAAATCAAAATACAAAATGGGTTGTTCCTGCTTCCAGGGCGGCAAGACAAAGAGGAATTTCCATATATGGTATTGGCGTTGCTCTTCCTGATACTCGAGAACTGAGGACAGTCGTGAGTCAACCAGTGGGAGATTATATATTCACTGTGCAGAATGGCCAGTCCTTGTCTGATATAGAAGATTCACTGATATCTTCCATTTTCGAAGGTGATTTAGTTTTATCTTGTACAACCAAGAACTAAGTTTCATCAATAATCAGTGTTTGCTAGAACTGTTTATTATAATTGTATTTTTACTTGTAGGGACAAGAATTCCTTCGCCAAGTACTGTTACAACAGCTTCAACAGACAGTGAAACCGACCGTAGAACACTTCAGCCTGAAATAACTGAAGTGACACAGTCAACAGATACATTTACGATGGAAGATATGGATCTTTCAGAAAAAGAGAAGAGCACAGAACGTGTTCCTAAAGTTTCAACACAGGACTTTGCAACTGGCTCAACACCAACCGTTCAAGAACCTCTAAGGAAAGACAGAACAACTATACGGATTGGACAAACTACGAAAGAAACTCTAGTTACCTCAAGTGAATTTAAAGGTTTGTAACTCTTTGCTTGCTAAACTATTTTCCACATGCATGTAATGTCAATATATATTTATACCTTGTATTCATAATTTGACATGTACCATGTTGCTTAAACTTCATAACACTTGTACTGTGTCATTTCTTTATAAATACTCAAACGCTATTCAATTGATATTTTAGCATCAGCTGAATTCGGTGTAACTGATGAATTTGAATCTATGCGGACTGAAACACCTTTAGGACTCAGCACTGAGACAGAGGATTTTATTACAAAAGAAGAGGTCTTCTCGACTCGAAAGGAAAGAATCCCATCGACAGATTTTGAAACGAGGTCCAAAGAAATAGGCATCACTGAGACGATTACCGAAAGACCGGACAAACTAGAGGTGGAGAAAATTGAAGGTACTACCGAGTATGGTAGGATAACTCAAACAGCTACGACCTTTGAAGATACTACTTCCGGTAAAACCAGTCCAATCAGACAGACCACTGGCGCTTATGTTACAGAGAGTACTGTTAGGCCCGAAGAGGAAATATTAACCGATAGAAAAACCAGCGAGAGAAGCACAGAACGACCAGCTTTCGTTTCCACAGACGAATATGCAACTGATGCAACACCAACTGTTCAAGAACATTTAAGGACAGGCAGAACAACATTTAAAGCTGATCAAACCACGGAGGAAACCCCAATCACATTACCAGAATTTGAAGGTCTGTAACTGGTAGCAATTTTAAGACCTATCCAAAGATATATGTGAAAATTGTACCCTGCTTATGATAAATTGTTTAACTTGTTTTAATCTTATCGCTGTTTTCCTGAAACCAGATCACTTCAATATCAAACGATTTTTTTTATTTTTAGCGTCTGGGGAAACTAGTGACACTGATAAATACGAGCCATTGCAAACTAAATCAACTTTACGATCTACCACAGAGGCCGAACAGTTTGTCACAGATGACGAAGAATTATTGACCAGAGAGGGAATGACACTTTCTACAGATTCCACTATAAAGTCAAGGGAAAGCAGCATCACAAAGGCGGCCACTCAACAACCAGACACGACAAGGGTTCAGGAAACCAAACGTACCGTGGCATATGCCAAGGAAACCAAAGACCGTCCAACCCAAACGGATAAGATTTCACGTAAAACTACTCCAGTAGGACAAACCTCTGAAGCATTTGTTTCAGAGACTACGACTAGGCAGAAAGCGCCAGACGAGATTACCGAAAGCCCAGATATTGATGAACGACAAACCGATGCACCAGAACGGGCAACTGACGGGAGAGTTAGAAGCACTACTCAGAGACTTGAATTAACACAAAAGAGACGGACCAGTGATATGCCGACTACAGCTATGCCCACCCGACAGGAAATTGTTTCTCAAACTTTGAGACCGGGTATGAAAGTGGGGCGAGATTTGGTGCTTGTTTTGGACTCTTCTTCTAGTCTTTCTGAAGAAGACTTTGACTACACAAAAAGATTTGCCAGGAATATCATTGAACGAGTAGACATTGAGGGTGGAAATGTGCGAGTGGGATTAATGACATACAGCGACAAAATCGATATTCCTTTTCAACTGAATCGCTTTACAACAAAGATTGACATGCTAAATGCTATCAACAATGTGAGATATGTAGCCGGTCAGTCAAATCTTGCGGGTGCTTTGCGTTCATTCCGACGGGACATGTTCAAATCATCTGAAGGTGATCGAAAGGATGTGCCTGATGTGGCTGTAGTAATTTCGGGAGGAGAATCAAATCAAAATACAAAATGGGTTGTTCCTACTTCCAGGGCGGCAAGACAAAGAGGGATTTCCATATATGGTATTGGCGTTGCTCTTCCTGATACTCGAGAACTGAGGACAGTCGTGAGTCAACCAGTGGGAGATTATATATTCACTGTGCAGAATGGCCAGTCCTTGTCTGATATAGAAGATTCACTGATATCTTCCATTTTCGAAGGTGATTTAGTTTTATCTTGTACAACCAAGAACTAAGTTTTATCAATAATCAGTGTTTGCTACAACTGTTTATTATAATTGTATTTTTACTTGTAGGGACAAGAATTCCTTCGCCAAGTACTGTTACAACAGCTTCAACAGACAGTGAAACCGACCGTAGAACACTTCAGCCTGAAATAACTGAAGTGACACGGTCAACAGATACATTTACGATGGAAGATATGGATCTTTCAGAAAAAGAGAAGAGCACAGAACGTGTTCCTAAAGTTTCAACACAGGACTTTGCAACTGGCTCAACACCAACCGGTCAAGAACCTCTAAGGAAAGACAGAACAACTATACGGATTGGACAAACTACGAAAGAAACTCTAGTTACCTCAAGTGAATTTGAAGGTTTGTAACTCTTTGCTTGCTAAACTATTTTCCACATGCATGTAATGTCAATATATATTTATACCTTGTATTCATAATTTGACATGTACCATGTTGCTTAAACTTCATAACACTTGTACTGTGCCATTTCTTTATAAATACTCAAACGCTATTCAATTGATATTTTAGCATCAGGTGAATTAGGTGTAGCTGATGAATTTGAATCTATGCGGACTGAAACACCTTTAGGACTCAGCACTGAGACAGAGGATTTTATTACAAAAGAAGAGGTCTTCTCGACTCGAAAGGAAAGAATCCCATCGACAGATGTTGAAACGAGGTCCAAAGAAATAGACATCACTGAGACGATTACCGAAAGACCAGACAAACTAGAGGTGGAGAAAATGGAAGGTACTACCGAGTATGCTAGGATAACTCAAACAGCTACGACCTTTGAAGATACTACTTCCGGTAAAACCAGTCCAATCAGACAGACCACTGGCGCTTATGTTACAGAGAGTACAGTTAGGCCCGAAGAGGAAATATTAACCGATAGAAAAACCAGCGAGAGAAGCACAGAACGACCAACTTTCGTTTCCACAGACGAATATGCAACTGATGCAACACCAACTGTTCAAGAACGTTTAAGGACAGGCAGAACAACATTTAAAGCTGATCAAACCACGGAGGAAACCCCAATCACATTACCAGAATTTGAAGGTCTGTAACTGGTAGCAATTTTAAGACCTATCCAAAGATATATGTGAAAATTGTACCCTGGCTTATGATAAATTGTTTAACTTGTTTTAATCTTATCGCTGTTTTCCTGAAACCAGATCACTTCAATATCAAACGATTTTTTTTTATTTTTAGCGTCTGGGGAAACTAGTGACACTGATAAATACGAGCCATTGCAAACTAAATCAACTTTACGATCTACCACAGAGGCCGAACAGTTTGTCACAGATGACGAAGAATTATTGACCAGAGAGGGAATGACACTTTCTACAGATTCCACTGTAAAGTCAAGGGAAAGCAGCATCACAAAGGCGGCCACTCAACAACCTGACACAACAAGGGTTCAGGAAACCAAACGTACCGTGGCATATGCCAAGGAAACCAAAGACCGTCCAGCCCAAACGGATAAGATTTCACGTAAAACTACTCCAGTAGGACAAACCTCTGAAGCATTTGTTTCAGAGACTACGACTAGGCAGAAAGCGCCAGACGAGATTACCGAAAGCCCAGATATTGATGAACGACAAACCGATGCACCAGAACGGGCAACTGACGGGAGAGTTAGAAGCACTACTCAGAGACTTGAATTAACACAAAAGAGACGGACCAGTGATATGCCGACTACAGCTATGCCCACCCGACAGGAAAATGTTTCTCAAACTTTGAGACCGGGTATGAAAGTGTGGCGAGATTTGGTGCTTGTTTTGGACTCTTCTTCTAGTCTTTCTGAAGAAGACTTTGACTACACAAAAAGATTTGCCAGGAATATCATTGAACGAGTAGACATTGAGGGTGGAAATGTGCGAGTGGGATTAATGACATACAGCGACAAAATCGATATTCCTTTTCAACTGAATCGCTTTACAACAAAGATTGACATGCTAAATGCTATCAACAATGTGAGATATGTAGCCGGTCAGTCAAATCTTGCGGGTGCTTTGCGTTCATTCCGACGGGACATGTTCAAATCATCTGAAGGTGATCGAAAGGATGTGCCTGATGTGGCTGTAGTAATTTCGGGAGGAGAATCAAATCAAAATACAAAATGGGTTGTTCCTGCTTCCAGGGCGGCAAGACAAAGAGGAATTTCCATATATGGTATTGGCGTTGCTCTTCCTGATACTCGAGAACTGAGGACAGTCGTGAGTCAACCAGTGGGAGATTATATATTCACTGTGCAGAATGGCCAGTCCTTGTCTGATATAGAAGATTCACTGATATCTTCCATTTTCGAAGGTGATTTAGTTTTATCTTGTACAACCAAGCGCTAAGTTTTATCAATAATCAGTGTTTGCTAGAACTGTTTATTATAATTGTATTTTTACTTGTAGGGACAAGAATTCCTTCGCCAAGTACTGTTACAACAGCTTCAACAGACAGTGAAACCGACCGTAGAACACTTCAGCCTGAAATAACTGAAGTGACACAGTCAACAGATACATTTACGATGGAAGATATGGATCTTTCAGAAAAAGAGAAGAGCACAGAACGACGTGTTCCTAAAGTTTCCACACAGGACTTTGCAACTGGCTCAACACCAACCGTTCAAGAACCTCTAAGGAAAGACAGAACAACTATACGGATTGGACAAACTACGAAAGAAACTCTAGTTACCTCAAGTGAATTTGAAGGTTTGTAACTCTTTGCTTGCTAAACTATTTTCCACATGCATGTAATGTCAATATATATTTATACCTTGTATTCATAATTTGACATGTACCATGTTGCTTAAACTTCATAACACTTGTACTGTGCCATTTCTTTATAAATACTCAAACGCTATTCAATTGATATTTTAGCATCAGGTGAATTAGGTGTAACTGATGAATTTGAATCTATGCGGACTGAAACACCTTTAGGACTCAGCACTGAGACAGAGGATTTTATTACAAAAGAAGAGGTCTTCTCGACTCGAAAGGAAACAATCCCATCGACAGATGTTGAAACGAGGTCCAAAGAAATAAACATCACTGAGACGATTTCCGAAAGACCAGACAAACTAGAGGTGGAGAAAATGGAAGGTACTACCGAGTATGGTAGGATAACTCAAACAGCTACGACCTTTGAAGATACTACTTCCGGTAAAACCAGTCCAATCAGACAGACCACTGGCGCTTATGTTACAGAGAGTACTGTTAGGCCCGAAGAGGAAATATTAACCGATAGAAAAACCAGGGAGAGAAGCACAGAACGACCAACTTTCGTTTCCACAGACGAATATGCAACTGATGCAACACCAACTGTTCAAGAACGTTTAAGGACAGGCAGAACAACATTTAAAGCTGATCAAACCACGGAGGAAACCCCAATCACATTACCAGAATTTGAAGGTCTGTAACTTGTAGCAATTTTAAGACCTATCCAAAGATATATGTGAAAATTGTACCCTGGCTTATGATAAATTGTTTAACTTGTTTTAATCTTATCGCTGTTTTCCTGAAACCAGATCACTTCAATATCAAACGATTTTTTTTATTTTTAGCGTCTGGGGAAACTAGTGACACTGATAAATACGAGCCATTGCAAACTAAATCAACTTTACGATCTACCACAGAGGCCGAACAGTTTGTCACAGATGACGAAGAATTATTGACCAGAGAGGGAATGACACTTTCTACAGATTCCACTGTAAAGTCAAGGGAAAGCAGCATCACAAAGGCGGCCACTCAACAACCTGACACAACAAGGGTTCAGGAAACCAAACGTACCGTGGCATATGCCAAGGAAACCAAAGACCGTCCAGCCCAAACGGATAAGATTTCACGTAAAACTACTCCAGTAGGACAAACCTCTGAAGCATTTGTTTCAGAGACTACGGCTAGGCAGAAAGCGCCAGACGAGATTACCGAAAGCCCAGATATTGATGAACGACAAACCGATGCACCAGAACGGGCAACTGACGGGAGAGTTAGAAGCACTACTCAGAGACTTGAATTAACACAAAAGAGACGGACCAGTGATATGCCGACTACAGCTATGCCCACCCGACAGGAAATTGTTTCTCAAACTTTGAGACCGGGTATGAAAGTGGGGCGAGATTTGGTGCTTGTTTTGGACTCTTCTTCTAGTCTTTCTGAAGAAGACTTTGACTACACAAAAAGATTTGCCAGGAATATCATTGAACGAGTAGACATTGAGGGTGGAAATGTGCGAGTGGGATTAATGACATACAGCGACAAAATCGATATTCCTTTTCAACTGAATCGCTTTACAACAAAGATTGACATGCTAAATGCTATCAACAATGTGAGATATGTAGCCGGTCAGTCAAATCTTGCGGGTGCTTTGCGTTCATTCCGACGGGACATGTTCAAATCATCTGAAGGTGATCGAAAGGATGTGCCTGATGTGGCTGTAGTAATTTCGGGAGGAGAATCAAATCAAAATACAAAATGGGTTGTTCCTGCTTCCAGGGCGGCAAGACAAAGAGGAATTTCCATATATGGTATTGGCGTTGCTCTTCCTGATACTCGAGAACTGAGGACAGTCGTGAGTCAACCAGTGGGAGATTATATATTTACTGTCCAGAATGGCCAGTCCTTGTCTGATATAGAAGATTCACTGATATCTTCCATTTTCGAAGGTGATTTAGTTTTATCTTGTACAACCAAGAACTAAGTTTTATCAATAGTCAGTGTTTGCTAGAACTGTTTATTATAATTGTATTTTTACTTGTAGGGACAAGAATTCCTTCGCCAAGTACTGTTACAACAGCTTCAACAGACAGTGAAACCGACCGTAGAACACTTCAGCCTGAAATAACTGAAGTGACACAGTCAACAGATACATTTACGATGGAAGATATGGATCTTTCAGAAAAAGAGAAGAGCACAGAACGACGTGTTCCTAAAGTTTCCACACAGGACTTTGCAACTGGCTCAACACCAACCGTTCAAGAACCTCTAAGGAAAGACAGAACAACTTTACGGATTGGACAAACTACGAAAGAAACTCTAGTTACCTCAAGTGAATTTGAAGGTTTGTAACTCTTTGCTTGCTAAATTACTATTTTCCACATGCATGTAATGTCAATATATATTTAAACCTTGTATTCATAATTTGACATGTACCATGTTGCTTAAACTTCATAACACTTGTACTGTGTCATTTATTTATAAATACTCAAACGCTATTCAATTGATATTTTAGTATCAGGTGAATTAGGTGTAACTGATGAATTTGAATCTATGCGGACTGAAACACCTTTAGGACTCAGCACTGAGACAGAGGATTTTATTACAAAAGAAGAGGTCTTCTCGACTCGAAAGGAAAGAATCCCATCGACAGATTTGGAAACGAGGTCCAAAGAAATAGGCATCACTGAGACGATTACCGAAAGACCGGACAAACTAGAGGTGGAGAAAATGGAAGGTACTACCGAGTATGGTAGGATAACTCAAACAGCTACGACCTTTGAAGATACTACTTCCGGTAAAACCAGTCCAATCAGACAGACCACTGGCGCTTATGTGACAGAGAGTACTGTTAGGCCCGAAGAGGAAATATTAACCGATAGAAAAACCAGCGAGAGAAGCACAGAACGACCAGCTTTCGTTTCCACAGACGAATATGCAACTGATGCAACACCAACTGTTCAAGAACGTTTAAGGACAGGCAGAACAACATTTAAAGCTGATCAAACCACGGAGGAAACCCCAATCACATTACCAGAATTTGAAGGTCTGTAACTGGTAGCAATTTTAAGACCTATCCAAAGATATATGTGAAAATTGTACCCTGGCTTATGATAAATTGTTTAACTTGTTTTAACCTTATCGCTGTTTTCCTGAAACCAGATCACTTCAATATCAAACGATTTTTTTTATTTTTAGCGTCTGGGGAAACTAGTGACACTGATAAATACGAGCCATTGCAAACTAAATCAACTTTACGATCTACCACAGAGGCCGAACAGTTTGTCACAGATGACGAAGAATTATTGACCAGAGAGGGAATGACACTTTCTACAGATTCCACTATAAAGTCAAGGGAAAGCAGCATCACAAAGGCGGCCACTCAACAACCTGACACAACAAGGGTTCAGGAAACCAAACGTACCGTGGCATATGCCAAGGAAACCAAAGACCGTCCAGCCCAAACGGATAAGATTTCACGTAAAACTACTCCAGTAGGACAAACCTCTGAAGCATTTGTTTCAGAGACTGCGACTAGGCAGAAAGTGCCAGACGAGATTACCGAAAGCCCAGATATTGATGAACGACAAACCGATGCACCAGAACGGGCAACTGACGGGAGAGTTAGAAGCACTACTCAGAGACTTGAATTAACACAAAAGAGACGGACCAGTGATATGCCGACTACAGCTATGCCCATCCGACAGGAAATTGTTTCTCAAACTTTGAGACCGGGTATGAAAGTGGGGCGAGATTTGGTGCTTGTTTTGGACTCTTCTTCTAGTCTTTCTGAAGAAGACTTTGACTACACAAAAAGATTTGCCAGGAATATCATTGAACGAGTAGACATTGAGGGTGGAAATGTGCGAGTGGGATTAATGACATACAGCGACAAAATCGATATTCCTTTTCAACTGAATCGCTTTACAACAAAGATTGACATGCTAAATGCTATCAACAATGTGAGATATGTAGCCGGTCAGTCAAATCTTGCGGGTGCTTTGCGTTCATTCCGACGGGACATGTTCAAAACATCTGAAGGTGATCGAAAGGATGTGCCTGATGTGGCTGTAGTAATTTCGGGAGGAGAATCAAATCAAAATACAAAATGGGTTGTTCCTGCTTCCAGGGCGGCAAGACAAAGAGGAATTTCCATATATGGTATTGGCGTTGCTCTTCCTGATACTCGAGAACTGAGGACAGTCGTGAGTCAACCAGTGGGAGATTATATATTCACTGTGCAGAATGGCCAGTCCTTGTCTGATATAGAAGATTCACTGATATCTTCCATTTTCGAAGGTGATTTAGTTTTATCTTGTACAACCAAGAACTAAGTTTTATCAATAATCAGTGTTTGCTAGAACTGTTTATTATAATTGTATTTTTACTTGTAGGGACAAGAATTCCTTCGCCAAGTACTGTTACAACAGCTTCAACAGACAGTGAAACCGACCGTAGAACACTTCAGCCTGAAATAACTGAAGTGACACAGTCAACAGATACATTTACGATGGAAGATATGGATCTTTCAGAAAAAGAGAAGAGCACAGAACGTGTTCCTAAAGTTTCAACACAGGACTTTGCAACTGGCTCAACACCAACCGTTCAAGAACCTCTAAGGAAAGACAGAACAACTATACGGATTGGACAAACTACAAAAGAAACTCTAGTTACCTCAAGTGAATTTGAAGGTTTGTAACTCTTTGCTTGCTAAACTATTTTCCACATGCATGTAATGTCAATATATATTTATACCTTGTATTCATAATTTGACATGTACCATGTTGCTTAAACTTCATAACACTTGCACTGTGTCATTTCTTTATAAATACTCAAACGCTATTCAATTGAAATTTTAGCATCAGGTGAATTAGGTGTAACTGATGAATTTGAATCTATGCGGACTGAAACACCTTTAGGACTCAGCACTGAGACAGAGGATTTTATTACAAAAGAAGAGGTCTTCTCGACTCGAAAGGAAAGAATCCCATCGACAGATGTTGAAACGAGGTCCAAAGAAATAGGCATCACTGAGACGATTACCAAAAGACCGGACAAACCAGAGGTGGAGAAAATGGAAGGTACTACCGAGTATGGTAGGATAACTCAAACAGCTACGACCTTTGAAGATACTACTTCCGGTAAAACCAGTCCAATCAGACAGACCACTGGCGCTTATGTTACAGAGAGTACTGTTAGGCCCGAAGAGGAAATATTAACCGATAGAAAAACCAGTGAGAGAAGCACAGAACGACCAGCTTTCGTTTCCACAGACGAATATGCAACTGATGCAACACCAACTGTTCAAGAACGTTTAAGGACAGGCAGAACAACATTTAAAGCTGATCAAACCACGGAGGAAACCCCAATCACATTACCAGAATTTGAAAGTCTGTAACTGGTAGCAATTTTAAGACCTATCCAAAGATATATGTGAAAATTGTACCCTGGCTTATGATAAATTGTTTAACTTGTTTTAATCTTATCGCTGTTTTCCTGAAACCAGATCACTTCAATATCAAACGATTTTTTTTATTTTTAGCGTCTGGGGAAACTAGTGACACTGATAAATACGAGCCATTACAAACTAAATCAACTTTACGATCTACCACAGAGGCCGAACAGTTTGTCACAGATGACGAAGAATTATTGACCAGAGAGGGAATGACACTTTCTACAGATTCCACTATAAAGTCAAGGGAAAGCAGCATCACAAAGGCGGCCACTCAACAACCTGACACAACAAGGGTTGAGGAAACCAAACGTACCGTGGCATATGCCAAGGAAACCAAAGACCGTCCAGCCCAAACGGATAAGATTTCACGTAAAACTACTCCAGTAGGACAAACCTCTGAAGCATTTGTTTCAGAGACTACGACTAGGCAGAAAGCGCCAGACCAGATTACCGAAAGCCCAGATTTTGATGAACGACAAACCGATGCACCAGAACGGGCAACTGACGGGAGAGTTAGAAGCACTACTCAGAGACTTGAATTAACACAAAAGAGACGGACCAGTGATATGCCGACTACAGCTATGCCCACCCGACAGGAAATTGTTTCTCAAACTTTGAGACCGGGTATGAAAGTGGGGCGAGATTTGGTGCTTGTTTTGGACTCTTCTTCTAGTCTTTCTGAAGAAGACTTTGACTACACAAAAAGATTTGCCAGGAATATCATTGAACGAGTAGACATTGAGGGTGGAAATGTGCGAGTGGGATTAATGACATACAGCGACAAAATCGATATTCCTTTTCAACTGAATCGCTTTACAACAAAGATTGACATGCTAAATGCTATCAACAATGTGAGATATGTAGCCGGTCAGTCAAATCTTGCGGGTGCTTTGCGTTCATTCCGACGGGACATGTTCAAATCATCTGAAGGTGATCGAAAGGATGTGCCTGATGTGGCTGTAGTAATTTCGGGAGGAGAATCAAATCAAAATACAAAATGGGTTGTTCCTGCTTCCAGGGCGGCAAGACAAAGAGGAATTTCCATATATGGTATTGGCGTTGCTCTTCCTGATACTCGAGAACTGAGGACAGTCGTGAGTGAACCAGTGGGAGATTATATATTCACTGTGCAGAATGGCCAGTCCTTGTCTGATATAGAAGATTCACTGATATCTTCCATTTTCGAAGGTGATTTAGTTTTATCTTGTACAACCAAGAACTAAGTTTTATCAATAATCAGTGTTTGTTAGAACTGTTTATTATAATTGTATTTTTACTTGTAGGGACAAGAATTCCTTCGCCAAATACTGTTACAACAGCTTCAACAGACAGTGAAACCGACCGTAGAACACTTCAGCCTGAAATAACTGAAGTGACACAGTCAACAGATACATTTACGATGGAAGATATGGATCTTTCAGAAAAAGAGAAGAGCACAGAACGTGTTCCTAAAGTTTCAACACAGGACTTTGCAACTGGCTCAACACCAACCGTTCAAGAACCTCTAAGGAAAGACAGAACAACTATACGGATTGGACAAACTACGAAAGAAACTCTAGTTACCTCAAGTGAATTTGAAGGTTTGTAACTCTTTGCTTGCTAAACTATTTTCCACATGCATGTAATGTCAATATATATTTATACCTTGTATTCATAATTTGACATGTACCATGTTGCTTAAACTTCATAACACTTGTACTGTGTCATTTCTTTAAAAATACTCAAACGCTATTCAATTGATATTTTAGCATCAGGTGAATTAGGTGTAACTGATGAATTTGAATCTATGCGGACTGAAACACCTTTAGGACTCAGCACTGAGACAGAGGATTTTATTACAAAAGAAGAGGTCTTCTCGACTCGAAAGGAAAGAATCCCATCGACAGATGTTGAAACGAGGTCCAAAGAAATAGGCATCACTGAAACGATTACCGAAAGACCGGACAAACTAGAGGTGGAGAAAATGGAAAGTACTACCGAGTATGGTAGGATAACTCAAACAGCTACGACCTTTGAAGATACTACTTCCGGTAAAACCAGTCCAATCAGACAGACCACTGGCGCTTATGTTACAGAGAGTACTGTTAGGCCCGAAGAGGAAATATTAACCGATAGAAAAACCAGCGAGAGAAGCACAGAACGACCAGCTTTCGTTTCCACAGACGAATATGCAACTGATGCAACACCAACTGTTCAAGAACGTTTAAGGACAGGCAGAACAACATTTAAAGCTGATCAAACCACGGAGGAAACCCCAATCCCATTACCAGAATTTGAAGGTCTGTAACTGGTAGCAATTTTAAGACCTATCCAAAGATATATGTGAAAATTGTACCCTGGCTTATGATAAATTGTTTAACTTGTTTTAATCTTATCGCTGTTTTCCTGAAACCAGATCACTTCAATATCAAACGATTTTTTTTATTTTTAGCGTCTGGGGAAACTAGTGACACTGATAAATACGAACCATTGCAAACTAAATCAACTTTACGATCTACCACAGAGGCCGAACAGTTTGTCACAGATGACGAAGAATTATTGACCAGAGAGGGAATGACACTTTCTACAGATTCCACTATAAAGTCAAGGGAAAGCAGCATCACAAAGGCGGCCATTCAACAACCTGACACAACAAGGGTTGAGGAAACCAAACGTACCGCAGCATATGCCAAGGAAACCAAAGACCGTCCAGCCCAAACGGATAAGATTTCACGTAAAACTACTCCAGTAGGACAAACCTCTGAAGCATTTGTTTCAGAGACTACGACTAGGCAGAAAGTGCCAGACGAGATTACCGAAAGCCCAGATATTGATGAACGACAAACCGATGCACCAAAACGGGCAACTGACGGGAGAGTTAGAAGCACTACCCAGAGACTTGAATTAACACAAAAGAGACGGACCAGTGATATGCCGACTACAGCTATGCCCACCCGACAGGAAATTGTTTCTCAAACTTTGAGACCGGGTATGAAAGTGGGGCGAGATTTGGTGCTTGTTTTGGACTCTTCTTCTAGTCTTTCTGAAGAAGACTTTGACTACACAAAAAGATTTGCCAGGAATATCATTGAACGAGTAGACATTGAGGGTGGAAATGTGCGAGTGGGATTAATGACATACAGCGACAAAATCGATATTCCTTTTCAACTGAATCGCTTTACAACAAAGATTGACATGCTAAATGCTATCAACAATGTGAGATATGTAGCCGGTCAGTCAAATCTTGCGGGTGCTTTGCGTTCATTCCGACGGGACATGTTCAAATCATCTGAAGGTGATCGAAAGGATGTGCCTGATGTGGCTGTAGTAATTTCGGGAGGAGAATCAAATCAAAATACAAAATGGGTTGTTCCTGCTTCCAGGGCGGCAAGACAAAGAGGAATTTCCATATATGGTATTGGCGTTGCTCTTCCTGATACTCGAGAACTGAGGACAGTCGTGAGTCAACCAGTGGGAGATTATATATTCACTGTGCAGAATGGCCAGTCCTTGTCTGATATAGAAGATTCACTGATATCTTCCATTTTCGAAGGTGATTTAGTTTTATCTTGTACAACCAAGAACTAAGTTTTATCAATAATAAGTGTTTGCTAGAACTGTTTATTATAATTGTATTTTTACTTGTAGGGACAAGAATTCCTTCGCCAAGTACTGTTACAACAGCTTCAACAGACAGTGAAACCGACCGTAGAACACTTCAGCCTGAAATAACTGAAGTGACACAGTCAACAGATACATTTACGATGGAAGATATGGATCTTTCAGAAAAAGAGAAGAGCACAGAACGTGTTCCTAAAGTTTCCACACAGGACTTTGCAACTGGCTCAACACCAACCGTTCAAGAACCTCTAAGGAAAGACAGAACAACTATACGGATTGGACAAACTACGAAAGAAACTCTAGTTATCTCAAGTGAATTTGAAGGTTTGTAACTCTTTGCTTGCTAAACTATTTTCCACATGCATGTAATGTCAATATATATTTATACCTTGTATTCATAATTTGACATGTACCATGTTGCTTAAACTTCATAACACTTGTACTGTGTCATTTCTTTATAAATACTCAAACGCTATTCAATTGATATTTTAGCATCAGGTGAATTAGGTGTAACTGATGAATTCGAATCTATGCGGACTGAAACACCTTTAGGACTCAGCACTGAAACAGAGGATTTTATTACAAAAGAAGAGGTCTTCTCGACTCGAAAGGAAAGAATCCCATCGACAGATGTTGAAACGAGGTCCAAAGAAATAGGCATCACTGAGACGATTACCGAAAGACCGGACAAACTAGAGGTGGAGAAAATGGAAGGTACTACCGAGTATGGTAGGATAACTCAAACAGCTACGACCTTTGAAGATACTACTTCCGGTAAAACCAGTCCAATCAGACAGACCACTGGCGCTTATGTTACAGAGAGTACTGTTAGGCCCGAAGAGGAAATATTAACCGATAGAAAAACCAGCGAGAGAAGCACAGAACGACCAGCTTTCGTTTCCACAGACGAATATGCAACTGATGCAACACCAACTGTTCAAGAACGTCTAAGGACAGGCAGAACAACATTTAAAGCTGATCAAACCACGGAGGAAACCCCAATCACATTACCAGAATTTGAAGGTCTGTAACTGGTAGCAATTTTAAGACCTATCCAAAGATATATGTGAAAATTGTACCCTGGCTTATGATAAATTGTTTAACTTGTTTTAATCTTATCGCTGTTTTCCTGAAACCAGATCACTTCAATATCAAACGATTTTTTTTTATTTTTAGCGTCTGGGGAAACTAGTGACACTGATAAATACGAGCCATTGCAAACTAAATCAACTTTACGATCTACCACAGAGGCCGAACAGTTTGTCACAGATGACGAAGAATTATTGACCAGAGAGGGAATGACACTTTCTACAGATTCCACTATAAAGTCAAGGGAAAGCAGCATCACAAAGGCGGCCACTCAACAACCTGACACAACAAAGGTTCAGGAAATCAAACGTACCGTGGCATATGCCAAGGAAACCAAAGACCGTCCAGCCCAAACGGATAAGATTTCACGTAAAACTACTCCAGTAGGACAAACCTCTGAAGCATTTGTTTCAGAGACTACGACTAGGCAGAAAGCGCCAGACGAGATAACCGAAAGCCCAGATATTGATGAACGACAAACAGATGCACCAGAACGGGCAACTGACGGGAGAGTTAGAAGCACTACTCAGAGACTTGAATTAACACAAAAGAGACGGACCAGTGATATGCCGACTACAGCTATGCCCACCCGACAGGAAATTGTTTCTCAAACTTTGAGACCGGGTATGAAAGTGGGGCGAGATTTGGTGCTTGTTTTGGACTCTTCTTCTAGTCTTTCTGAAGAAGACTTTGACTACACAAAAAGATTTGCCAGGAATATCATTGAACGAGTAGACATTGAGGGTGGAAATGTGCGAGTGGGATTAATGACATACAGCGACAAAATCGATATTCCTTTTCAACTGAATCGCTTTACAACAAAGATTGACATGCTAAATGCTATCAACAATGTGAGATATGTAGCCGGTCAGTCAAATCTTGCGGGTGCTTTGCGTTCATTCCGACGGGACATGTTCAAATCATCTGAAGGTGATCGAAAGGATGTGCCTGATGTGGCTGTAGTAATTTCGGGAGGAGAATCAAATCAAAATACAAAATGGGTTGTTCCTGCTTCCAGGGCGGCAAGACAAAGAGGAATTTCCATATATGGTATTGGCGTGGCTCTTCCTGATACTCGAGAACTGAGGACAGTCGTGAGTCAACCAGTGGGAGATTATATATTCACTGTGCAGAATGACCAGTCCTTGTCTGATATAGAAGATTCACTGATATCTTCCATTTTCGAAGGTGATTTAGTTTTATCTTGTACAACCAAGAACTAAGTTTTATCAATAATCAGTGTTTGCTAGAACTGTTTATTATAATTGTATTTTTACTTGTAGGGACAAGAATTCCTTCGCCAAGTACTGTTACAACAGCTTCAACAGACAGTGAAACCGACCGTAGAACACTTCAGCCTGAAATAACTGAAGTGACACAGTCAACAGATACATTTACGATGGAAGATATGGATCTTTCAGAAAAAGAGAAGAGCACAGAACGTGTTCCTAAAGTTTCAACACAGGACTTTGCAACTGGCTCAACACCAACCGTTCAAGAACCTCTAAGGAAAGACAGAACAACTATACGGATTGGACAAACTACGAAAGAAACTCTAGTTACCTCAAGTGAATTTGAAGGTTTGTAACTCTTTGCTTGCTAAACTATTTTCCACGTGCATGTAATGTCAATATATATTTATACCTTGTATTCATAATTTGACATGTACCATGTTGCTTAAACTTCATAACACTTGTACTGTGTCATTTCTTTATAAATACTCAAACGCTATTCAATTGATATTTTAGCATCAGGTGAATTAGGTGTAACTGATGAATTTGAATCTATGCGGACTGAAACATCTTTAGGACTCAGCACTGAGACAGAGGATTTTATTACAAAAGAAGAGGTCTTCTCGACTCGAAAGGAAAGAATCCCATCGACAGATGTTGAAACGAGGTCCAAAGAAATAGGCATCACTGAGACGATTACCGAAAGACCGGACAAACTAGAGGTGGAGAAAATGGAAGGTACTACCGAGTATGGTAGGATAACTCAAACAGCTACGACCTTTGAAGATACTACTTCCGGTAAAACCAGTCCAATCAGACAGACCACTGGCGCTTATGTTACAGAGAGTACTGTTAGGCCCGAAGAGGAAATATTAACCGATAGAAAAACCAGCGAGAGAAGCACAGAACGACCAGCTTTCGTTTCCACAGACGAATATGCAACTGATGCAACACCAACTGTTCAAGAACGTTTAAGGACAGGCAGAACAACATTTAAAGCTGATCAAACCACTGAGGAAACCCCAATCACATTACCAGAATTGGAAGGTATGTAACTGGTAGCAATTTTAAAACCTACCCAAAGATATATGTGAAAATTGTACCCTGGCTTATGATAAATTGTTTAACTTGTTTTAATCTTATCGCTGTTTTCCTGAAACCAGATCACTTCAATATCAAACGATTTTTTTTATTTTTAGCGTCTGGGGAAACTAGTGACACTGATAAATACGAGCCATTGCAAACTAAATCAACTTTACGATCTACCACAGAGACCGAACAGTTTGTCACAGATGACGAAGAATTATTGACCAGAGAGGGAATGACACTTTCTACAGATTCCACTATAAAGTCAAGGGAAAGCAGCATCACAAAGGCAACCACTCAACAACCTGACACAACAAGGGTTGAGGAAACCAAACGTACCGTGGCATATGCCAAGGAAACCAAAGACCGTCCAGCCCAAACGGATAAGATTTCACGTAAAACTACTCCAGTAGAACAAACCTCTGAAGCATTTGTTTCAGAGACTACGACTAGGCAGAAAGTGCCAGACGAAATTACCGAAAGCCCAGATATTGATGAACGACAAACCGATGCACCAAAACGGGCAACTGACGGGAGAGTTAGAAGCACTACTCAGAGACTTGAATTAACACAAAAGAGACGGACCAGTGATATGCCGACTACAACTATGCCCACCCGACAGGAAACTGTTTCTCAAACTTTGAGACCGGGTATGAAAGTGGGGCGAGATTTGGTGCTTGTTTTGGACTCTTCTTCTAGTCTTTCTGAAGAAGACTTTGACTACACAAAAAGATTTGCCAGGAATATCATTGAACGAGTAGACATTGAGGGTGGAAATGTGCGAGTGGGATTAATGACATACAGCGACAAAATCGATATTCCTTTTCAACTGAATCGCTTTACAACAAAGATTGACATGCTAAATGCTATCAACAATGTGAGATATGTAGCCGGTCAGTCAAATCTTGCGGGTGCTTTGCGTTCATTCCGACGGGACATGTTCAAATCATCTGAAGGTGATCGAAAGGATGTGCCTGATGTGGCTGTAGTAATTTCGGGAGGAGAATCAAATCAAAATACAAAATGGGTTGTTCCTGCTTCCAGGGCGGCAAGACAAAGAGGAATTTCCATATATGGTATTGGCGTTGCTCTTCCTGATACTCGAGAACTGAGGACAGTCGTGAGTCAACCAGTGGGAGATTATATATTCACTGTGCAGAATGGCCAGTCCTTGTCTGATATAGAAGATTCACTGATATCTTCCATTTTCGAAGGTGATTTAGTTTTATCTTGTACAACCAAGAACTAAGTTTTATCAATAATCAGTGTTTGCTAGAACTGTTTATTATAATTGTATTTTTACTTGTAGGGACAAGAATTCCTTCGCCAAGTACTGTTACAACAGCTTCAACAGACAGTGAAACCGACCGTAGAACACTTCAGCCTGAAATAACTGAAGTGACACAGTCAACAGATACATTTACGATGGAAGATATGGATCTTTCAGAAAAAGAGAAGAGCACAGAACGTGTTCCTAAAGTTTCAACACAGGACTTTGCAACTGGCTCAACACCAACCGTTCAAGAACCTCTAAGGAAAGACAGAACAACTATACGGATTGGACAAACTACGAAAGAAACTCTCGTTACCTCAAGTGAATTTGAAGGTTTGTAACTCTTTGCTTGCTAAACTATTTTCCACATGCATGTAATGTCAATATATATTTATACCTTGTATTCATAATTTGACATGTACCATGTTGCTTAAACTTCATAACACTTGTACTGTGTCATTTCTTTAAAAATACTCAAACGCTATTCAATTGATATTTTAGCATCAGGTGAATTAGGTGTAACTGATGAATTTGAATCTATGCGGACTGAAACACCTTTAGGACTCAGCACTGAGACAGAGGATTTTATTACAAAAGAAGAGGTCTTCTCGACTCGAAAGGAAAGAATCCCATCGACAGATGTTGAAACGAGGTCCAAAGAAATAGGCATCACTGAGACGATTACCGAAAGACCGGACAAACTAGAGGTGGAGAAAATGGAAGGTACTACCGAGTATGGTAGGATAACTCAAACAGCTACGACCTTTGAAGATACTACTTCCGGTAAAACCAGTCCAATCAGACAGACCACTGGCGCTTATGTTACAGAGAGTACTGTTAGGCCCGAAGAGGAAATATTAACCGATAGAAAAACCAGCGAGAGAAGCACAGAACGACCAGCTTTCGTTTCCACAGACGAATATGCAACTGATGCAACACCAACTGTTCAAGAACGTTTAAGGACAGGCAGAACAACATTTAAAGCTGATCAAACCACGGAGGAAACCCCAATCACATTACCAGAATTTGAAGGTATGTAACTGGTAGCAATGTTAAGACCTATCCAAAGATATATGTGAAAATTGCACCCTGGCTTATGATAAATTGTTTAACTTGTTTTAATCTTATCGCTGTTTTCCTGGAACCAGATCACTTCAATATCAAACGATTTTTTTTTTATTTTTAGCGTCTGGGGAAACTAGTGACACTGATAAATACGAGCCATTGCAAACTAAATCAATTTTACGATCTACCACAGAGGCCGAACAGTTTGTCACAGATGACGAAGAATTATTGACCAGAGAGGGAATGACACTTTCTACAGATTCCACTATAAAATCAAGGGAAAGCAGCATCACAAAGGCGGCCACTCGACAACCTGACACAACAAGGGTTGAGGAAACCAAACGTACCGTGGCATATGCCAAGGAAACCAAAGACCGTCCAGCCCAAACGGATAAGATTTCACGTAAAACTACTCCAGTAGGACAAACCTCTGAAGCATTTGTTTCAGAGACTACGACTAGGCAGAAAGCGCCAGACGAGATTACCGAAAGCCCAGATATTGATGAACGACAAACCGATGCACCAGAACGGGCAACTGACGGGAGAGTTAGAAGCACTACTCAGAGACTTGAATTAACACAAAAGAGACGGACCAGTGATATGCCGACTACAGCTTTGCCAACCCGACAGGAAATTGTTTCTCAAACTTTGAGACCGGGTATGAAAGTGGGGCGAGATTTGGTGCTTGTTTTGGACTCTTCTTCTAGTCTTTCTGAAGAAGACTTTGACTACACAAAAAGATTTGCCAGGAATATCATTGAACGAGTAGACATTGAGGGTGGAAATGTGCGAGTGGGATTAATGACATACAGCGACAAAATCGATATTCCTTTTCAACTGAATCGCTTTACAACAAAGATTGACATGCTAAATGCTATCAACAATGTGAGATATGTAGCCGGTCAGTCAAATCTTGCGGGTGCTTTGCGTTCATTCCGACGGGACATGTTCAAAACATCTGAAGGTGACCGAAAGGATGTGCTTGATGTGGCTGTAGTAATTTCGGGAGGAGAATCAAATCAAAATACAAAATGGGTTGTTCCTGCTTCCAGGGCGGCAAGACAACGAGGAATTTCCATATATGGTATTGGCGTTGCTCTTCCTGATACTCGAGAACTGAGGACAGTTGTGAGTCAACCAGTGGGAGATTATATATTCACTGTGCAGAATGGCCAGTCCTTGTCTGATATAGAAGATTCACTGATATCTTCCATTTTCGAAGGTGATTTAGTTTTATCTTGTACAACCAAGAACTAAGTTTTATCAATAATCAGTGTTTGCTAGAACTGTTTATTATAATTGTATTTTTACTTGTAGGGACAAGAATTCCTTCGCCAAGTACTGTTACAACAGCTTCAACAGACAGTGAAACCGACCGTAGAACACTTCAGCCTGAAGTAACTGAAGTGACACAGTCAACAGATACATTTACGATGGAAGATATGGATCTTTCAGAAAAAGAGAAGAGCACAGAACGTGTTCCTAAAGTTTCAACACAGGACTTTGCAACTGGCTCAACACCAACCGTTCAAGAAGCTCTAAGGAAAGACAGAACAACTATACGGATTGGACAAACTACGAAAGAAACTCTAGTTACCTCAAGTGAATTTGAAGGTTTGTAACTCTTTGCTTGCTAAACTCTTTTCCACATGCATGTAATGTCAATATATATTTATACCTTGTATTCATAATTTGACATGTACCATGTTGCTTAAACTTCATAACACTTGTACTGTGTCATTTCTTTATAAATACTCAAACGCTATTCAATTGATATTTTAGCATCAGGTGAATTAGGTGTAACTTATGAATTTGAATCTATGCGGACTGAAACATCTTTAGGACTCAGCACTGAGACAGAGGATTTTATTACAAAAGAAGAGGTCTTCTCGACTCGAAAGGAAAGAATCCCATCGACAGATGTTGAAACGAGGTCCAAAGAAATAGGCATCACTGAGACGATTACCGAAAGACCGGACAAACTAGAGGTGGAGAAAATGGAAGGTACTACCGAGTATGGTAGGATAACTCAAACAGCTACGACCTTTGAAGATACTACTTCCGGTAAAACCAGTCCAATCAGACAGACCACTGGCGCTTATGTTACAGAGAGTACTGTTAGGCCCGAAGAGGAAATATTAACCGATAGAAAAACCAGCGAGAGAAGCACAGAACGACCAGCTTTCGTTTCCACAGACGAATATGCAACTGATGCAACACCAACTGTTCAAGAACGTTTAAGGACAGGCATAACAACATTTAAAGCTGATCAAACCACGGAGGAAACCCCAATCACATTACCAGAATTGGAAGGTATGTAACTGGTAGCAATTTTAAAACCTACCCAAAGATATATGTGAAAATTGTACCCTGGCTTATGATAAATTGTTTAACTTGTTTTAATCTTATCGCTGTTTTCCTGAAACCAGATCACTTCAATATCAAACGATTTTTTTTATTTTTAGCGTCTGGGGAAACTAGTGACACTGATAAATACGAGCCATTGCAAACTAAATCAACTTTACGATCTACCACAGAGGCCGAACAGTTTGTCACAGATGACGAAGAATTATTGACCAGAGAGGGAATGACACTTTCTACAGATTCCACTATAAAGTCAAGGGAAAGCAGCATCACAAAGGCGGCCACTCAACAACCTGACACAACAAGGGTTGAGGAAACCAAACGTACCGTGGCATATGCCAAGGAAACCAAAGACCGTCCAGCCCAAACGGATAAGATTTCACGTAAAACTACTCCAGTAGAACAAACCTCTGAAGCATTTGTTTCAGAGACTACGACTAGGCAGAAAGTGCCAGACGAGATTACCGAAAGCCCAGATATTGATGAACGACAAACCGATGCACCAAAACGGGCAACTGACGGGAGAGTTAGAAGCACTACTCAGAGACTTGAATTAACACAAAAGAGACGGACCAGTGATATGCCGACTACAACTATGCCCACCCGACAGGAAACTGTTTCTCAAACTTTGAGACCGGGTATGAAAGTGGGGCGAGATTTGGTGCTTGTTTTGGACTCTTCTTCTAGTCTTTCTGAAGAAGACTTTGACTACACAAAAAGATTTGCCAGGAATATCATTGAACGAGTAGACATTGAGGGTGGAAATGTGCGAGTGGGATTAATGACATACAGCGACAAAATCGATATTCCTTTTCAACTGAATCGCTTTACAACAAAGATTGACATGCTAAATGCTATCAACAATGTGAGATATGTAGCCGGTCAGTCAAATCTTGCGGGTGCTTTGCGTTCATTCCGACGGGACATGTTCAAATCATCTGAAGGTGATCGAAAGGATGTGCCTGATGTGGCTGTAGTAATTTCGGGAGGAGAATCAAATCAAAATACAAAATGGGTTGTTCCTGCTTCCAGGGCGGCAAGACAAAGAGGAATTTCCATATATGGTATTGGCGTTGCTCTTCCTGATACTCGAGAACTGAGGACAGTCGTGAGTCAACCAGTGGGAGATTATATATTCACTGTGCAGAATGGCCAGTCCTTGTCTGATATAGAAGATTCACTGATATCTTCCATTTTCGAAGGTGATTTAGTTTTATATTGTACAACCAAGAACTAAGTTTTATCAATAATCAGTGTTTGCTAGAACTGTTTATTATAATTGTATTTTTACTTGTAGGGACAAGAATTCCTTCGCCAAGTACTGTTACAACAGCTTCAACAGACAGTGAAACCGACCGTAGAACACTTCAGCCTGAAATAACTGAAGTGACACAGTCAACAGATACATTTACGATGGAAGATATGGATCTTTCAGAAAAAGAGAAGAGCACAGAACGTGTTCCTAAAGTTTCAACACAGGACTTTGCAACTGGCTCAACACCAACCGTTCAAGAACCTCTAAGGAAAGACAGAACAACTATACGGATTGGACAAACTACGAAAGAAACTCTAGTTACCTCAAGTGAATTTGAAGGTTTGTAACTCTTTGCTTGCTAAACTATTTTCCACATGCATGTAATGTCAATATATATTTATACCTTGTATTCATAATTTGACATGTACCATGTTGCTTAAACTTCATAACACTTGTACTGTGTCATTTCTTTATAAATACTCAAACGCTATTCAATTGATATTTTAGCATCAGGTGAATTAGGTGTAACTGATGAATTTGAATCTATGCGGACTGAAACACCTTTAGGACTCAGCACTGAGACAGAGGATTTTATTACAAAAGAAGAGGTCTTCTCGACTCGAAAGGAAAGAATCCCATCGACAGATGTTGAAACGAGGTCCAAAGAAATAGGCATCACTGAGACGATTACCGAAAGACCGGACAAACTAGAGGTGGAGAAAATGGAAGGTACTACCGAGTATGGTAGGATAACTCAAACAGCTACGACCTTTGAAGATACTACTTCCGGTAAAACCAGTCCAATCAGACAGACCACTGGCGCTTATGTTACAGAGAGTACTGTTAGGCCCGAAGAGGAAATATTAACCGATAGAAAAACCAGCGAGAGAAGCACAGAACGACCAGCTTTCGTTTCCACAGACGAATATGCAACTGATGCAACACCAACTGTTCAAGAACGTTTAAGGACAGGCAGAACAACATTTAAAGCTGATCAAACCACGGAGGAAACCCCAATCACATTACCAGAATTTGAAGGTATGTAACTGGTAGCAATTGTAAGACCTATCCAAAGATATATGTGAAAATTGCACCCTGGCTTATGATAAATTGTTTAACTTGTTTTAATCTTATCGCTGTTTTCCTGGAACCAGATCACTTCAATATCAAACGATTTTTTTTTTATTTTTAGCGTCTGGGGAAACTAGTGACACTGATAAATACGAGCCATTGCAAACTAAATCAATTTTACGATCTACCACAGAGGCCGAACAGTTTGTCACAGATGACGAAGAATTATTGACCAGAGAGGGAATGTTACTTTCTACAGATTCCACTATAAAGTCAAGGGAAAGCAGCATCACAAAGGCGGCCACTCAACAACCTGACACAACAAGGGTTGAGGAAACCAAACGTACCGTGGCATATGCCAAGGAAACCAAAGACCGTCCAGCCCAAACGGATAAGATTTCACGTAAAACTACTCCAGTAGGACAAACCTCTGAAGCATTTGTTTCAGAGACTACGACTAGGCAGAAAGCGCCAGACGAGATTACCGAAAGCCCAGATATTGATGAACGACAAACCGATGCACCAGAACGGGCAACTGACGGGAGAGTTAGAAGCACTACTCAGAGACTTGAATTAACACAAAAGAGACGGACCAGTGATATGCCGACTACAGCTTTGCCAACCCGACAGGAAATTGTTTCTCAAACTTTGAGACCGGGTATGAAAGTGGGGCGAGATTTGGTGCTTGTTTTGGACTCTTCTTCTAGTCTTTCTGAAGAAGACTTTGACTACACAAAAAGATTTGCCAGGAATATCATTAAACGAGTAGACATTGAGGGTGGAAATGTGCGAGTGGGATTAATGACATACAGCGACAAAATCGATATTCCTTTTCAACTGAATCGCTTTACAACAAAGATTGACATGCTAAATGCTATCAACAATGTGAGATATGTAGCCGGTCAGTCAAATCTTGCGGGTGCTTTGCGTTCATTCCGACGGGACATGTTCAAAACATCTGAAGGTGATCGAAAGGATGTGCTTGATGTGGCTGTAGTAATTTCGGGAGGAGAATCAAATCAAAATACAAAATGGGTTGTTCCTGCTTCCAGGGCGGCAAGACAAAGAGGAATTTCCATATATGGTATTGGCGTTGCTCTTCCTGATACTCGAGAACTGAGGACAGTTGTGAGTCAACCAGTGGGAGATTATATATTCACTGTGCAGAATGGCCAGTCCTTGTCTGATATAGAAGATTCACTGATATCTTCCATTTTCGAAGGTGATTTAGTTTTATCTTGTACAACCAAGAACTAAGTTTTATCAATAATCAGTGTTTGCTAGAACTGTGTATTATAATTGTATTTTTACTTGTAGGGACAAGAATTCCTTCGCCAAGTACTGTTACAACAGCTTCAACAGACAGTGAAACCGACCGTAGAACACTTCAGCCTGAAGTAACTGAAGTGACACAGTCAACAGATACATTTACGATTGAAGATATGGATCTTTCAGAAAAAGAGAAGAGCACAGAACGTGTTCCTAAAGTTTCAACACAGGACTTTGCAACTGGCTCAACACCAACCGTTCAAGAACCTCTAAGGAAAGACAGAACAACTATAAGGATTGGACAAACTACGAAAGAAACTCTAGTTACCTCAAGTGAATTTGAAGGTTTGTAACTCTTTACTTGCTAAACTATTTTCCACATGCATGTAATGTCAATATATATTTATACTTTGTATTCATAATTTGACATGTACCATGTTGCTTAAACTTCATAACACTTGTACTGTGCCATTTCTTTATAAATACTCAAAAGCTGTTCAATTGATATTTTAGCATCAGGTGAATTAGGTGTAACTGATGAATTTGAATCTATGCGGACTGAAACACCTTTAGGACTCAGCACTGAGACAGAGGATTTTATTACAACAGAAGAGGTCTTTTCGACTCGAAAGGAAACAATCCCATCGACAGATGTTGAAACGAGGTCCAAAGAAATAGGCATCACTGAGACGATTACCGAAAGACCGGACAAACTAGAGGTGGAGAAAATGGAAGGTACTACCGAGTATGGTAGGATAACTCAAACAGCTACGACCTTTGAAGATACTACTTCCGGTAAAACCAGTCCAATCAGACAGACCACTGGCGCTTATGTTACAGAGAGTACTGTTAGGCCCGAAGAGGAAATATTAACCGATGGAAAAACCAGCGAGAGAAGCACAGAACGACCAGCTTTCGTTTCCACAGACGAATATGCAACTGATGCAACACCAACTGTTCAAGAACGTTTAAGGACAGGCAGAACAACATTTAAAGCTGATCAAACCACGGAGGAAACCCCAATCACATTACCAGAATTTGAAGGTCTGTAACTGGTAGCAATTTTAAAACCTACCCAAAGATATATGTGAAAATTGTACCCTGGCTTATGATAAATTGTTTAACTTGTTTTAATCTTATTACTGTTTTCCTGAAACCAGATCACTTCAATATCAAACGATTTGTTTTTATTTTTAGCGTCTGGGGAAACTAGTGACACTGATAAATACGAGCCATTGCAAACTAAATCAACTTTACGATCTACCACAGAGGCCGAACAGTTTGTCACAGATGACGAAGAATTATTGACCAGAGAGGGAATGACACTTTCTACAGATTCCACTATAAAGTCAAGGGAAAGCAGCATCACAAAGGCGGACACTCATCAACCTGACACAACAAGGGTTGAGGAAACCAAACGTACCGTGGCATATGCCAAGGAAACCAAAGACCGTCCAGCCCAAACGGATAAGATTTCACGTAAAACTACTCCAGTAGGACAAACCTCTGAAGCATTTGTTTCAGAGACTACGACTAGGCAGAAAGCGCCAGACGAGATTACCGAAAGCCCAGATATTGATGAACGACAAACCGATGCACCAGAACGGGCAACTGACGGGAGAGTTAGAAGCACTACTCAGAGACTTGAATTAACACAAAAGAGACGGACCAGTGATATGCCGACTACAGCTATGCCAACCCGACAGGAAATTGTTTCTCAAACTTTGAGACCGGGTATGAAAGTGGGGCGAGATTTGGTGCTTGTTTTGGACTCTTCTTCTAGTCTTTCTGAAGAAGACTTTGACTACACAAAAAGATTTGCCAGGAATATCATTGAACGAGTAGACATTGAGGGTGGAAATGTGCGAGTGGGATTAATGACATACAGCGACAAAATCGATATTCCTTTTCAACTGAATCGCTTTACAACAAAGATTGACATGCTAAATGCTATCAACAATGTGAGATATGTAGCCGGTCAGTCAAATCTTGCGGGTGCTTTGCGTTCATTCCGACGGGACATGTTCAAATCATCTGAAGGTGATCGAAAGGATGTGCCTGATGTGGCTGTAGTAATTTCGGGAGGAGAATCAAATCAAAATACAAAATGGGTTGTTCCTGCTTCCAGGGCGGCAAGACAAAGAGGAATTTCCATATATGGTATTGGCGTTGCTCTTCCTGATACTCGAGAACTGAGGACAGTCGTGAGTCAACCAGTGGGAGATTATATATTCACTGTGCAGAATGGCCAGTCATTGTCTGATATAGAAGATTCACTGATATCTTCCATTTTCGAAGGTGATTTAGTTTTATCTTGTACAACCAAGAACTAAGTTTTATCAATAATAAGTGTTTGCTAGAACTGTTTATTATAATTGTATTTTTACTTGTAGGGACAAGAATTCCTTCGCCAAGTACTGTTACAACAGCTTCAACAGACAGTGAAACCGACCGTAGAACACTTCAGCCTGAAATAACTGAAGTGACACAGTCAACAGATACATTTACGATGGAAGATATGGATCTTTCAGAAAAAGAGAAGAGCACAGAACGTGTTCCTAAAGTTTCCACACAGGACTTTGCAACTGGCTTAACACCAACCGTTCAAGAACCTCTAAGGAAAGACAGAACAACTATAAGGATTGGACAAACTACGAAAGAAACTCTAGTTACCTCAAGTGAATTTGAAGGTTTGTAACTCTTTGCTTGCTAAACTATTTTCCACATGCATGTAATGTCAATATATATTTATACCTTGTATTCATAATTTGACATGTACCATGTTGCTTAAACTTCATAACACTTGTACTGTGCCATTTCTTTATAAATACTCAAACGCTATTCAATTGATATTTTAGCATCAGGTGAATTAGGTGTAACTGATGAATTTGAATCTATGCGGACTGAAACACCTTTAGGACTCAGCACTGAGACAGAGGATTTTATTACAACAGAAGAGGTCTTCTCGACTCGAAAGGCAACAATCCCATCGACAGATGTTGAAACGAGGTCCAAAGAAATAGGCATCACTGAGACGATTACCAAAAGACCGGACAAACTAGAGGTGGAGAAAATGGAAGGTACTACCGAGTATGGTAGTTTAACTCAAACAGCTACGACCTTTGAAGATACTACTTCCGGTAAAACCAGTCCAATCAGACAGACCACTGGCGCTTATGTTACAGAGAGTACTGTTAGGCTCGAAGAGGAAATATTAACCGATAGAAAAACCAGCGAGAGAAGCACAGAACGACCAGCTTTCGTTTCCACAGACGAATATGCAACTGATGCAACACCAACTGTTCAAGAACGTTTAAGGACAGGCAGAACAACATTTAAAGCTGATCAAACCACGGAGGAAACCCCAATCACATTACCAGAATTTGAAGGTCTGTAACTGGTAGCAATTTTAAGACCTATCCAAAGATATATGTGAAAATTGTACCCTGCTTATGATAAATTGTTTAACTTGTTTTAATCTTATCGCTGTTTTCCTGAAACCAGATCACTTCAATATCAAACGATTTTTTTTATTTTTAGCGTCTGGGGAAACTAGTGACACTGATAAATACGAGCCATTGCAAACTAAATCAACTTTACGATCTACCACAGAGGCCGAACAGTTTGTCACAGATGACGAAGAATTATTGACCAGAGAGGGAATGACACTTTCTACAGATTCCACTATAAAGTCAAGGGAAAGCAGCATCACAAAGGCGGCCACTCAACAACCTGACACAACAAGGGTTCAGGAAACCAAACGTACCGTGGCATATGCCAAGGAAACCAAAGACCGTCCAGTCCAAACGGATAAGATTTCACGTAAAACTACTCCAGTAGGACAAACCTCTGAAGCATTTGTTTCAGAGACTACCACTAGGCAGAAAGCGCCAGACGAGATTACCGAAAGCCCAGATATTGATGAACGACAAACCGATGCACCAGAACGGGCAACTGACGGGAGAGTTAGAAGCACTACTCAGAGACTTGAATTAACACAAAAGAGACGGACCAGTGATATGCCGACTACAGCTATGCCCACCCGACAGGAAATTGTTTCTCAAACTTTGAGACCGGGTATGAAAGTGGGGCGAGATTTGGTGCTTGTTTTGGACTCTTCTTCTAGTCTTTCTGAAGAAGACTTTGACTACACAAAAAGATTTGCCAGGAATATCATTGAACGAGTAGACATTGAGGGTGGAAATGTGCGAGTGGGATTAATGACATACAGCGACAAAATCGATATTCCTTTTCAACTGAATCGCTTTACAACAAAGATTGACATGCTAAATGCTATCAACAATGTGAGATATGTAGCCGGTCAGTCAAATCTTGCGGGTGCTTTGCGTTCATTCCGACGGGACATGTTCAAATCATCTGAAGGTGATCGAAAGGATGTGCCTGATGTGGCTGTAGTAATTTCGGGAGGAGAATCAAATCAAAATACAAAATGGGTTGTTCCTGCTTCCAGGGCGGCAAGACAAAGAGGAATTTCCATATATGGTATTGGCGTTGCTCTTCCTGATACTCGAGAACTGAGGACAGTCGTGAGTCAACCAGTGGGAGATTATATATTCACTGTGCAGAATGGCCAGTCATTGTCTGATATAGAAGATTCACTGATATCTTCCATTTTCGAAGGTGATTTAGTTTTATCTTGTACAACCAAGAACTAAGTTTTATCAATAATAAGTGTTTGCTAGAACTGTTTATTATAATTGTATTTTTACTTGTAGGGACAAGAATTCCTTCGCCAAGTACTGTTACAACAGCTTCAACAGACAGTGAAACCGACCGTAGAACACTTCAGCCTGAAATAACTGAAGTGACACAGTCAACAGATACATTTACGATGGAAGATATGGATCTTTCAGAAAAAGAGAAGAGCACAGAACGTGTTCCTAAAGTTTCCACACAGGACTTTGCAACTGGCTTAACACCAACCGTTCAAGAACCTCTAAGGAAAGACAGAACAACTATAAGGATTGGACAAACTACGAAAGAAACTCTAGTTACCTCAAGTGAATTTGAAGGTTTGTAACTCTTTGCTTGCTAAACTATTTTCCACATGCATGTAATGTCAATATATATTTATACCTTGTATTCATAATTTGACATGTACCATGTTGCTTAAACTTCATAACACTTGTACTGTGCCATTTCTTTATAAATACTCAAACGCTATTCAATTGATATTTTAGCATCAGGTGAATTAGGTGTAACTGATGAATTTGAATCTATGCGGACTGAAACACCTTTAGGACTCAGCACTGAGACAGAGGATTTTATTACAACAGAAGAGGTCTTCTCGACTCGAAAGGCAACAATCCCATCGACAGATGTTGAAACGAGGTCCAAAGAAATAGGCATCACTGAGACGATTACCAAAAGACCGGACAAACTAGAGGTGGAGAAAATGGAAGGTACTACCGAGTATGGTAGTTTAACTCAAACAGCTACGACCTTTGAAGATACTACTTCCGGTAAAACCAGTCCAATCAGACAGACCACTGGCGCTTATGTTACAGAGAGTACTGTTAGGCCCGAAGAGGAAATATTAACCGATAGAAAAACCAGCGAGAGAAGCACAGAACGACCAGCTTTCGTTTCCACAGACGAATATGCAACTGATGCAACACCAACTGTTCAAGAACGTTTAAGGACAGGCAGAACAACATTTAAAGCTGATCAAACCACGGAGGAAACCCCAATCACATTACCAGAATTTGAAGGTCTGTAACTGGTAGCAATTTTAAAACCTACCCAAAGATATATGTGAAAATTGTACCCTGGTTTAGGATAAATCGTTTAACTTGTTTTAATCTTATTGCTGTTTTCCTGAAACCAGATCACTTCAATATCAAACGATTTTTTTTTATTTTTAGCGTCTGGGGAAACTAGTGACACTGATAAATACGAGCCATTGCAAACTAAATCAACTTTACGATCTACCACAGAGGCCGAACAGTTTGTCACAGATGACGAAGAATTATTGACCAGAGAGGGAATGACACTTTCTACAGATTCCACTATAAAGTCAAGGGAAAGCAGCATCACTCAACAACCTGACACAACAAGGGTTGAGGAAACCAAACGTACCGTGGCATATGCCAAGGAAACCAAAGACCGTCCAGCCCAAACGGATAAGATTTCACGTAAAACTACTCCAGTAGGACAAACCTCTGAAGCATTTGTTTCAGAGACTACGACTAGGCAGAAAGCGCCAGACGAGATTACCGAAAGCCCAGATATTGATGAACGACAAACCGATGCACCAGAACGGGCAACTGACGGGAGAGTTAGAAGCACTACTCAGAGACTTGAATTAACACAAAAGAGACGGACCAGTGATATGCCGACTACAGCTATGCCAACCCGACAGGAAATTGTTTCTCAAACTTTGAGACCGGGTATGAAAGTGGGGCGAGATTTGGTGCTTGTTTTGGACTCTTCTTCTAGTCTTTCTGAAGAAGACTTTGACTACACAAAAAGATTTGCCAGGAATATCATTGAACGAGTAGACATTGAGGGTGGAAATGTGCGAGTGGGATTAATGACATACAGCGACAAAATCGATATTCCTTTTCAACTGAATCGCTTTACAACAAAGATTGACATGCTAAATGCTATCAACAATGTGAGATATGTAGCCGGTCAGTCAAATCTTGCGGGTGCTTTGCGTTCATTCCGACGGGACATGTTCAAATCATCTGAAGGTGATCGAAAGGATGTGCCTGATGTGGCTGTAGTAATTTCGGGAGGAGAATCAAATCAAAATACAAAATGGGTTGTTCCTGCTTCCAGGGCGGCAAGACAAAGAGGAATTTCCATATATGGTATTGGCGTTGCTCTTCCTGATACTCGAGAACTGAGGACAGTCGTGAGTCAACCAGTGGGAGATTATATATTCACTGTGCAGAATGGCCAGTCCTTGTCTGATATAGAAGATTCACTGATATCTTCCATTTTCGAAGGTGATTTAGTTTTATCTTGTACAACCAAGAACTAAGTTTTATCAATAATCAGTGTTTGCTAGAACTGTTTATTATAATTGTATTTTTACTTGTAGGGACAAGAATTCCTTCGCCAAGTACTGTTACAACAGCTTCAACAGACAGTGAAACCGACCGTAGAACACTTCAGCCTGAAATAACTGAAGTGACACAGTCAACAGATACATTTACGATGGAAGATATGGATCTTTCAGAAAAAGAGAAGAGCACAGAACGACGTGTTCCTAAAGTTTCCACGCAGGACTTTGCAACTGGCTCAACACCAACCGTTCAAGAACCTCTAAGGAAAGACAGAACAACTATAAGGATTGGACAAACTACGAAAGAAACTCTAGTTACCTCAAGTGAATTTGAAGGTTTGTAACTCTTTGCTTGCTAAACTATTTTCCACATGCATGTAATGTCAATATATATTTATACCTTGTATTCATAATTTGACATGTACCATGTTGCTTAAACTTCATAACACTTGTACTGTGCCATTTCTTTATAAATATTCAAACGCTATTCAATTGATATTTTAGCATCAGGTGAATTAGGTGTAACTGATGAATTTGAATCTATGCGGACTGAAACACCTTTAGGACTCAGCACTGAGACAGAGGATTTTATTACAACAGAAGAGGTCTTCTCGACTCGAAAGGAAACAATCCCATCGACAGATGTTGAAACGAGGTCCAAAGAAATAGGCATCACTGAGACGATTACCGAAAGACCGGACAAACTAGAGGTGGAGAAAATGGAAGGTACTACCGAGTATGGTAGGATAACTCAAACAGCTACGACCTTTGAAGATACTACTTCCGATAAAACCAGTCCAATCAGACAGACCACTGGCGCTTATGTTACAGAGAGTACTGTTAGGCCCGAAGAGGAAATATTAACCGATAGAAAAACCAGCGAGAGAAGCACAGAACGACCAGCTTTCGTTTCCACAGACGAATATGCAACTGATGCAAAACCAACTGTTCAAGAACGTTTAAGGACAGGCAGAACAACATTTAAAGCTGATCAAACCACGGAGGAAACCCCAATCACATTACCAGAATTTGAAGGTATGTAACTGGTAGCAATTTTAAGACCTATCCAAAGATATATGTGAAAATTGCACCCTGGCTTATGATAAATTGTTTAACTTGTTTTAATCTTATCGCTGTTTTCCTGGAACCAGATCACTTCAATATCAAACGATTTTTTTTTTATTTTTAGCGTCTGGGGAAACTAGTGACACTGATAAATACGAGCCATTGCAAACTAAATCAATTTTACGATCTACCACAGAGGCCGAACAGTTTGTCACAGATGACGAAGAATTATTGACCAGAGAGGGAATGACACTTTCTACAGATTCCACTATAAAGTCAAGGGAAAGCAGCATCACAAAGGCGGCCACTCAACAACCTGACACAACAAGGGTTGAGGAAACCAAACGTACCGTGGCATATGCCAAGGAAACCAAAGACCGTCCAGCCCAAACGGATAAGATTTCACGTAAAACTACTCCAGTAGGACAAACCTCTGAAGCATTTGTTTCAGAGACTACGACTAGGCAGAAAGCGCCAGACGAGATTACCGAAAGCCCAGATATTGATGAACGACAAACCGATGCACCAGAACGGGCAACTGACGGGAGAGTTAGAAGCACTACTCAGAGACTTGAATTAACACAAAAGAGACGGACCAGTGATATGCCGACTACAGCTATGCCAACCCGACAGGAAATTGTTTCTCAAACTTTGAGACCGGGTATGAAAGTGGGGCGAGATTTGGTGCTTGTTTTGGACTCTTCTTCTAGTCTTTCTGAAGAAGACTTTGACTACACAAAAAGATTTGCCAGGAATATCATTGAACGAGTAGACATTGAGGGTGGAAATGTGCGAGTGGGATTAATGACATACAGCGACAAAATCGATATTCCTTTTCAACTGAATCGCTTTACAACAAAGATTGACATGCTAAATGCTATCAACAATGTGAGATATGTAGCCGGTCAGTCAAATCTTGCGGGTGCTTTGCGTTCATTCCGACGGGACATGTTCAAATCATCTGAAGGTGATCGAAAGGATGTGCCTGATGTGGCTGTAGTAATTTCGGGAGGAGAATCAAATCAAAATACAAAATGGGTTGTTCCTGCTTCCAGGGCGGCAAGACAAAGAGGAATTTCCATATATGGTATTGGCGTTGCTCTTCCTGATACTCGAGAACTGAGGACAGTCGTGAGTCAACCAGTGGGAGATTATATATTCACTGTGCAGAATGGCCAGTCCTTGTCTGATATAGAAGATTCACTGATATCTTCCATTTTCGAAGGTGATTTAGTTTTATCTTGTACAACCAAGAACTAAGTTTTATCAATAATCAGTGTTTGCTAGAACTGTTTATTATAATTGTATTTTTACTTGTAGGGACAAGAATTCCTTCGCCAAGTACTGTTACAACAGCTTCAACAGACAGTGAAACCGACCGTAGAACACTTCAGCCTGAAATAACTGAAGTGACACAGTCAACAGATACATTTACGATGGAAGATATGGATCTTTCAGAAAAAGAGAAGAGCACAGAACGTGTTCCTAAAGTTTCCACACAGGACTTTGCAACTGGCTTAACACCAACCGTTCAAGAACCTCTAAGGAAAGACAGAACAACTATACGGATTGGACAAACTACGAAAGAAACTCTAGTTACCTCAAGTGAATTTGAAGGTTTGTAACTCTTTGCTTGCTAAACTATTTTCCACATGCATGTAATGTCAATATATATTTATACCTTGTATTCATAATTTGACATGTACCATGTTGCTTAAACTTCATAACACTTGTACTGTGCCATTTCTTTATAAATACTCAAACGCTATTCAATTGATATTTTAGCATCAGGTGAATTAGGTGTAACTGATGAATTTGAATCTATGCGGACTGAAACACCTTTAGGACTCAGCACTGAGACAGAGGATTTTATTACAACAGAAGAGGTCTTCTCGACTCGAAAGGCAACCATCCCATCGACAGATGTTGAAACGAGGTCCAAAGAAATAGGCATCACTGAGACGATTACCAAAAGACCGGACAAACTAGAGGTGGAGAAAATGGAAGGTACTACCAAGTATCGTAGAATAACTCAAACAGCTACGACCTTTGAAGATACTACTTCCGGTAAAACCAGTCCAATCAGACAGACCACTGGCGCTTATGTTACAGAGAGTACTGTTAGGCCCGAAGAAGAAATATTAACCGATAGAAAAACCAGCGAGAGAAGCACAGAACGACCAGCTTTCGTTTCCACAGACGAATATGCAACTGATGCAACACCAACTGTTCAAGAACGTTTAAGGACAGGCAGAACAACATTTAAAGCTGATCAAACCACGGAGGAAACCCCAATCACATTACCAGAATTTGAAGGTCTGTAACTGGTAGCAATTTTAAAACCTACCCAAAGATATATGTGAAAATTGTACCCTGGTTTAGGATAAATCGTTTAACTTGTTTTAATCTTATTGCTGTTTTCCTGAAACCAGATCACTTCAATATCAAACGATTTTTTTTTTATTTTTAGCGTCTGGGGAAACTAGTGACACTGATAAATACGAGCCATTGCAAACTAAATCAACTTTACGATCTACCACAGAGGCCGAACAGTTTGTCACAGATGACGAAGAATTATTGACCAGAGAGGGAATGACACTTTCTACAGATTCCACTATAAAGTCAAGGGAAAGCAGCATCACTCAACAACCTGACACAACAAGGGTTGAGGAAACCAAACGTACCGTGGCATATGCCAAGGAAACCAAAGACCGTCCAGCCCAAACGGATAAGATTTCACGTAAAACTACTCCAGTAGGACAAACCTCTGAAGCATTTGTTTCAGAGACTACGACTAGGCAGAAAGCGCCAGACGAGATTACCGAAAGCCCGGACAAACTAGAGGTGGAGAAAATGGAAGGTACTACCGAGTATCGTAGGATAACTCAAACAGCTACGACCTTTGAAGATACTACTTCCGGTAAAAACAGTCCAATCAGACAGACCACTGGCGCTTATGTTACAGAGAGTACTGTTAGGCCCGAAGAGGAAATATTAACCGATAGAAAAACCAGCGAGAGAAGCACAGAACGACCAGCTTTCGTTTCCACAGACGAATATGCAACTGATGCAACACCAACTGTTCAAGAACGTTTAAGGACAGGCAGAACAACATTTAAAGCTGATCAAACCACGGAGGAAACCCCAATCACATTACCAGAATTTGAAGGTATGTAACTGGTAGCAATTTTCAGACCTATCCAAAGATATATGTGAAAATTGTACCCTGGTTTAGGATAAATCGTTTAACTTGTTTTAATCTTATTGCTGTTTTCCTGAAACCAGATCACTTCAATATCAAACGATTTTTTTTTATTTTTAGCGTCTGGGGAAACTAGTGACACTGATAAATACGAGCCATTGCAAACTAAATCAACTTTACGATCTACCACAGAGGCCGAACAGTTTGTCACAGATGACGAAGAATTATTGACCAGAGAGGGAATGACACTTTCTACAGATTCCACTATAAAGTCAAGGGAAAGCAGCATCACAAAGGCGGCCACTCAACAACCTGACACAACAAGGGTTGAGGAAACCAAACGTACCGTGGCATATGCCAAGGAAACCAAAGACCGTCCAGCCCAAACGGATAAGATTTCACGTAAAACTACTCCAGTAGGACAAACCTCTGAAGCATTTGTTTCAGAGACAACGACTAGGCAGAAAGCGCCAGACGAGATTACCGAAAGCCCAGATATTGATGAACGACAAACCGATGCACCAGAACGGGCAACTGACGGGAGAGTTAGAAGCACTACTCAGAGACTTGAATTAACACAAAAGAGACGGACCAGTGATATGCCGACTACAGCTATGCCAACCCGACAGGAAATTGTTTCTCAAACTTTGAGACCGGGTATGAAAGTGGGGCGAGATTTGGTGCTTGTTTTGGACTCTTCTTCTAGTCTTTCTGAAGAAGACTTTGACTACACAAAAAGATTTGCCAGGAATATCATTGAACGAGTAGACATTGAAGGTGGAAATGTGCGAGTGGGATTAATGACATACAGCGACAAAATCGATATTCCTTTTCAACTGAATCGCTTAACAACAAAGATTGACATGCTAAATGCTATCAACAATGTGAGATATGTAGCCGGTCAGTCAAATCTTGCGGGTGCTTTGCGTTCATTCCGACGGGACATGTTCAAATCATCTGAAGGTGATCGAAAGGATGTGCCTGATGTGGCTGTAGTAATTTCGGGAGGAGAATCAAATCAAAATACAAAATGGGTTGTTCCTGCTTCCAGGGCGGCAAGACAAAGAGGAATTTCCATATATGGTATTGGCGTTGCTCTTCCTGATACTCGAGAACTGAGGACAGTCGTGAGTCAACCAGTGGGAGATTATATATTCACTGTGCAGAATGGCCAGTCCTTGTCTGATATAGAAGATTCACTGATATCTTCCATTTTCGAAGGTGATTTAGTTTTATCTTGTACAACCAAGAACTAAGTTTTATCAATAATCAGTGTTTGCTAGAACTGTTTATTATAATTGTATTTTTACTTGTAGGGACAAGAATTCCTTCGCCAAGTACTGTTACAACAGCTTCAACAGACAGTGAAACCGACCGTAGAACAATTCAGCCTGAAATAACTGAAGTGACACAGTCAACAGATACATTTACGATGGAAGATATGGATCTTTCAGAAAAAGAGAAGAGCACAGAACGACGTGTTCCTAAAGTTTCCACACAGGACTTTGCAACTGGCTCAACACCAACCGTTCAAGAACCTCTAAGGAAAGACAGAACAACTATACGGATTGGACAAACTATGAAAGAAACTCTAGTTACCTCAAGTGAATTTGAAGGTTTGTAACTCTTTGCTTGCTAAACGTCATTTATGCGATATGAATATTTTTAAATGAATATATACCATGTTGCATAAACTGTGTTTTTACTTTGAAGATTGGCCAGTCTTTGTCTGATATGGACGGTTCTCTTTTACCACTAGGTTTTATTTATAGCCAGTTTTTGCGAGCTATGTATATATACTTAGCGCCATTAAAAACGCAGGACCCAAAGAATGTAAAATATCTTGAGAAATGTAAAGTGTAAAATATTGTTAATACTCCTAAATTGAAGAACAAGGCATTGGCCACAATGAGACAAAGAATTGACAATATGTGAAACCCTGGTGACTTTTATTCCTTGCAAACAAATCGTTGATACAGAAATTTAAGGTGTCATCATTCAATTATGGGTATGTCCACCTCGCGATAGATCGGGGATCGGGAGTCGGCAACATTGCCAGTTTCATGTTCCCTGCTTCTGAGGCGACTAGTTGTGAAGGGATGACACTGCATTTAACGTCCTACGGCGGCACAACTGAGACCCGCCTGTAACATGCCAATGGCAAGTTCCCTTTGTTGTGTCGTAAGTCGGGGCATGGTAACGTCTTTATTTTGAGCTTCGTGTAAAGTGTTGAACCCACGACAAATGAGCCCTGAAAGCTGTTCTCAGTGACGGTGAAACACTCAATGGACGTTATTAGGAAATGTTGCGTAATGTTCTCGACAGGCGCGTCGGGAACACCACAGGTTATCCAGGTTAACTCAAATCGAACTAACAATAAACAACAAAATGTAAATGGCCAATAGCCTTACTGGGATAGAAACATAAAATTCAACCGTGCGTTTTTAATGGCGCTAAGTATATATATATATATATTCTTTTTTTTCTTTCAGTTGCAACGATTTCTTCTGTGAGTACTCGTACAGCGAATTTAACGGACGATGGAGCAGTTGTAAGCCCAGGTGAATTTCAAATAACCGAAGTGACACAGTCCACAGATCGATTTACAGAACCTACCGTTGATATTGCCAAGGAGCTTGACGAAGCACCAACCGTAACGGAAACTGTTCTAACTAGAGTTCCCCCAGTAAGGAAAACTTCCCAGGCTTATGTTACAGAAAAGACAAGTATAGATGGGAGAACTGTAGCTACTATTTCCCCTGGAGAACTTACAGGGTTTGAAGGGCTTAAATCTGATAAAGATAGGCTTACAACGGACAGGATTGCATTTTCGACTACTTTGTTTAATCAATCATCGCTTCAAGTGAGCCGTGATGTTGTTTTCGTTATAGATTCCTCTACAACTGAGGATGACTTCCAAAAATCATTAACATTTGTTAAATCGGTTTTGCCTCTCAAAGATATCGATAAAGGGTATGTACAAGTCGGGTTGTTGACATACAGTACCAAAATCCACAGGCAATTCGATTTGAGCAAATATTCTACTGGGAAAGAGGTAGAAGATGCTATTGACAACATAAGACATGTCCCTGGGGGTGTCAATTTGGCTGGAGCCTTACGAGAAATACGACGGGATTTGTTTAAAGAAAAAAATGGAAATCGTCCATATGTCCCTGATGTCGCTGTATTGATAAGTGGCAAATTGTCGGATACAAATACTAAATGGGTTGTTCCTGCGGCGAAATCCGTTAAACGTGAAGGTATTTCTGTTTATGCGGTTGCCGTGGGTCTTCCAGATACATCCGAAGTGGAGTCCGTTGTCTCTAGCCCTTCAAGCCAGTCTATTTTTGAAGTTTCTTCCTTTGACGATTTGGAAGACGTTAAAGATGGATTAACAAGATTAATCTACAATGGTAATGTATTAAATCCCCCATGGTATGATGTAAATCTCATTTGTTTAAGGTATATTGTGACCCTGTCTTGTTTATTAGGATATCCACTGGAAACTTCGACAATTTGCCTACAAAGAGCCTCAAGCGCCAGAGCGATAGTCGCAAATATGATTTGATTTGTTATACGCCTCATTCATTATTTCACTTATATGGCGGAGTTGCCAGGTTTAGTTGGAGAGGAAACGGGGTTATTTGCCCTGAGAAAAACCCTGACTTTCGGCGAGTACCTGGTAACTCTCCCCCATACGAGGTCTGAGCTGAACTCGATCACGCTCCGCATTGATGGAAGGCCTGTGTTGAACTGATGGAACCACCGAGACTTGTAAGTGAACACAGATCGAATAGCTGTTAATGAGAACAGTGTTGTTATTAGAGTTACGCTTAAAGGGACGTGCGCTGCAAAATATAAGGGAAATGTTCGTTGAAACAGATTTGACCAAGTGTTATGCACTTATACCAATAAGTACAAAAGAAACGCTTTCCGATATACCAATATCAACGATGTACGTTAACGTTAACCGACGAAACCCCTAAAATATATTCGAGCATCTCTGCTATTTGAATTCATCTTATAGGCTTTGTTTTGGTTTTGTTCGTAACTATATACGGTGAATACAATCCTCCAGATAAAGAGCCCGGTTTCCTCGCCCACTAAACCTGGCAACGCTGCCATATAAGTGCACAAATCTTGAGTGCGGCGAAAAAAATAACCACACAATCATTCAGTCTCGATATTGGAATGGTTTGTCATTGGCATGATCTGCCAAAGTTGGGATTTTTCCCCACAAGTTTCGATCATTGTGAGAAGTTGAAGTACCTTGAAAAACTAAAGGAGGATTGACGTTCTAATGAAAAATGTTGGTAACGTCAGTAGCCCCTACGAACCCAAAATTGTTTGTGTTTTTGATAAAATGACCAAAATGAATTAATTCTGCTTCAAAAAGTTTTCCGTTATTTTTGGCACTCCATGTCACTTTAAACATATTGAATCTGTCAATCAATGGGCCATATTGGGGACCTCAAATTGACTAACACGTCTTAAATATTTCAGAAATACCGGCTCTATAGGTTAATCCCATAAGACACTGACTATTTATGTGATATATGTTTACATTTCTTTGCAAACTATCTTTTTATATAGTTTCCGATGGACGTACCACTTTCCAGGAAACGCCTACAACACCCAAACAGATCATTCCTGATGCACTTAGCTCAACATCGGAAAGATCAAGAGTATCACTTGAAGTTTCAACTTCCCCTTCTGTGAAAACGACAAGCGTAACACCTCAGACTCCGAGCTCATCATGGAAAGGTTAGTGAATGCATTTTAAAGACTTTAGGATTAGAAATATTTGAAATTCTCTTTAAACGTTGGTTCCATATTGATGAGAAATAATTAGGGTAGCCCCACAAAGTAACCGTGCCGGTGTCTTTATAAAGTGCAATTGTATCAGCATATGTGTCGAAAGCTCGTGTTGTTCACAATATCTTTCTTCGTGTTGATGCCTTATTGATTTCCCATTTATATTAACTTTAGTATTATCATATAATCATATAAACTTGGAGTGGTTTGAGAATCAGTCAAGAACTAGCCTTACCCGGGTTTGAGAGAAACCCGAGTCATATGAAGCATTAAAACATGTAAAATTGAATATCAGTAAGGGGGGTATAAAAAACCTGAAATTAATAGCTCCAGAAATTCAATTTTTATAGAAGAAATACCAGGATCTGCATTCCAAAAGAACAAATTTAGGGTTTGAGCTTATCTTCAAAAGCGGCTTCAACTGCTGACAAGGTTCTTTTGTTGTTTGTTTGGAAGGTGCCAACGGGCGATTAGAAAGTATGTAATAGTCTTATAAAAAACAATAGTATCCAAATGAATGTACATTGTGTTATTTTATCCAGGATAAATTAAGTGTGCCTGCATTATAATAAAATACAAATGTTTCATTTTTTCTACAGCTCCAGTAACCCCAGAGCCTGTGGTGTTGGCACCTCGTAAGTTTTACTTATTGTGCCCAAGAATATTAAAACAAATAGCTCCAACTTTTCGGATTTTTAGAACTATAAAGGTGGCATGGGCTGCCAACATTTGTTCCATAATTTCTGATTGTCAACGTTTGAAGTACCTTGAAAACTAAAGGATTGACACTGAAATGATTAGTATCAGAAAGTTTTACTTTTTAGTTTTTAATAAAAATTGACCATTAATTAAATAAATGTGTTTCATCGACATTTTGCTTATATTTGGCAGCACATGCCACTTTGAATGCAGACAACTTTTCGCTCAAAAATATGTTCAACCATAAATACCAAGTTCCGGAGTTCGCCACATAGACATGGCTTTTGGTTCCACTTCTAAGTATATCTAATGCAGGAGGGGTGGTATTCCAAATATCGTTAAATGGGGGGGGGGGGGCTCAATGTGTCAACTGTTTATTTACTCACGCCTACTGTTTTTTTTATTTCCACAATTATTGTGGAAGGGCCTTCTACCAATCTTGCTTAGCCTTATTCTCGTTATTTTTTGGGATTACACTTTCTAGGAAAATTGAAGAAATGGAGGCCGGTTGACTGAATGGATAAGGCAGTCGGCATTTAGTGCTGGTGATAGGTGCCATACTCTGGGACCCGAGTTCGATTCCCGTTTCGGGTTTCACCCAAAATCGGTAGAAGAATTTCTGCCATTTTTCAAGAAAGTGTAATCCCAAAAAATAACGAGAATACCGTTATAGTCACTTTCTAAAAGACACTAACTAAATAAACTCTTGCTTAGCCTTATATACTTATATGTACCATGGAGTTGTAAAAAAAACAAGCAAGCAATTTTATTGGGCGTACACATATTTGTATATGTGTGCTAGGGCTGAGGGACTATAGAGTCATTTAAGTATTTTATTTATAGTGGCTTGAGCTGCCAAAATTCGGATTTTTTTCTCATAAAATTGAATTATCACTCGGAGTTCGGCGTTTGAATTACCTTGAAGGACTAAATGATTGGCGTTGAAATAAAAAATATCGGTTAAACCAATAACCAGTACGTACCGATTGCGAAGATGTGTGCCAATAATGGACAAAATTCGCTTTGCCTGAGTGTTTTGTGGTTTCGTTTGGTGTGGGGGGGGGGGGATTTTGCTTATAAAACTACCATTACTACCATCTCCATGTTTGGTATCAACAAAAAAATCATATTATTACTAGGCGATAAAAATCAAAAACATTTAGCTAATGTTGTTACAACGAAATTGCCCATGTATTTGGCAGTTCATGGTACTTCAACAACTTCCAGCTAGACTTCTGTTGAGCTGCTAATGATTTCGGCATTAAAATGATATCATACATTGTAAATAAAATACATATACATAAGAATATATTGCATTTTTTATAGATTGCTCCGGTTCCACGGACACCGATTTGGTTTTCATAATCGATTCATCGGCGACGATTTCTACTACAGACTATAGGCGTATTCTCAACTTTGTCCAGTCTCTGTTAAAAGACGTTGATATCGACAGTGGCTCCGTGAGAGTTGGTGTGATGACCTTCAGATCGGAGGCCAGAGTAGAGTTTCTTCTAAATATGTTCTCCAGCAAGCGTGATGTGATAGAAGCTATTGCCGATTTAGCCAATGATTCTAGAAGACCTGTATTTGATGTGTCTCTTGATCTACTCCGCACAACAATGTTTACAGAAGAACATGGGGATCGGCCTAATGTCCCAAACGTAGCCATTCTGGTCACCGATGGTAACTCAGTTGTCAGGAATTTCAGGACAGTTGCGGAGGCGTATTTGGTGAGGCAATATGGTATCAATATATACACAGTCGCCATTGGTTTACGAACAAGTTTTGAAATTGATGCCATTGTTAGCCGACCGATTGATGAGTACAGATTTGCTGTGAAGGGCTTGGACCAATTAGATACGGTGACAACTAAACTGCTATCCTCGGCTATGTGTGGTAAGACATTGTTACACATATATGATATCAGAAATATTTAAGTACAGACACGATTAGTAACACGTAAACATGCTTCTTGGCTCTTTCGGTAGATAGTCGAAGGTCTTTCATACAATGCTTTGTCCGATGCGAAAGAGTTGCCAGGTACTCGCCGAAGGTCGGGGGTTTCCTCGGTGCAATTAACCCGGTTTCCACTCCACTAAACCTGGCACCGCCGCCATATATGTGAAATTATGTTGAGTGCGGCGTAAAACATCAATCAATCAATTAACCAATCATTAAATGTTTGGTGGTTGAAATCTCCTTTATAAGATGTTATTTTTTCACTAAATTCCGTTTCAATTAGCCTAAATGGGATTGATATCAGGTACTGCTCGAAGATCTGGAAGCCTTTGATCGATGGTTCGCGGGCTCGAATTCCACTGAGATCAAAACAAATTGTATTCCTGAGTGGGGTTTTCACTCATTATACCTATATGCAAGAGTTGCCAGGTACTCGTCGAAGATCGGAGGTTTCTTTTCGACAAAAATACCGTTTCTTCCTTCACTAAGCCTCGTAACGCCGCCAGATAAGTGAAATAATCTTGAAATCAATCGATCATAGATCTGGAATGTCTTTCAAACTCTCACGACAAGTCAATTAGTAAAGTGTGCCTTCAAACTATAAATATCGGATCACGTATAATAGAGCCATATGCCTTGTAATCTTTGTTATAAAAATGACTTTTTTACAGCTGTAGAATCGAGTACAAGTGTCGTGACATCAGAAGCTACACTTCAAACTGACGCACCTATTACAGAATCAAGTACGGACTACGTTTCTGTAACAGCAGAAAAGGCATCTCAAACTGCTACCCCAGAATTAAAATCAAGCACATCAGCCAATGCTTCCACAATACAAAGAACGTACAAAACAACTTACCCAGACCGGACAAAGGCAGTTGACTTTGATACCATCAAATTAGAAACTTCTTCGAGACCAGACATTTCTGCTGAATCCATGACAAAATCAACTGAAAGGGTTTCCTCGCAAGAGCCTGACTTTGCACTTATTGATACTTCGGCAACAACAGCTAGACTTGAAGATGATGTGACAGTAAAGACCACATCCTCACCTGAAAGGCCTGAAAACCTCACGCGAACAACTGTCGCAATAATTCCCTCTCTGAACTTGACATCTGAGCCTTCTTCTTTACGAAGCAAGCAAACAACAGCTCTTAATTCCACAGTAATTCCTCGTTTTACGTCAAAAATAATTCCAGAAGACATTTCATCATCCACCGAGAAAATGGGTGTATCTTTTACACCAGAAACCATAACTTCCCCACGAACAGGTTCCATATACCCGTCAACTACTCCTGCAGCCCAAGTAGACAGGGACACACAAATTGCCCCAGTGCAGATTCTCCAAACAGCTAAAGATCTCATATTCGTACTTGACTCTTCGTCTGCTGTCTCTGAAAGAGAGTTCAAGCAAATGCTTACTTTTGTAAAAGATTTCTTAAAACCAACTGACATAGACGGGCAAAAAGTTAGAGCTGGAGTTCTGACTTTTAGCTCCAAGGTTTCGGCCCCTTTCCTCCTGAATGATTTCTCAACACACGCTGAGGTAGATAAGGCGATTAGTGAAATCAAATATTCCCCTGGTCAGTCTAATTTAGCTGGAGCACTACGAGCTCTCAGAAGAGATGCATTTACACCCGAATCAGGGGACCGCAAAGATGTACCTGACAGTGTGATCATTATTACTGGTGGGAAGTCTAATCTATACACAAAATGGTTGACAAAAGCCGCAGAGGCAGCCAGAAATGACGGCATATCCATCTATGGAGTTAGCGTTGGCATGGACGATGCGACAGAATTAGATCAAATTGTTAGCAGACCACGAAGGCGCCATAGTTTCTCAATAAGAAGTTTTGACAAATTGCCCTCCATTGAACACCAGCTGAGGAGTGCAGTGTTTGAAGGTAGGGATAAAAATGATGTACCCTAGCGAGCTGGCTAGTCATAGTTGTCTACAGTTTACCTTGATACCATTACAGTATATGTGTTACACTTTATCTTATTGTTATATGAATACTAATCACTGTCAAAGATAAAAATCGTTTAAACAAATATAATAAAGTAAATAGTAGACATGCTTGGCTTAACAGTGTAAATACAATTGTTCTTACTGTTCCTACTGTGATAAAGTAGATTCTTACGATTCGATTTCAGAAATTGATGAAATGAGATCAACACCTGAGAGTGAAGCTAGAAAAATTGGTAAGATATATTTTGTTATCATGATGCAAATTAAATTAAAAAGGGATTGCTTGTCTTCGGCCCTCATTCAGTTGCCCATGAAGTGAATTAATGGTCCTAGCTAACAAATCTTTTTCAGTTGTGAAAGTCTTATAAAATATATGGATTTATTTCATTCCTTTTGATTTTATTTCACCAAAGCAATAAACAATATCAGAAAAGGATTTATGATTTGGCACAGAAAACAAATAAAATATGACGCCGATAACGTACAAGGTAATGGGTATGCCTTTAGATACTTTGGCGGGAGAGAAATCTCTAAGTTCTTGTTTATCCCAATTAGTTTGAATATACGCAAGTTGTTATGGTCTATGAGTTTATTAAACAGCAATACATTCTATTAAGACTAATAGGTTTCTACTTCACTTGTATCGTGCCATCCGTTGATTCGTATTTTGTTTGGCTTTGTAGCTACTACCCCCAAATTTATGGAAAGGAACTTTACAGTCGAAAGACTTCTGACAGACACTACAACAGAAGCAAGTGAAGAATCAATGACACTGTCGAGTAAAACTACACCTCGAACAGTTTCAGAAGAAATAACATCTAGGACAATTCCTGAAAAATCAACAACGGTCAAAATAATTCCAAGCAAAATTGTGGTACAAACAACAGAAGAAACCAGAGTAACAAAAAGAGCAGAAGACGCGTTCACAGTTGGCAGGAAGATATCTGAGGGCGCCAGTATCCCGATTACACCTGGACAAATTCCTGAAGAAATAGTTACAAGAGCGGGCGTAAAATCTAGCACAACTGAAAGGCCAACCTCAAAAGGTCTTCCAGAAGACGTTGTATCAAAAACCACAGAAGCCCCTGAACAAAAAGAAAGATCAACACGAAAAGGTTTCCCAGAAGACATTGTTTCAGGAGCCACAGTGGAATCTGAAACAACAGAAGGGTCAACACCAAGGATACTTCCAGATGAAATTGACACAAGAACCACAGGCAAACCAGAAGCAACTGAAGGGTCAACCCCATGGAGACTTCCAGACGAAATTCAAACAAGAACCACAGACAAACCAGAAGCAACAGAAATGTCAACCCCAAGGAGACTTCCAGACGAAATTCAAACAAGAACCACTGACAAACCAGAAGCAATTGAAGGGTCAACACCAATGATACTTCCAGACGAAATTCAAACAAGAACCACAGGCAAACCAGAAGCAACAGAAGGGTCAACACCAAAGATACTTCCAGACGAAATTCAAACAAGAACCACAGACAAACCAGAAGCAACAGAAAGGTCAACACCAAAGATACTTCCAGACGAAATTCAAACAAGTACCACAGACAAACCAGAAGCAACAGAAAGGTCAACACCAAGGACACTTCCAGACGAAATTCAAACAAGAACCACAGACAAACCAGAAGCAACAGAAGGGTCAACACCAAGGATACTTCCAGATGAAATTCAAACAAGAACCACAGACAAATCAGACGCAACAGAAGGACCAACATTAAGAATACGCCCAGACGAAGTTGACATAAGAACCACAGAAATGACAGAAAGATCAACACAAAGAAGTCTACCAGAAATAACCACAGGAGAGCCTGGCGTAGCGGAAATCTCAACTAAAAAGTCTGATCTAACAAAGATATCAACACCCAGAGCACTCCCAGACAAAGTTGTTACGAGGACCACTGAGGAACCTGATGTAAAAGAAATATCCTTATCAACAAGACCATCAGAAAAAGTTACAAAGGAAGCTGAGGTAATAGTAAGGTCTACAACAAGAGGATTTCCAGAAGAAATTCGTACAGGAACAACTTCGGAACCAAAAACACCGGAAGCATCAACTTCACCTGGGGAACCTGCGTCAATATCAACCGTCGAGCCCGGAGAAATCAAAGTAGAACCAACCACCAAGAAAGATCCCTCTAAAGCTAAAAAGGCGGATGTGTTTAGGCCCAAGACTATTCCAACAACAACCGAAGCCCCTACTACTACCGAAGGGGTTTCCACGTCAGGTAGGATTCTGACAAAAACTTCCTTGAACTCCTTTTAACGCCTCGAAAAGTCTCTCAATAACTGTTGAAGGTTCAAATCTCACTTTTTTGTTCAACCAGCATGTCAATTGCAACAAGCCTTTTTTAAGGCCGTTTCACGGTACTACTTTATATTTTTGCCTCGAGAATCTTCTAAAATTAAACTGTGTTTTGTTCAATTTTATTTTGTAGCTCCTGTTCCCTCTGCAACACGTGACATTGTCTTCGTGGTGGATTCATCCTACAATGTCACAAAGAAAGGATTCAAGAAAATGTTAAATTTTGTAAAATCTATTGTGAGTGAAGTTGGCTTGGAAAGGACGCGTTTCGGACTTGTTACATATTCCTCTGAGGTAAAGGTGCCAATTCACCTTGATGAATTCGACCAAAAACAAAAGTTAGTACGTGCCATCAGTAAAGTAGATTATACACCGGGTGATGGCGATTTGGTACAGGGACTTCGAGCTGTTAGAAGGCAGGTGTTTTCAAGTGCCGAAGGAGACAGAAAAATTGTTCCCAACGCCTTGATACTTCTTTCTGGTAGTAAGTCTTCTAAATCTGAAAAATGGATTATTCCGGCAGCCAGAGGCTTGCGTACTATGGGAATAGCCATATATGGTGTTGGAATTGGTCTCAAAGACACATCTCAGCTGGACAGTATGGTGAATCAACCAACTAGCCAGTATGCTTTCAAAGTCCGCAATTTTAACAGTCTGAAGAAAATCAAAGACCGTGTATTATCAACCGTATTCGGAGGTAAGTGTAACTTTTGTAAAGACTATACTATAAAGCCATATCTTTTCAAATTTATTAAGACCGCTAGTTTGAATTATTCTTTGTGAAAGACTTTATCTTGCTTGTCAGATGTGAAATCGTTGCCAGATAGCTGCCGAAAATCAAGGTTTCGCTTTAAACAGACCTGTGTTCCATTGTCTACTAAACATTTCGTTTATGGCCAACGACCTATCTGGGATGGTTGCCAGTTACCACCGGAATGTGGTGGGTTTCCTCTGGGCATAGAGCCCGGTTTCCTCCGACAATAAAACTGGCAACGCCGCCATATAAGTGAAATAACCTTGAGCGCGGCGTAACACACGAAACAATTAATCAATCAATCGTTGGGGCCGTCTGAAGCATCAACCAATCAGTCGATTCGATAAATTAGTGGGGGACTAAAAGTAAATCAGTTGTTTTCTTCATCCCAAACCTAAATGCCAACTGCTTCATTTTGCAGTCTCTGTAAAAGTATTATTTTTTGTTTCTATTTTTTATCATTGTGCTTAGTATCCCTCTCAATAACTCCTACAATAGCAACAAGGGAGACAACTACAAGAGGCACCACTACAACGACAGAACCTCGCACTACAACCACCACAGAATTTCCTACTACGACAACCACAGTGTCAACTACTACAACTACCAGAGCCACAACTACCAGAGCCACAACTACGCCCACATTGGCTTCTACTACGACGACGGATGCCCCTACAACAACGACGACACCTCGCACTACGACCACCACAGAGCCGCCTACTACGACCACCACGGTGGCAACTACCACGACTACAAGAGCCCCCAGTACAACAACAACAGGTGAGTAGCGTACCTTTGTCTGTGTCATCTCTTGTCGAACATAATGCAAAAAAGACATCCGCTTTTGATAATATATGTCATCAGTATATGTCGTCAGATAAAAGGTTATATCTGAACATGGCGCTATTTGTTTAATAATTAAATGTTGGATTTTACGTCTTTAGTTTTGCCATGTGGGTTTTCAATGCGTATTACTTTTTAGACATGGGGGTCATATTTTTTTTTCATAAAAAGCTTCTATTGAAATACAAAACATTGGAATGACTTGATTTCAGCTTATATCCGGACATTACCCCCACGTAAGTAGTTAGGAACGATGCATTTTCCTTTTCAGATTGTTCTGAATCTATATTTTTAAAAGAAGTTTTTTATTGCCCTTGCTTTATATTAAGACTTTGTATTGATAACTCTGGGCTGTCTACAGTTTGGCCTTATACATCACCCCCATGTATGTTGTGTGCTTTTGATGTTGTTCTGTGGTATACGTTGTGCTTTCGATGTGTCCAATATTTTTCAAGTATTTGACTGAAACTTTTTAGCTACTAAATGAGTACTGAGCGACCTGTCGTTATTAAATTTCTGAGTGGGTCTTTCGCTAAGTCGCCCTATGTGGAAGAGTTGCCAGGTACTAGCCAAAGGCCAAGATTTCTTTCGGTCAAAGAGAAAACATCCTGCAATCAAGTGAAGTTATAAAGAGTTTAGAATTTTTCCATTATTTATATTTAGCTATAGCTTTAATGAGAACAGAAATAGCTAAGGCATCCCCACGAAGAATACTTTCTTCGTGGACTTACTAGCTTACTACACTAGCTTTTGGCACCTATGCTGATGTGTCTAGTAAGTGCAATTGAATTTAATATTTCAAAAACATGGATTCAAATAATAAATAAAGGAATAAATAGCAATCAGTGAAAATGTATCAAAAATAACTATGTAACACGGTAAGACGGGATTAAAAAAACAACAGCATTGGCAAAGATTACGACAATTAAATTCAATTGCACTTAGTCAGACAGCAGCATAGTTGTCGAAAGTTCATGCTCCCAAAAACTTGCTTCGTGGCGATGCTTTAAACATTTTTCATTATTATGGAACCCATATTTAAAGAGTTTCAAACAGTTCTTAATAATAATTTTTAAAGTATATTTGTAATTGAACAGATAAATATTCCCCTATATGTTCCCGTATGTTGTAATCTTACTTTTTATATCAATTTATTTTTTAAATGTAACAAGAGTAGTTTTGATCGAATGTAATTGGGCTTTGGCTGTAAGTTTTAACAGAGGTCAAAAAGTTCAAAGAGCAGCATATTCAGCACGGTAGGCCTATACGAGCATCCTATTCAGAGCACACAAATTAATGATAATATCAGAAGTCTATGTATGGGCAGGTGTAAAACGTCCCATTACCCCATATTCAGAGCACTGCGTCTTCGCCTCAGAGTTCACCCCGAGAAGCGATTTTTTTCCTCGGCTAGTCGGAAACCTTGGCTTTTCTCCTCTTCCTCACATTAACTATTATGGGATGCATGGCAAAAAAAATATGGCGAACATTTTAGACATGACAACAGTACTCGATAGAGCAAATGTTAAAGAACTTCAAACAGTTGAAAATGAAACAAACGACCGTATTTGGGATGATTGAGTTGAAATGGAAATATCGCACGCCGGGTAAAGGTTTTTTGAGAACCAATGGAGGTGTCGATGGATATGGATAGTCAACTAAGTAGATAGTGAATTTGATTTGAAATTACACAACGGTTGACAATTGCAAATCTATGCGCTTAAACGTGACATAATGTAGTATAAGCACAATGACGGTGGTCAGTGCTCTAAATATAAGGTAATGGGACATTTCATGCTTCCACATTCAAAGACTTCTAATATTATCCATAAAAGTCACGCTGCAGTTTCTAACAAATCTATAGTTCTGGCCAATCTGCTGCGTAGTGGCTTTAGTCTGACTCACCTGTTATGGGAATGAATTATGCTTCCCTGCGCAAAAATCACGATTTGTTCATATTTGCTAAGAAAAAACACAATAGAATTGAGTTAAAGCGACAAGCAGTCACTCGGAGGCTAAGATTTGTGCTGTTTTTTTTTAATAATAAAAATTGCAATTAATCTTTGGACTTTTCGACCTCTTCCCGCATTTGGATTGTTTGGGCTGATTATTATACATTGCATATGATATTGGTTAGTTCTAAGCAAAGTATATGCACCCGGTGCATGGTTTCTTATGCTCTGCTTACTTGTATATGGAATTTTTATATGCATTTCACACTCAGCTTAAAGGGGCATGAGCTGCCAAAATTATGTTGTTTTTTATAAATTCTGATTGACACTAGAAGATCATCGCTTGAAACACTTTCAAAAACTAAGCGATTGGTGTTGAAATAAAAAATTCTGGTAAAGCCAGTAACGGGTACCGAACGAAGACGAAGATGTGTGCGAATAAGGGACAACATTCAAATAGCTGGGATGTATGAGTACATTTTATTGAGGGATGGGGGGGGGGGGTCCTCATATGAGGCAGCTCGTGTCACTTTAAAATAAACTTTTGGGATATTCTGCTGAAACTTTTTAGAGTTTAATTGATTTCTGTTCAGAAAATGCGCTTTATAATTCTTCCTCATACCTTCCTGATAGATCGAAGTACAGACTAAGGTCGTGTGCATTGTTCTTTTTTTTTTAATTTGAACTTAATTTTGTTTAGCCATAAACACTTTGTATAAAACGTAAAAGAAATGGCGTGTAATAATAAATGTTTTAGCGTCTTTTCTGTAAGGATGGTAATATACTATTCCATCATAATTTCACTTTTTAAAACTTGTGATCTTAGTTAAAGACTGTTCTTGTACACTCCAATCTGGTTCTTTTATCTTGATTTATCAGGAGACTTTTTTGTAATATGTCCAATCATTTTTCATAATTCCTTACAATTGTGAGTGGGTTTATTGCAGAGCAAATATGATAAACAGCCCGTCACTTGTGATAAAATACAAATGAGTTATTTTCTATTAACTGGAAACAGAAATGAAAACAGTCCCAAAAAACTGTTAGTCATTGTTTTACCTTACTTTACGTAGATTACCTTTTTCAAAGTAAGATTACTGTGGTATTCCATACTTAAGTCTGCTCATTAAAATCTTGTAATATGATCTAAGGTTAAGTAAACTGTAGCTTTCCGTAAACTGTTATAACTAATAATAAAATAAGGGAAAACAAGTTTGAAAATTAGGATACTTTAGAAGTTTGTCGAAAATCAACATACGTTTTACTATGGATTCTCTGCCATACATTTAGATGTGTGGGAGCGTTGCCAGATACTCCTTGGACAGAGCCTGGTTTCCTTGTCCACTAAACCTGGCAACGCCACCATCTAAGTGAAATAATCTTGAGAGCGGCATTAAACACTAATGAATCAATCATCCGCAGTAACGTCTGATAATAGAGTAATGCAAATACTCACTACATGGCATTGGCTAGATGACAAAGGCGCCAAAATAGTTACCACAGTGACGGGCTAGGGATTTAATTTGCTCTGTATATGCTCACTGTTGTTTGCCAGCAATTTGCCTTCATGCATAGTTGTTGTGATTTCCGAATGAAAATCAGCTTTCCCATATATATATTTGAATTGTCAGCATGGCCTTTAGTATCCCGATCATCTCTCATTATTTCATATATTTAATTTTGTGAAAGGAGTACAACAATATTGAAAACTTGAACAAATCATGAGAACTTTTGGAAAAAAATTATAATGAAAAGATCAAGAGACTGTAAATATATAGAGTTTTGAAGCTGAAATTTTAATTTTCAGCAACACTGCTGAGATCCAGTATGGATTTAGTCTTCCTCCTAGATTCTTCAACGTGTGTATCCAAAGAAGAGTTCTCGCAAATGCTAGAATTTCTAGTGAGTTTCTTGGAACCAGCAGATATTGACGGTGGAAAGGTCAAAGTTGGTTTACTTGGCATGAGCACAAGTGAGGTGATGGTCATCAACTTAGATTTCTTCCAAACTAAAGAGGAATTATTCAAGGCTATCAGAGAAATCCCACACATGCCCGGAAAGCTCAATTTAGCCGGATCATTCAGATCCATTAGAAAGAACATGTTTGTGACAGAGAGAGGGGATCGACGAGAAGTTCCAAACGCTGTCGTTGTCATCACTGGTGGAGAATCCGATATTTACAAACGCTGGACAGTTTTATCTGCACGAGCAGTCAGGAGACAAGGGATCGTGATTCATGGCGTTGGAGTTGGATTAAATGATTCTAACTCCAGAGAACTGAATTATGTTGTTAGTCAACCTTATCGTAACCATAGACTTCTTGTCCCGGATTTCCAATCGTTGGAATCTATAAAAGCTGATCTTATCTTGCAAGTTTTTGGAGGTAAGAACTTCGCGTTGTGTTTCCCGTGAAAATGTTACTTTAAGCCTATGTTTAAATGTAACCATAGCTTTCCTTCATTACTTAATCCAACGCCTACCTTTCATTTTTACGATGACTAGAAATTGTGAATGTTTTAAGGACTTTTCAAGGGATTCGAATACCTATCAACCCATTTGTTATGGTACGTGTATCAAGTATGGCACGTGTATCAAGTATGGCACGTGTATCAAATATGGTACGTGTATCAAGTATGGCACATGTATCAAATATCAAGTCTTGAAGGTGTTCAATTGTTTTTGTTTTAGTTTTTTTTTTGTATTTGGGTTATATGTGAAGTGCAGTCTATGTCTTATATATGTGTTTGTCTCGTCTCTGACTAGCCCAACCGCCCTTAAAATTTATTTAGTTTCATATAGAGGAAATGATACTTCCATAAATATGTTATTCGATGGTAAGCTTTGTCGTTTGTAAGAGCTTGAAAATTAATTTACTCACTAATACAAATTCGAGAACAAATGTCAAGTGTATACTGCAAGAATCCATCCAAAGATCCTTAATTGCACTATCCCACAAATCAGCGTTCCAAGCTGCATGTAATTGCAACATGGTCCATAGTTTAATCATTATACTTTGTTTCTTTGTAGAGCGATATGTAGAGCCTACTCTACCGCCTCCTACTCCAGCCCCAACAACAACCTCAACCATATCAACAACAACCAGAGTTCCTACCACTACTACCACGGCTCCTACCACTACAACACAACGTCGCACAACTACAACAGAGGATGAAGATTTCTTAGATATTACTATGCCGCCTCCCACAGGTATTTTGGACTTCCTGACGTTACCAACGCCAGATGTAGATATCCAAACTATACCTGAAGGTACTGTCGTAGTTGATTTGGGCGTATCTCCAGAATTTGAAACCACAGACATACCGGATCCAGGAATTACGCCACCAGGTTCTGATTATGTTCTATTGACACGTGAAGATTGGGAGACTGCTCCTACAATTAGTGTTGTCGAAGAGGATGATGTTGTTATTTCTTCTGGAGATGCTGATGAGACACTTATTCAACCAATTCCAGGTTTAACTCAAACTATTTCTGTAAAGAAAGATATCGTTTTCTTGTTGGACTCTTCTCTCAGAGTAACTCGGGAAGAGTTTCAGAAAGCATTGGAGTTCATTGTCGACTTTTTACAACCAGTCAACATTGATGATGGAAATGTTCGAGTGGGAATTCTCAAATTTAATGATTTGATAACAATACCAATCTATCTTGATTCATATACCACTAAGAACGAACTCATAAACGGCATACGAAGAATACAATATGAGCCTGGTTTGTCAAATATTGCTGGCAGCTTCAGAACTCTATCGAGACAGATGTTTACTAGAAGGCGGGGAGATCGTCCTGACGTCTCAAATGCTGCTGTTCTTATAGTTGGAGGCGAATCTAACGTAGGGAAAAAGTACCTTGCCAGAGCAGCTCGAGCAATAAGAAGACGGGGAATTTCTGTCTACGGCGTAGCAGTAGGATTGGACAATACAAGAGAAGTGGACAGTATTGTTAACTCCCCGATCACCAAGCACAGATATTCAATCAGAAACTTTGATTCCTTTAACACTATCAAGGAAAGCCTGCAAAGGTCCATATTTGGAGGTAATATTACTTTTGTTTCTGACAATATTCTTACAAAAAGTGTTTCCGTTATTGGAATAGTAATATTTTTATGATTTCCCATGAAAACTAGAAAATCGATATAAAATGATATAAAATTATTTAATATGAATATTCAACCAAATACCTTGTTGCGTAGAGCAAATATCTGAAGTAATCAAAAGAATGTTGACTGTGTTTCTTGGTATAATCCTTGACATTAAGTATATAAAAACTTGAAAAAGACAAATATTACATTATTTTGCTTGATCACATTTTAAGTTATGAAAGGTTGTATAAATTAATGAAGAGACCCTCCCCCTTTTCCCCGCTATAATGTAAAGCACCAATTGAATCTCTTACTTAACAAATAGCATGTGTGCATCTAAAAGCCGCATTTGATTTAACTACAGACAACACCAGGAACACAACTTCTAGAAATGTCAAAAACTTCAGAGAAATGTATACCAAACACAGATACCCAGTAAACATAATAACGAATTTTTCTTCGGTTCCTACAGGCGAAAAAGTCGTCCCTACTGAAGCACCGAGGGACAGAGAAACCACTTTCGGAAGACCATCTGAAGACAGAAGAACAACCTCCTTCAGAGCACCAGAAACCCGAGAAACGATTTCTACAAGAGTATCTGAAGATAAAGAAAGACCGTCCAGCAGAGCACCTGACGACACACAAACGGCTTCTACGAGAGCACCTGTGGATAGAGACACTGTTTCAACCAGAGCACCTGTAGATAGAGACACTGTTCCAACGAGAGTACCTGTAGACAGAGACACTGTTTCAACCAGAGTACCTGTAGACAGAGACACTGTTTCAACCAGATTACCTTTCGATAGAGACAGTGTTTCAACCAGATTACCTGTGGATAGAGACACTTTTTCAACCAGATTGCCTGTGGACAGAGACACTGTTTCAACCAGAGTACCTCTAGATAGAGACACTGTTTCAACCAGAGCACCTATAGATAGAGACACTGTTTCAACCAGAGCACCTGTAGATAGAGACACTGTTTCAACCAGAGTTCCTGTAGATAGAGACACTGTTTCAACCAGAGTACCTGTAGATAGAGACACTGTTTCAACCAGAGTACCTGTAGACAGAGACACTGTTTCTACCAGAGTACCTGTAGATAGAGACACTGTTTCAACCAAAGAACCTGTAGACAGAGACACTGTCTCAACCAAAAAACCTGTAGATAGAGACACTGTTTCAACCAGAGAACCTGTAGATAGAGACACTGTTTCAACCAGAGTACCTGTAGATAGAGACACTCTTTCAACCAGAATACCTGTAGATAGAGACACTGTTTCAACCAGAGAACCTGTAGATAGAGACACTGTTTCAACCAGAGTACCTGTAGATAGAGACACTGTTTCAACCAGAGAACCTGTAGACAGAGACACTGTTACAACCAGAGTACCTGTAGATAGAGACACTGTTTCAACCAGAGTACCTGTAGATAGAGACACTGTTTCAACCAGAGTACCTGTAGATAGAGACACTGTTTCAACCAGAGTACTTGTAGATAGAGACACTGTTTCAACCAGAGTACCTGTAGATAGAGACACTGTTTCGACCAGAGTACCTGTAGACAGAGACACTGTTTCAACCAGAGTACCTGTAGATAGAGACACTGTTTCAACCAGAGAACCTGTAGACAGAGACACTGTTACAACCAGAGTACCTATAGATAGAGACACTGTTTCAACCAAAGTACCTGTAGATAGAGACACTGTTTCAACCAGAGTACCTGTAGATAGAGACACTGTTTCAACCAGAGTACCTGTAGATAGAGACACTGTTTCAACCAGAGAACCTATAGATAGAGACACTGTTTCAACCAGAGTACCTGTAGATATAGACACTGTTTCAGCCAGAGTACCTGTAGATAGAGACACTGATTCAACCAGAGCACCTGTAGATAGAGACACTGTTTCAACCAGAGAACCTGTAGATAGAGACACTGTTTCAACTAGAGAACCTGTAGATAGAGACACTGATTCAACCAGAGCACCTATAGATAGAGACACTGTTTCAACCAGAGAACCTGTAGATAGAGACACTGTTTCAACCAGAGTACCTGTAGATAGAGACACTGTTTCAACGAGAGAACCTGTAGACAGAGACACTGTTTCAACCAGAGTACCTGTAGATAGAGACACTGTTTCAACCAGAGTACCTGTAGATAGAGACACTGTTTCAACCAGAGTACCTGTAGATACAGACACTGTTTCAACCAGAGCACCTGTAGACAGAGACACTGGTTCAACCAGAGAACCTGTAGATAGAGACATTGTTTCAACCAGAGTACCTATAGATAGAGACACTGATTCAACCAGAGTACCAGTAGATAAAGACACTGCATCATACACTTCAACAAAACGATTGCCTGTTGATAATCAAATTTCTAAGGAAAGTTTACCGAAGACAATTTTTTCAGCAGAAAGAGACATTGTATTTATGTTGGATTCCTCAAGTCATTCCTCCACCACTGCTTTTGAAGAACAAAAGCGATTTGTGAAAAGCCTGCTGAAAGAAGCTGACGTTGACGCTGGCAAAGTTCGTGTTGGAATTCTTGCCTTTAGTGACAAGATCTCAATGCCTGTAAACCTCAATACCTTCACTAGTAAATCAGATTTGTTTGCTGCTATAGATGCCATTCGATTTAAGCCTGGAGAATCTAACATCGCTGGAGGTTTAAGGTCTATTAGACGGGATATGTTTACAAACAGCCGAGGGGACCGAAAAGCTGTTCCAAACTTGGCCGTATTGCTGTCAAGTGGACAATCAACTGTCAACCAAAAATGGATTGGCCCCGCGTCAAAGTCCGCCAAGAAATCAGGAATAGCCATATACGGTGTCGGTGTTGGTAGAGATTCATTGAAAGAACTGGATCTTATTGTGAACACACCGATCAAACAGCATAGATATTCTGTAACAGATATTTCGGATTTGGGAACCATTGAAGATGATTTGAAAAAGAATCTTTATGGAGGTGAGTAAGCAATTTGTTTTATAAAACAACAAAAGTTGTTCAACATTTCTGTCAGAAGAGCAACGGGAGTTTACTTTGGAAAAAATCTTCAATGATCTGTGGAAAGCTAAAAACCATCTTACATGTTGAACTTCTATAAAAAAAGAAAAAAATATAATTTTATATTTATTCATTTATTAATTTTGTTTCAATTATTTATCTTTTCTAACATCCTCTAATAATCCATTTCTTTCCAAATCTGTTTAGAATCCCTGCTGAAAAGGACTACAGTTGATGTTTCCACAAAGAGTACAGAAGACATTGAAACAGCTTTTGTCAAAACAACTGCATTTAGTAAAACATCTTTTACTAGAGCACCTGAATATAGAGAAAGATCTTCGGTCAGAACACCTACAGAGAGGGAAACGGCCTCAACCAAAGCACCTGTAGACAGAGGAACTTCAACAAGACGACCTGTAGATCGTGAAAGAGCTACCACCAGAACATCTATAGAAAGAGAACAGTTTTCATCGAGAGCACCTGAGGATCAGGAAAGTGCCTCCACAACACTACCTGTAGATAGAGAAACGGCTTCAACCAAAGTACCTATAGATAGAGACACTGTATTAACCAGAGAACCTGTATATAGAGACACTGTTTCAACCAGAGTACCTGTAGATAGAGACACTGTTTCAACCAGAGTACCTGTAGATAGAGACACTGTTTCAACCAAAAAACCTGTAGATAGAGACACTGTTTCAACCAGAGTACCTGTAGATAGAGACACTGTTTCAACCAGAGAACCTGTAGACAGAGACACTGTTTCAACCAGAGAACCTGTAGACAGAGACACTGTTTCAACCAGAGAACCTGTAGATAGAGACACTGTTTCAACCAGAGTACCTGTAGATAGAGACACTGTTTCAACCAGAGTACCTGTAGACAGAGACACTGTTTCTACCAGAGAACCTGTAGATAGAGACACTGTTCCAACAAGAGTACCTGTAGACAGAGACACTGTTTCAACCAGAGTACCTGTAGACAGAGACACTGTTACAACCAGAGTACCTGTAGATAGAGATACTGTTCCGACCAGAGTGCCTGTAGATAGAAACACTGTTTCAACCAGAGTACCTGTACATAGAGACACTGTTTCAACCAGAGTACCTGTAGATAGAGACACTGTTTCAACCAGAGTACCTGTAGACAGAGACACTGTTTCTACCAGATTACCTGTGGATAGAGACACTGTTTCAACCAGAGTACCTGTAGACAGAGACACTGTTTCAAGCACAGTACCTGTAGATAGAGACACTGTTTCAAGCAGAGTACCTGTAGATAGAGACACTGTTTCAACCAGAGTACCTGTAGATAGAGACACTGTTTCAACCAGAGCACCTGTAGATACAGACACCGTTTCAACCAGAGTACCTGTAGATAGAGACACTGTTTCAACCAGAGTACCTGTAGATAGAGACACTGTTTCAACCAGAGTACCTGTAGATAGAGACACTATTTCAACCAGAGTACCTGTAGATAGAGACACTGTTTCAACCAGAGAACCTATAGATAGAGACACTGTTTCAACCAGAGTACCTGTAGATATAGACACTGTTTCAACCAGAGTACCTGTAGATAGAGACACTGATTCAACCAGAGCACCTGTAGATAGAGACACTGTTTCAACCAGAGAACCTGTAGATAGAGACACTGTTTCAACCAGAGTACCTGTAGATAGAGACACTGTTTCAACCAGAGAACCTGTAGACAGAGACACTGTTTCAACCAGAGAACCTGTAGATAGAGACATTGTTTCAACCAGAGTACCTGTAGATAGAGACACTGTTTCAACCAGAGTACCTGTAGATAGAGACACTGTTTCAACCAGAGTACCTGTAGATACAGACACTGTTTCAACCAGAGTACCTGTAGATAGAGACACTGTTTCAACCAGAGTACCTGTAGATACAGACACTGTTTCAACCAGAGTACCTGTAGATAGAGACACTGTTTCAACTAGAGAACCTATAGATAGAGACACTGTTTCAACCAGAGTACCTGTAGATAGAGACACTGTTTCAACCAAAGTACCTATAGATAGAGACACTGATTCAACCAGAGTACCAGTAGATAAAGACACTGCATCATACACTTCAACAAAACGATTGCCTGTTGATAATCTAATTTCTAAGGAAAGTTTACCGAAAACAATTTTTTCAGCAGAAAGAGACATTGTATTTATGTTGGATTCCTCAAGTCATTCCTCCACCACTGCTTTTGAAGAACAAAAGCGATTTGTGAAAAGCCTGCTGAAAGAAGCTGACGTTGACGCTGGCAAAGTTCGTGTTGGAATTCTTGCCTTTAATGACAAGATCTCAATGCCTGTAAACCTCAATACCTTCACTAGTGAATCAGATTTGTTTGCTGCTATAGATGCCATTCGATTTAAGCCTGGAGAATCTAACATCGCTGGAGGTTTAAGGTCTATTAGACGGGATATGTTTACAAACAGCCGAGGGGACAGAAAAGCTGTTCCAAACTTGGCCGTATTGCTGTCAAGTGGACAATCAACTGTCAACCAAAAATGGATTGGCCCCGCGTCAAAGTCCGCCAAGAAATCAGGAATAGCCATATACGGTGTCGGTGTTGGTAGAGATTCATTGAAAGAACTGGATCTTATTGTGAACACACCGATCAAACAGCATAGATATTCTGTAACAGATATTTCGGATTTGGGAACCATTGAAGATGATTTGAAAAAGAATCTTTATGGAGGTGAGTAAGCAATTTGTTTTAAAAAACAACAAAAGTTGTTCAACATTTCTATCAGAAGAGCATCTGGAGTTTACTTTGGAAAAAATCTTCAATGATCTGTGGAATGCTAAAAACCATCTTACATGTTGAACTTGTATAAAAAAAGAAAAAAATATAATTTCATATTTATTAATTTTGTTTCAATTATTTATCTTTTCTAACGTCCTCTAATAATCCATTTCTTTCCAAATCTGTTTAGAATCCCTGCTGAAAAGGACTACAGTTGATGTTTCCACAAAGAGTACAGAAGACATTGAAACAGCTTTTGTCAAAACAACTGGATTTAGAGAAACATCTTTTACTAGAGCACCTGAATATAGAGAAAGATCTTCGGTCAGAACACCTACAGATAGGGAAACGGCCTCAACCAAAGCACCTGTAGACAGAGGAACTTCAACGAGACGACCTGTAGATCGCGAAAGAGCTACCACCAGAACATCTATAGAAAGAGAACAGTTTTCATCGAGAACACCTGTAGATAAGGAAGGTGCCTCCACAACACTACCTGTAGATAGAGAAACGGCTTCAACCAAAGTACCTATAGATAGAGACACTGTATTAACCAGAGAACCTGTATATAGAGACACTGTTTCAACCAGAGTACCTGTAGATAGAGACACTGTTTCAACCAGAGTACCTGTAGATAGAGACACTGTTTCAACCAAAGAACCTGTAGATAGAGACACTGTTTCAACCAGAGAACCTGTAGACAGAGACACTGTTTCAACCAGAGTACCTATAGATAGAGACACTGTTTCAACCAGAGTACCTGTAGACAGAGACACTGTTACAACCAGAGTACCTATAGATAGAGACACTGTTTCAACCAGAGTACCTGTAGATAGAGACACTGTTTCCACCAGAGTACCTATAGATAGAGACACTATTTCAACCAGAGTACCTGTAGATACAGACACTGTTTCAACCAGAGAACCTGTAGATAGAGACACTGTTTCAACCAGAGAACCTGTAGATAGAGACACTGTTTCAACCAGAGTACCTGTAAATAGAGACACTGTTTCAACGAGAGAACCTGTAGACAGAGACACTGTTTCAACGAGAGAACCTGTAGATAGAGACATTGTTTCAACCAGAGTACCTGTAGATAGAGACACTGTTTCAACCAGAGTACCTGTAGATAGAGACATTGTTTCAACCAGAGTACCTGTAGATAGAGACACTGTTTCAACCAGAGTACCTGTAGATAGAGACACTGTTTCAACCAGAGTACTTGTAGATACAGACACTGTTTCAACCAGAGTACCTGTAGACAGAGACACTGTTTCAACAAGAGTACCTGTAGATAGAGACATTGTTTCAACCAGAGTACCTGTAGATAGAGACACTATTTCAACAAGAGTACCTGTAGATAGAGACACTGTTTCAACCAGAGAACTTTTAGATAGAGACACTGTTTCAACCAGAGTACCTGTAGATATAGACACTGTTTCAGCCAGAGTACCTGTAGATAGAGACACTGATTCAACCAGAGCACCTGTAGATAGAGACACTGTTTCAACCAGAGAGCCTGTAGATAGAGACACTGTTTCAACCAGAGTACCTGTGGATAGAGACACTGTTTCAACGAGAGAACCTGTAGACAGAGACACTGTTTCAACGAGAGAACCTGTAGATAGAGACATTGTTTCAACCAGAGCACCTGTAGATAGAGACACTGTTTCAACCAGAGTACCTGTAGATAGAGACACTGTTTCAACCAGAGTACCTGTAGATAGAGACACTGTTTCAACCAAAGTACCTATAGATAGAGACACTGATTCAACCAGAGTACCAGTAGATAAAGACACTGCATCATACACTTCAACAAAACGATTGCCTGTTGATAATCTAATTTCTAAGGAAAGTTTACCGAAGACAATTTTTTCAGCAGAAAGAGACATTGTATTTATGTTGGATTCCTCAAGTCATTCCTCCACCACTGCTTTTGAAGAACAAAAGCGATTTGTGAAAAGCCTGCTGAAAGAAGCTGACGTTGACGCTGGCAAAGTTCGTGTTGGAATTCTTGCCTTTAGTGACAAGATCTCAATGCCTGTAAACCTCAATACCTTCACTAGTAAATCAGATTTGTTTGCTGCTATAGATGCCATTCGATTTAAGCCTGGAGAATCTAACATCGCTGGAGGTTTAAGGTCTATTAGACGGGATATGTTTACAAACAGCCGAGGGGACAGAAAAGCTGTTCCAAACTTGGCCGTATTGCTGTCAAGTGGACAATCAACTGTCAACCAAAAATGGATTGGCCCCGCGTCAAAGTCCGCCAAGAAATCAGGAATAGCCATATACGGTGTCGGTGTTGGTAGAGATTCATTGAAAGAACTGGATCTTATTGTGAACACACCGATCAAACAGCATAGATATTCTGTGACAGATATTTCTGAGTTGGGAACCATTGAAGATGATTTGAAAAAGAATCTTTATGGAGGTGAGTAAGCAATTTGTTTTATAAAACAACAAAAGTTGTTCAACATTTCTGTCAGAAGAGCAACGGGAGTTTACTTTGGAAAAAATCTTCAATGATCTGTGGAAAGCTAAAAACCATCTTACATGTTGAACTTCTATAAAAAAAGAAAAAAATATAATTTTATATTTATTCATTTATTAATTTTGTTTCAATTATTTATCTTTTCTAACATCCTCTAATAATCCATTTCTTTCCAAATCTGTTTAGAATCCCTGCTGAAAAGGACTACAGTTGATGTTTCCACAAAGAGTACAGAAGACATTGAAACAGCTTTTGTCAAAACAACTGCATTTAGTGAAACATCTTATACTAGAGCACCTGAATATAGAGAAAGATCTTCGGTCAGAACACCTACAGAGAGGGAAACGGCCTCAACCAAAGCACCTGTAGACAGAGGAACTTCAACAAGACGACCTGTAGATCGCGAAAGAGCTACCACCAGAACATCTATAGAAAGAGAACAGTTTTCATCGAGAGCACCTGAGGATAAGGAAAGTGCCTCCACAACACTACCTGTATATAGAGAAACGGCTTCAACCAAAGTACCTATAGATAGAGACACTGTATTAACCAGAGTACCTGTATATAGAGACACTGTTTCAACCAGAGTACCTGTAGATAGAGACACTATGTCAACCAGAGTACCTGTAGATAGAGACACTGTTTCAACCAGAGTACCTGTAGATAGAGACACTGTTTCAACCAGAGAACCTGTAGACAGAGACACTGTTTCAACCAGAGTACCTGTAGATAGAGACACTATGTCAACCAGAGTACCTGTAGATAGAGACACTATGTCAACCAGAGTACCTGTAGATAGAGACACTGTTTCAACCAGAGTACCTGTAGATAGAGACACTATGTCAACCAGAGTACCTGTAGATAGAGACACTATGTCAACCAGAGTACCTGTAGATAGAGACACTGTTTCAACCAGAGTACCTGTAGATAGAGACACTGTTTCAACCAGAGTACCTGTAGATAGAGACACTGTTTCAACCAGAGTACCTGTAGATAGAGACACTATGTCAACCAGAGTACCTGTAGATAGAGACACTATGTCAACCAGAGTACCTGTAGATAGAGACACTGTTTCAACCAGAGTACCTGTAGATAGAGACACTGTTTCAACCAGAGTACCTGTAGATAGAGACACTATGTCAACCAGAGTACCTGTAGATAGAGACACTGTTTCAACCAGAGTACCTGTAGATAGAGACACTGTTTCAACCAGAGAACCTGTAGACAGAGACACTGTTTCAACCAGAGTACCTGTAGATAGAGACACTGTTTCAACCAGAGTACCTGTAGATAGAGACACTGTTTCAACCAGAGTACCTGTAGATAGAGACACTGTTTTAACCAGAGTACCTGTATATAGAGACACGGTTTCAACCAGAGTACCTGTAGATAGAGACACTGTTTCAACCAGAGTACCTGTAGATAGAGACACTGTTTCAACCAAAGAACCTATAGATAGAGACACTGTTTCAACCAGAGTACCTGTAGATAGAGACACTGTTTCAACCAGAGAACCTGTAGACAGAGACACTGTTTCAACCAGAGAACCTGTAGACAGAGACACTGTTTCAACCAGAGAACCTGTAGACAGAGACACTGTTTCAACCAGAGAACCTGTAGACAGAGACACGGTTACACCCAGAGTACCTGTAGATAGAGACACTGTTTCAACCAGAGTACCTGTAGATAGAGACACTGTTTTAACCAGAGTACCTGTAGATAGAGACACTGTCTCAACCAAAGAACCTGTAGATAGAGACACTGTTTCAACTAGAGTACCTGTAGATAGAGACACTGTTTCAACCAGAGTACCTGTAGATAAAGACACTCTTTCAACCAGAATACCTGTAGATAGAGACACTGTTTCAACCAGAGAACCTGTAGATAGAGACACTGTTTCAACCAGAGTACCTGTAGATAGAGACACTGTTTCAACCAGAGTACCTGTAGATAGAGACACTGTTTCAACCAGAGTACCTGTAGATAGAGACACTGTTTCAACCAGAGTACCTGTAGATAGAGACTTAGTTTCAACCAGAGAACCTGTAGACAGAGACACTGTTTCAACCAGAGTACCTGTAGATAGAGACACTGTTTCAACCAGAGAACCTGTAGACAGAGACACTGTTACAACCAGAGTACCTATAGATAGAGACACTGTTTCAACCAGAGTACCTGTAGATAGAGACACTGTTTCAACCAGAGTACCTGTAGATAGAGACACTATTTCAACCAGAGTACCTGTAGATAGAGACACTATTTCAACCAGAGAACCTATAGATAGAGACACTGTTTCAACCAGAGTACCTGTAGATATAGACACTGTTTCAGCCAGAGTACCTGTAGATAGAGACACTGATTCAACCAGAGCACCTATAGATAGAGACACTGCTTCAACCAGAGTACCTGTAGACAGAGACACTGTTTCAACCAGAGAACCTGTAGACAGAGACACTGTTTCAACCAGAGAACCTGTAGACAGAGACACGGTTACACCCAGAGTACCTGTAGATAGAGACACTGTTTCAACCAGAGTACCTGTAGATAGAGACACTGTTTTAACCAGAGTACCTGTAGATAGAGACACTGTCTCAACCAAAGAACCTGTAGATAGAGACACTGTTTCAACTAGAGTACCTGTAGATAGAGACACTGTTTCAACCAGAGTACCTGTAGATAAAGACACTCTTTCAACCAGAATACCTGTAGATAGAGACACTGTTTCAACCAGAGAACCTGTAGATAGAGACACTGTTTCAACCAGAGTACCTGTAGATAGAGACACTGTTTCAACCAGAGTACCTGTAGATAGAGACACTGTTTCAACCAGAGTACCTGTAGATAGAGACTTAGTTTCAACCAGAGAACCTGTAGACAGAGACACTGTTTCAACCAGAGTACCTGTAGATAGAGACACTGTTTCAACCAGAGAACCTGTAGACAGAGACACTGTTACAACCAGAGTACCTATAGATAGAGACACTGTTTCAACCAGAGTACCTGTAGATAGAGACACTGTTTCAACCAGAGTACCTGTAGATAGAGACACTATTTCAACCAGAGTACCTGTAGATAGAGACACTATTTCAACCAGAGAACCTATAGATAGAGACACTGTTTCAACCAGAGTACCTGTAGATATAGACACTGTTTCAGCCAGAGTACCTGTAGATAGAGACACTGATTCAACCAGAGCACCTATAGATAGAGACACTGCTTCAACCAGAGTACCTGTAGATAGAGACACTGATTCAACCAGAGCACCTATAGATAGAGACACTGCTTCAACCAGAGTACCTGTAGACAGAGACACTGTTACAACCAGAGTACCTATAGATAGAGACACTGTTTCAACCAGAGAACCTGTAGACAGAGACACTGTTACAACCAGAGTACCTATAGATAGAGACACTGTTTCAACCAGAGTACCTGTAGATAGAGACACTGTTTCAACCAGAGTACCTGTAGATAGAGACACTGTCTCAACCAAAGAACCTGTAGATAGAGACACTGTTTCAACTAGAGTACCTGTAGATAGAGACACTGTTTCAACCAGAGTACCTGTAGATAAAGACACTCTTTCAACCAGAATACCTGTAGATAGAGATACTGTTTCAACCAGAGAACCTGTAGATAGAGACACTGTTTCAACCAGAGTACCTGTAGATAGAGACACTGTTTCAACCAGAGTACCTGTAGATAGAGACACTGTTTCAACCAGAGTACCTGTAGATAGAGACACTGTTTCAACCAGAGTACCTGTAGATAGAGACTTAGTTTCAACCAGAGAACCTGTAGACAGAGACACTGTTTCAACCAGAGTACCTGTAGATAGAGACACTGTTTCAACCAGAGAACCTGTAGACAGAGACACTGTTACAACCAGAGTACCTATAGATAGAGACACTGTTTCAACCAGAGTACCTGTAGATAGAGACACTGTTTCAACCAGAGTACCTGTAGATAGAGACACTATTTCAACCAGAGTACCTGTAGATAGAGACACTATTTCAACCAGAGAACCTATAGATAGAGACACTGTTTCAACCAGAGTACCTGTAGATATAGACACTGTTTCAGCCAGAGTACCTGTAGATAGAGACACTGATTCAACCAGAGCACCTATAGATAGAGACACTGCTTCAACCAGAGTACCTGTAGATAGAGACACTGTCTCAACCAAAGAACCTGTAGATAGAGACACTGTTTCAACTAGAGTACCTGTAGATAGAGACACTGTTTCAACCAGAGTACCTGTAGATAAAGACACTCTTTCAACCAGAATACCTGTAGATAGAGACACTGTTTCAACCAGAGAACCTGTAGATAGAGACACTGTTTCAACCAGAGTACCTGTAGATAGAGACACTGTTTCAACCAGAGTACCTGTAGATAGAGACACTGTTTCAACCAGAGTACCTGTAGATAGAGACACTGTTTCAACCAGAGTACCTGTAGATAGAGACTTAGTTTCAACCAGAGAACCGGTAGACAGAGACACTGTTTCAACCAGAGAACCTGTAGATAGAGACACTGTTTCAACCAGAGAACCTGTAGATAGAGACACTGTTTCAACCAGAGTACCTGTAGATAGAGATACTGTTTCAACGAGAGAACCTGTAGACAGAGACACTGTTTCAACGAGAGAACCTGTAGATAGAGACATTGTTTCAACCAGAGTACCTGTAGATAGAGACACTGTTTCAACCAGAGTACCTGTAGATAGAGACACTGTTTCAACCAGAGTACTTGTAGATACAGACAATGTTTCAACCAGAGCACCTGTAGACAGAGACACTGTTTCAACCAGAGAACCTGTAGATAGAGACAATGTTTCAACCAGAGTACCTGTAGATAGAGACACTATTTCAACCAGAGTACCTGTAGATAGAGACACTGTTTCAACCAGAGAACCTATAGATAGAGACACTGTTTCAACCAGAGTACCTGTAGATATAGACACTGTTTCAGCCAGAGTACCTGTAGATAGAGACACTGATTCAACCAGAGCACCTGTAGATAGAGACACTGTTTCAACCAGAGAACCTGTAGATAGAGACACTGTTTCAACCAGATTACCTGTAGATAGAGACACTGTTTCAACCAGAGAACCTGTAGACAGAGACACTGTTTCAACGAGAGAACCTGTAGATAGAGACATTGTTTCAACCAGAGTACCTGTAGATAGAGACACTGTTTCAACCAGAGTACCTGTAGATACAGACACTGTTTCAACCAGAGCACCTGTAGACAGAGACACTGTTTCAACCAGAGAACCTGTAGATAGAGACATTGTTTCAACCAGAATACCTGTAGATAGAGACACTGTTTCAACCAAAGTACCTATAGATAGAGACACTGATTCAACCAGAGTACCAGTAGATAAAGACACTGCATCATACACTTCAACAAAACGATTGCCTGTTGATAATCTAATTTTTAGGGAAAGTTTACCGAAGACAATTTTTTCAGCAGAAAGAGACATTGTATTTATGTTGGATTCCTCAAGTCATTCCTCCACCACTGCTTTTGAAGAACAAAAGCGATTTGTGAAAAGCCTGCTGAAAGAAGCTGACGTTGACGCTGGCAAAGTTCGTGTTGGAATTCTTGCCTTTAGTGACAAGATCTCAATGCCTGTAAACCTCAATACCTTCACTAGTAAATCAGATTTGTTTGCTGCTATAGATGCCATTCGATTTAAGCCTGGAGAATCTAACATCGCTGGAGGTTTAAGGTCTATTAGACGGGATATGTTTACAAACAGCCGAGGGGACAGAAAAGCTGTTCCAAACTTGGCCGTATTGCTGTCAAGTGGACAATCAACTGTCAACCAAAAATGGATTGGCCCCGCGTCAAAGTCCGCCAAGAAATCAGGAATAGCCATATACGGTGTCGGTGTTGGTAGAGATTCATTGAAAGAACTGGATCTTATTGTGAACACACCGATCAAACAGCATAGATATTCTGTGACAGATATTTCTGAGTTTGGAACCATTGAAGATGATTTGAAAAAGAATCTTTATGGAGGTGAGTAAGCAATTTGTTTTATAAAACAACAAAAGTTGTTCAACATTTCTGTCAGAAGAGCAACGGGAGTTTACTTTGGAAAAAATCTTCAATGATCTGTGGAAAGCTAAAAACCATCTTACATGTTGAACTTCTATAAAAAAAAGAAAAAAATATAATTTCATATTTATTCATTTATTAATTTTGTTTCAATTATTTATCTTTTCTAACATCCTCTAATAATCCATTTCTTTCCAAATCTGTTTAGAATCCCTGCTGAAAAGGACTACAGTTGATGTTTCCACAAAGAGTACAGAAGACATTGAAACAGCTTTTGTCAAAACAACTGGATTTAGAGAAACATCTTTTACTAGAGCACCTGAATATAGAGAAAGATTTTCGGTCAGAACACCTACAGAGAGGGAAACGGCCTCAACCAAAGCACCTGTAGACAGAGGAACTTCAACGAGACAACCTGTAGATCGCGAAAGAGCTACCACCAGAACATCTATAGAAAGAGAACAGTTTTCATCGAGAGCACCTGAGGATAAGGAAAGTGCCTCCACAACACTACCTGTAGATAGAAAAACGGCTTCAACCAAAGAACCTATAGATAGAGACACTGTATTAACCAGAGAACCTGTATATAGAGACACTGTTTCAACCAGAGTACCTGTAGATAGAGACACTGTTTCAACCAGAGAACCTGTAGACAGAGACACTGTTTCAACCAGAGAACCTGTAGATAGAGACACTGTTTCAACCAGAGAACCTGTAGACAGAGACACTGTTACACCCAGAGTACCTGTAGATAGAGACACTGTTTCAACCAGAGTACCTGTAGATAGAGACACTGTCTCAACCAAAGAACCTGTAGATAGAGACACTGTTTTAACCAGAGTACCTGTAGATAGAGACACTCGTTCAACCAGAATACCTGTAGATAGAGACACTGTTTCAACCAGAGTACCTGTAGATATAGACACTGTTTCAACCAGAGAACCGGTAGACAGAGACACTGTTACAACCAGAGTACCTGTAGATAGAGACACTGTTTCAACCAGAGTACCTGTAGATAGAGACACTGTTTCAATCAGAGTACCTGTAGATAGAGACACTGTTTCAACCAGAGTACCAGTAGATAGAGACACTGTTTCAATCAGAGTACCTCTAGATAGAAACACTGTTTCAACCAGAGAACCTGTAGACAGAGACACTGTTACAACCAGAGTACCTATAGATAGAGACACTGTTTCAACCAGAGTACCTGTAGATAGAGACACTGTTTCAACCAGAGTACCTGTAGATGGAGACACTGTTTCAGCCAGAGAACCTGTAGATAGAGACACTGATTCAACCAGAGCACCTGTAGATAGAGACACTGTTTCAACCAGAGAACCTGTAGATAGAGACACTGTTTCAACCAGAGTACCTGTAGATAGAGACACTGTTTCAACCAGAGAACCTGTAGATAGAGACTTAGTTTCTACCAGATTACCTGTGGATAGAGACACTGTTTCAACCAAAGTACCTGTAGACAGAGACACTGTTACACCAAGAGTACCTGTAGATAGAGACACTGTTTCAACCAGAGTACCTGTAGATAGAGACACTGATTCAACCAGAGCACCTGTAGATAGAGACACTGTTTCAACCAGTATACCTGTAGATAGAGACACTGTTTCAACCAGAGAACCTGTAGACAGAGACACTGTTACACCCAGAGTACCTGTAGATAGAGACACTGTTTCAACCAGAGTACCTGTAGATAGAGACACTGTCTCAACCAAAGAACCTGTAGATAGAGACACTGTTTCAACCAGAGTACCTGTAGATCGAGACACTGTTTCAACCAGAGTACCTGTAGATAGAGACACTGTTTCAACCAGAGAACCTGTAGATAGAGACTTAGTTTCTACCAGATTACCTGTGGATAGAGACACTGTTTCAACCAGAGTACCTGTAGATAGAGACACTGTTTCAACTACAGAACCTGTAGATAGCGACTTAGTTTCTACCAGATTACCTGTGGATAGAGACACTCTTTCAACCAGAGTACCTGTAGATAGAGACTTAGTTTCTACCAGATTACCTGTAGATAGAGACACTGTTTCATTCAGAGTACCTGTAGACAGAGACACTGTTACAACCAGAGAACCTGTAGATAGAGACTTAGTTTCTACCAGATTACCTGTAGATAGAGACACTGTTTCATTCAGAGTACCTGTAGACAGAGACACTGTTACAACCAGAGTACCTGTAGATAGAGACACTGTTTCAACAAAAGTACCTGTAGATAGAGACACTGTTTCAACCAGAGTACCTGTAGATAGAGACACTGTTTCAACCAGAGTACCTGTAGATAGAGACACTGTTTCAACCAGAGTACCTGTAGATAGAGACACTGTTTCAACCAGAGTACCTGTAGATAGAGACACTGTTTCAACCAGGGAACCTGTAGACAGAGACAATGTTTCAACCAGAGTACCTATAGATAGAGACACTGTTTCAACCAGAGTACCTGTAGACAGAGACACTGTTACAACCAGAGAACCTATAGATAGAGACACTGTTTCAACCAGAGTACCTGTAGATAAAGACACTGTTTCAACCAGAGTACCTGTAGATAGAGACACTATTTCAACCAGAGTACCTCTAGATAGAGACACTGTTTCAACCAGAGAACCTATAGATAGAGACACTGTTTCAACCAGAGTACCTGTAGATATAGACACTGTTTCAGCCAGAGTACCTGTAGATAGAGACACTGATTCAACCAGAGCACCTGTAGATAGAGACACTGTTTCAACCAGAGAACCTGAAGATCGAGACACTGTTTCAACCAGAGTACCTACAGATAGAGACACTGTTTCAACCAGAGAACCTGTAGATAGAGACTTAGTTTCTACCAGATTACCTGTGGATAGAGACACTGTTTCAACCAGAGTACCTGTAGATAGAGACACTGTTTCAACCAGAGAACCTGTAGATAGAGACTTAGTTTCTACCAGATTACCTGTGGATAGAGACACTCTTTCAACCAGAGTACCTGTAGATAGAGACACTGTTTCAACCAGAGAACCTGTAGATAGAGACTTAGTTTCTACCAGATTACCTGTAGATAGAGACACTGTTTCATCCAGAGTACCTATTGACAGAGACACTGTTTCAACCAGATTACCTGTAGATAGAGACACTGTTTCAACCAGAGAACCTGTAGACAGAGACACTGTTTCAACCAGAGTACCTGTAGATAGAGACACTGTTTCAACCAGAGTACCTGTAGATAGAGACACTGTTACAACCACAGTACCTGTAGATAGAGACACTGTTTCAACCAGAGTACCTGTAGATAGAGACACTGTTTCAACCAGAGTACCTGTAGAAAGAGACACTGTTTCAACCAGAGAACCTGTAGATAGAGACATTGTTTCAACCAGAGTACCTGTAGACAGAGACACGGTTTCAACCAGAAAACCTGTAGATAGAGACATTGTTTCAACCAGAGTACCTATAGATACAGACACTGTTTCAACCAGAATACCTGTGGATAGAGACTTAGTTTCTACCAGATTACCTGTGGATAGAGACACTGTTTCAACCAGAGTACCTGTAGACAGAGACACTGTTTCATCCAGAGTACCGATTGACAGAGACAGTGTTTCAACCAGAGTACCTGTAGATAGAGACACTGATTCAACCAGAGTACTTGTAGATAGAGACACTGTTTCAACCAGAGTACCTGTAGTTGGAGACACTGTTTCAACCAGAGTACCTATTGATATTGACACTGATTCAACCAGAGTACCTGTAGACAGAGACACTGTTTCAACAAGAGAACCTGTAGATAGAGACACTGTTTCAACGAGAGAACCTGTAGATAGAGACATTCTTTCAACCAGAGTACATGTAGATAGAGACACTGTTTCAACCAGAGTACCTGTAGATAGAGACACTGTTTCAGCCAGAGAACCTGTGGATAGAGACACTGTTTCAACCAGAGTACATGTAGATAGAGACACTGTTTCAACCAGAGTACCTGTAGATAGAGACACTGTTTCAGCCAGAGAACCTGTGGATAGAGACACTGTTTCAACCAGAGACCCTGTAGATAGAGACACTGTTTCAACCAGAGTACCTGTAGATAGAGACACTGTTTCAACCAGAGAACCTGTAGATAGAGACACTGCTTCAACCAGAGTACCTGTAGACAGAGACACTGTTTCAACAAGAGAACCTGTAGATAGAGACACTGTTTCAACGAGAGAACCTGTAGATAGAGACATTCTTTCAACCAGAGTACATGTAGATAGAGACACTGTTTCAACCAGAGTACCTGTAGATAGAGACACTGTTTCAGCCAGAGAACCTGTGGATAGAGACACTGTTTCAACCAGAGTACATGTAGATAGAGACACTGTTTCAACCAGAGTACCTGTAGATAGAGACACTGTTTCAGCCAGAGAACCTGTGGATAGAGACACTGTTTCAACCAGAGACCCTGTAGATAGAGACACTGTTTCAACCAGAGTACCTGTAGATAGAGACACTGTTTCAACCAGAGAACCTGTAGATAGAGACACTGTTTCAACCAGAGAACCTGTAGATAGAGACACTGCTTCAACCAGAGTACCTGTAGACAGAGACACTGTTTCAACAAGAGAACCTGTAGATAGAGACACTGTTTCAACGAGAGAACCTGTAGATAGAGACATTGTTTCAACCAGAGTACCTGTAGATAGAGACACTGTTTCAACCAGAGTACCTGTAGATAGAGACACTGTTTCAACCAGAGAACCTGTGGATAGAGACACTGTTTCAACCAGAGACCCTGTAGATAGAGACACTGTTTCAACTAGAGTACCTGTAGATAGAGACACTGTTTCAACCAGAGAACCTGTAGATAGAGACACTGTTTCAACCAGAGAACCTGTAGATAGAGACACTGTTTCAACCAGAGACCCTGTAGACAGAGACACTGTTTCAACCAGAGTACCTGTAGATAGAGACACTGTTTCAGCGAGAGTACCTGTAGATAGAGACACTGCTTCAACCAGAAAACACGTAGATAAAGAAATGGCCTTAACCACAGTACCTGTAGATAGAGATATAGTGTTTATGTTGGATTCTTCCAGTTATGTATCTTCAACAAATTTCCAAAGACAATTGAATTTCGTTAAGAGTTTTCTCAGAGCTGCTGATATTGATGGTGGTCGAGTTCGGGTTGGCATTTCCAAGTACAATGACATTGTTACAAGTCCTGTTCAGCTGGTTTCATACACTAATAAAGCGGAACTTTTCAGAGCCATATCAAATATAAAATACATTCCAGGGGAATCCAACATAGCTGGAAGTCTAAGAAATATCAGACGAGACATGTTTACTGAAGCCAATGGTGACAGAAAAGATGTCCTAAATGCAGCTGTCTTAATTACAGCTGGGGAATCAACAGTGAACCAAAAATGGATCGGACCAGCTTCAAGAGCAGCCAAACGATCTGGCATTTCTCTGTACGGTGTTGGAGTTGGTCTTGATAGGTTGAAGGAGTTGGATAGCATTGTGAACATGCCTATTAATAAATACAGATTTATTGCCAAAGACTTTGACGATGTTGACAATCTGACCGACGATCTTCAATTTGCTGTATTCGGAGGTAAGTCATCTTTTAACAAATGCAATAACGCTTTATAAAATATATACATAATGTATGCTTCACATAGACTTTGCATAATACATTGATAGTTTTACATGTTATTTAGGAATTATGCTCAATTTGTTTAAAATCGAATACATAATCTTAATATTTGTTTAACAGAATCTGTCCCAACAAAAAGAATAGAAGCAAAGACTACTGTAAGTCAGACAATATTAGAACGAACCCACGAAGTAAAGAAAGAAACCTCTACCATGGCACTTGAATATAGAAGAACGGATTTTACCACTTCTCCACAAGATATTGTGAAAGAATTTAGCACAACCCCTGAAGAAAAACCAGCAGAACCTACTACAGTTCCAGAGGAGGTGAGAGAAATCTTAACCGGACTCCCTGAAGACAAAAAAACGTCTTCTTCCAGATCTCCTTTAGAAAATGAAACCTTGCCAACTAAAGCTCCTGAAGCCCAAAAACCCTCTTCTATGAGAACCTCTGAAGACTTAGATAGTTCTCCAACAACTATCTCTGCCGACATCAAAAAGGTTTCTACAAGAGGTATTGCAGAAAAAATTACATTACGTGCCAGACTTCCAGAAGTTCGGACAGAAACTTCTTCAGACGTTTCAACAAAATCTCCTATGGATAGGGAAACAGATTTCACTACAGGTGCTAAATACAGAAAAACGGAATCTACCACATTTGCAGAAGATTTGCAAACAGTTTTTACAACAACCTCTGAACAAAAAGTAAAATACCCTTTTACATATGGTGTCCCAGCAACGATTTCCGAAACTGATTCAACGAAGACCAGTCAAGGACCAGAGCTTTTGGCAAGCGAAAGAGATGTTGTATTTATGTTGGATTCGTCCAGCAATATTTCACCATCAGATTTCCAAAAACAGTTGAATTTCGTTACAAATTTCCTCAGAGCTGCTGATATTGATGGTGGTCGAGTTCGAGTAGGAATTTCCAAGTACAACGATATTGCGACAAGTCCTGTTCAGCTAGTTTCATACACTAATAAAGCAGATCTTTTCAGAGCCATATCTGATATAAAATACATTCCAGGGGAATCCAACATAGCTGGAAGTCTTAGAAATATCAGACGAGAAATGTTCTCAAAAAACAATGGTGACAGAGACGGAATCCCCAATGCAGCTGTCTTAATTACAGCAGGGGAGTCAACGGTTAACCAAAAATGGATCGGACCAGCTTCAAGAGCAGCCAAAAGATCTGGTGTCTCACTGTATGGTATTGGAGTTGGTCTTAAGAGGTTGAAGGAGTTGGATAGCATTGTGAACATGCCTATTAACAAATACAGATTTATTGCCAAAGACTTTGACGATGTAGAAAATCTGACAAACGATCTCCAGTATGCTGTATTCGGAGGTAAGTCATCGTTTAACAAAAAAATGTACGAAATACATGTTTGAAATAAACTTTACGTAATACGTTTTTAGTTTTAAAACCTATGTCTGATATTTATTCTATTTTCTTCAAAATCGAATACCTAAGCTTAATATCTTTTTTTAACAGAATCTCGGTCAACAGAAGAAATAGAAACAAAGACCACTACAAGAGCGAAAATATTGGAAAGAACTCAAGAAGGCAAGAGTGATACCTCTACCATAGCTCTTGAATACAGAAGAACGGACTTTACCACTTCTCCACAAGATATTGTGAAAGACTTTAGCACAACCCCTGAAGAAAAACCTACAGAACCTACTACAGTTCCAGAGGAGGTGAGAGAAATCTTAACCGGGCTCCCTGAAGACAAAGAAACGTCTTCTTCCAGATCACCTTTACAAAGAGAAACCTTGCCATCTAAAACTCCTGAAGACGAAAAACCCTCTTCTATGGCAACCTCTAAAGACTTAGATAGATCTTCCCATACTGCTGCTGTGGCCTTTGGACAGCTTTCTACGAGAACTATCGAGGAAAGAATAACATTACCCGACAGACGATCAGAGTATAGCACAAGCACCTCTACTGGTGCTCTTGAAAAAACAGGCGCAACTGATCCGACAAGCACGCCTGGAGAACGACTAACCTATACACGAACTCCCAAAGATGAAATAGTACCTTCTGAAAAGACATTCACAAGAACTGTTGAAGACAGAGAAACATATTCTACTACAGCTCCACAAGAGATACAATCAGAATTTACAACAATTCCTTATCGAAAAGTAGAATATTCTTCAATATCAGGTAAAGACAGTGTTACAGTTCCAACAAATATTATAAAAACAGATTACACACAGACCAGACCAGGACCAGAGCTTTTGGTGGCAGAAAGAGATGTTGTATTTATGTTGGATTCGTCCAGCAATATTTCACCATCAGATTTCCAAAAACAGTTGAATTTTGTTACAAATTTCCTCATAGCTGCTGATATTGATGGTGGTCGAGTTCGGGTGGGAATTTCCAAGTACAACGACATTGCTACAAGTCCTGTTCAGCTGGTTTCATACACTAATAAAGTGGAACTTTTCAGAGCCATATCAAACATAAAATACATTCCAGGGGAATCCAACATAGCTGGAAGTCTAAGAAATATCAGACGAGACATGTTTACTGAAGCCAATGGTGACAGAAAAGATGTCCTAAATGCAGCTGTCTTAATTACAGCTGGGGAATCAACAGTGAACCAAAAATGGATCGGACCAGCTTCAAGAGCAGCCAAACGATCTGGCATTTCTCTGTACGGTGTTGGAATTGGTCTTGATAGATTGAAGGAGTTGGATAGCGTTGTGAACATGCCTATTAATAAATTCAGATTTATTGCCAAAGACTTTGACGATGTTGAAAATCTGACCGACGATCTTCAATATGCTGTATTCGGAGGTAAGTCATCTTTCAACAAATGCAATAACGCTTTTAAAAAATATGTACAGAATGTATGCTTCACCTAGACTTTGCATAATACATTTATAGTTTTATATGTTATTTAGGAATTATGCTCAATTTGTTTAAAATCGGAATAAATAAGCTTAATATTTGTTTAACAGAATCTATCCCAACAGAAAGAATAGAAACAAAGACTACTGCAAGTGAGAGAATATCAGAAAGAACCCAAGAAGTAAAGAAGGAAACGTCTACCATGGCACTTGAATATAGAAGAACGGACTTTACGGCTTCTTCACAAGATACTGTGACCGATATTAGTAGAACCCCTGAATACAAACCTGCAGAACCTACTACAGTTCCAGAGGAGGTAAGAGAAATATTAACCGAACTCCCTGAAGACAAAGAAACATCTTCTTCCATATCTCCTGTAGAAATAGAAACCTCGCCATCTAAAGCTCCTGAAGACGAAAAACCCTCCTCCAGGACAACCTCTAAAGACTTAGATAGATCTTCCCAGACTGCTTCAGTGGCCTTTGGACAGCTTTCTACGAGAAGTATTGAGGAAAGAATAACATTACCCGACAGACGATCGGAGTACAGCATAAGTACCTCTACTGGTGCTCTTGAAACAGGCGCAACTGATCCGACAAGCACGCCTGGAGAACGACTAACCTATACACGAACTCCCAAAGATGAAATAGTACCTTCTGAAAAGACATTCACAAGAACTGCTGAAGAGAGAGAAACAGATTCTACTACAGCTCCACGAGAGATACAATCAGAATTTACAACAATTCATTATCGAAAAGTAGAATATTCTTCAATATCAGGTAAAGACAGTGTTACAGTTCCAACAAATATTATAAAAACAGATTACACACAGACCAGACCAGTACCACAGCTTTTGGTGGCAGAAAGAGATGTTGTATTTATGTTGGATTCGTCCAGCAATATTTCACCATCAGATTTCCAAAAACAGTTGAATTTCGTTACAAATTTCCTCAGAGCTGCTGATATTGATGGTGGTCGAGTTCGAGTAGGAATTTCCAAGTACAACGACATTGCTACAAGTCCTGTTCAGCTGGTTTCATACACTAATAAAGCAGATCTTTTCAGAGCCATATCTGATATAAAATACACTCCCGGAGAATCCAATATAGCTGGAAGTCTAAGAAGTATCAGACGAGAAATGTTCACAAAAACCAATGGTGATCGAGTTGGCGTTCCCAATGCAGCTGTCTTAATTACAGCTGGAGAATCAACTGTTAATCAAAAATGGATCGGACCAGCTTCAAGAGCAGCCAAAAGATCTGGTGTCTCCCTGTACGGTATTGGAGTTGGTCTTAAGAGGTTCAAGGAGTTGGATAGCATTGTGAACATGCCTATTAGCAAATACAGATTTATTGCCAAAGACTTTGACGATGTAGAAAATCTGACAAACGATCTCCAGTATGCTGTATTTGGAGGTAAGTCATCGTATAACAAATGCTATAACGCTTTAAAAAATATGTACAGAATGTATGCTTCACATAGACTTTGCATAATACATTTAAAGTTTTACATATTATTTAGGAATCATGCTCAATTTGTTTAAAATCGAAATACATGAGCTTAATATTTGTTTAACAGAATCCGTCGTAACCGAAGGAATAGAAACAAAGACCACTGCAAGTGAGACAATATTAGAAAGAACCCAAGAAGCGAAGAAGGAAACGTCTACCATGGCGCTTGAATATAGAAGAACGGATTTTACCACTTCTTCACAAGATACTGTGACCGATTTTAGTAGAACCCCTGAAGAAAAAACAGTAGAACCTACTACAGTTCCAGAGGGGATGAGAGAAATCTTAACCGAACTCCCTGAAGACAAAGAAACATCTTCTTCCAGATCTCCTGTAGAAAGAGAAACCTTGCCATCTAAAACTCCTGAAGACGAAAAACCCTCTTCTATCACAACCTCTGAAGACTTAGATAGATCTTCCCATACTGAATCTGTAGCCTTTGGACAGCTTTCTACGAGAACTATTCAGGAAAGAATAACATTACCCGACAGACGATCGGAGTACAGCATAAGTACCTCTACTGGTGCTCTTGAAACAGGCGCAACTGATCCGACAAGCACGCTTGGAGAACGACTAACCTATACACGAACTCCCAAAGATGAAATAGTACCTTCTGAAAAGACATTCACAAGAACTGCTGAAGACAGAGAAACAGATTCTACTACAGCTCCACGAGAGATACAATCAGAATTTACAACAATTCCTTATCGAAAAGTAGAATATTCTTTAATATCAGGTAAAGACAGTGTTACAGTTCCAACAAATATTATAAAAACAGATTCCACACAGACCAGACCAGGACCAGAGCTTTTGGCGGCAGAAAGAGATGTTGTTTTTATGTTGGATTCGTCCACCAATATTTCACCATCAGATTTCCAAAAACAGTTGAATTTCGTTACAAATTTCCTCAGAGCTGCTGATATTGATGGTGGTCGAGTTCGGGTGGGAATTTCAAAGTACAACGACATTGCTACAAGTTCTGTTCAGCTGGTTTCATACACTAATAAAGCAGATCTTTTCAGAGCCATATCTGATATAAAATACACTCCCGGAGAATCCAATATAGCTGGAAGTCTAAGAAGTATCCGAAGAGAAATGTTCACAAAAACCAATGGTGATCGAGTTGGCGTTCCCAATGCAGCTGTCTTAATTACAGCTGGAGAACCAACTGTTAATCAAAAATGGATCGGACCAGCTTCAAGAGCAGCCAAAAGATCTGGTGTCTCTCTGTATGGTATTGGAGTTGGTCTTAAGAGGTTGAAGGAGTTGGATAGCATTGTGAACATGCCTATTAACAAATACAGATTTATTGCCAAAGACTTTGACGATGTTGACAATCTGACGGACGATCTCCAGTATGCTGTATTCGGAGGTAAGTCATCGTTTAACAAAAACATGTACGAAATACATGTTTCAAATAAACTTTACGTAATACGTTTTTAGTTTTAAAACCTATGTCTGATATTTATTGTATTTTCTTCAAAATCGAATACCTAAGCTTAATATCTTTTTTTAACAGAATCTCGGTCAACAGAAGAAATAGAAACAAAGACCACTACAAGAGCGAAAATATTGGAAAGAACTCAAGAAGGCAAGAGTGATACCTCTACCATAGCTCTTGAATACAGAAGAACGGACTTTACCACTTCTCCACAAGATATTGTGAAAGAATTTAGCACAACCCCTAAAGAAAAACCTGCAGAACCTACTACAGTTCCAGAGGAGGTGAGAGAAATCTTAACCGGACTCCCTGAAGACAAAGAAACATCTTCTTCCACATCTCCTGTAGAAAGAGAAACCTTGCCATCTAAAACTCCTGAAGACGAAAAACCCTCTTCTATGACAACCTCTGAAGACTTAGATAGATCTTCCCATACTGCTTCTGTAGCCTTTGGACAACTTTCTACGAGAAGTATTGAGGAAAGAATAACATTACCCGACAGACGATCAGAGTATAGCATAAGTACTTCTACTGGTGCTCTTGAAACAGGCGCAACTGATCCGACAAGCACGCCTGGAGAACGACTAACCTATACACGAACTCCCAAAGATAAAGTAGTACCGTCTGAAAAGACATTCACAAGAACTGCTGAAGATAGAGAAACAGATTCTACTACAGTTCCACAAGAGATGCAATCAGAATTTACAACAATCCCTTATCGAAAAGTAGAATATTCTTCAATATCAGGTAAAGACAGTGTTACAGTTCCAACAAATATTATAAAAACAGATTACACACAGACCAGACCAGGACCAGAGCTTTTGGCGGCAGAAAGAGATGTTGTTTTTATGTTGGATTCGTCCAGCAATATTTCACCATCAGATTTCCAAAAACAGTTGAATTTCGTTACAAATTTCCTCAGAGCTGCTGATATTGATGGTGGTCGAGTTCGGGTGGGAATTTCCAAGTACAACGACATTGCTACAAGTTCTGTTCAGCTGGTTTCATACACTAATAAAGTAGATCTTTTCAGAGCCATATCTGATATAAAATACACTCCCGGAGAATCCAATATAGCTGGAAGTCTAAGAAGTATCCGAAGAGAAATGTTCACAAAAACCAATGGTGATCGAGTTGGCGTTCCCAATGCAGCTGTCTTAATTACAGCTGGAGAATCAACTGTTAATCAAAAATGGATCGGACCAGCTTCAAGAGCAGCCAAAAGATCTGGTGTCTCTCTGTATGGTATTGGAGTTGGTCTTAAGAGGTTGAAGGAGTTGGATAGCATTGTGAACATGCCTATTAATAAATACAGATTTATTGCCAAAGACTTTGACGATGTTGAAAATCTGACGGACGATCTCCAGTATGCTGTATTCGGAGGTATGTCATCGTTTAACAAAAAAATGTACGAAATACATGTTTCAAATAAACTTTCCGTAATACGTTTTTAGTTTTAAAACCTATGTCTGATATTTATTCTATTTTCTTCAAAATCGAATACCTAAGCTTAATATCTTTTTTTAACAGAATCTCGGCCAACAGAAGAAATAGAAACAAAGACCACTACAAGAGCGAAAATATTGGAAAGAACTCAAGAAGGCAAGAGTGATACCTCTACCATAGCTCTTGAATCCAGAAGAACGGACTTTACCGCTTCTCCCCCAGATATGGTGACAGAATTTAGCACAACCCCTGAAGAAAAACCAGCAGAACCTACTACAGTTCCAGAGGAGGTGAGGGAAATCTTAACCGGACTCCCTGAAGACAAAGAAACGTCTTCTTCCACATCTCCTTTAAAAAGGGAAACCTTGCCAACTAAAGCTCCTGGAGACCAAAAACCCTCTTCTATGACAACCTCTGAAGACTTAGATAGATCTCCAACAACTGTCTCTGCAGATTTCGAAAAGGTTTCTACAAGAGGTGTTGCAGAGGGAATTACATTACGTGCCAGACTTCCAGAAGTTGGGACAGAAACTTCAGACGTTTCAACAAAATCTCCTATGGATAGGGAAACAGATTTCACTACAAGTGACAAATACAGAGAAACAGAATCTACCACAGTTGCAGAAGATTTGCAATCAGTTTTTACAACAACCTCTGAGCAAAAAGTAAAATACCCTTTTACATCTGGTGTTCCAGCAAAGATTTCCGAAACTGATTCAAGGCAGACCAGTCAAGGACCAGTGGTTATTTCGACGGAAAGAGACATTGTGTTTATGTTGGATTCGTCAAGCAATATTTCACCATCAGATTTCCAAAAGCAGTTGAATTTCGTAAAATCGTTCCTTAGACCTGTTGATATTAATAATGGTCGAGTTCGGGTGGGAATTTCCAAGTACAACGACATTGTTACAAGTCCTGTTCAGCTGGTTTCATACACTAATAAAGCAGATCTTTTCAGAGCCATATCAAACATAAAATACATTCCCGGAGAATCCAATATAGCTGGAAGTCTAAGAATTATCAGACGAGAAATGTTCACAAAAATCAATGGTGACAGAGATGGAGTTCCAAACGCCGGTATTGTGATAACTTCTCAAGAGTCAACTGTAAACCAAAAATGGGTCGGACCAGCTTCCAGAGCAGCAAAGAGATCTGGTATCACTCTATATGGTATTGGCGTCGGTCTAAAGAGACCACAGGAGTTAGATAAGATTGTCAACATGCCTATTGATAAACACAGATTTATTACACAAGACTTTGATGGTCTTCAGAGTATAACCAACGAATTGAGGGTTGCTGTTTTCGGAGGTAATCTTTTTTTCAAACCCCGTCACCTATCAATCAAACAATAATAATAATACTAATAATAAAATTTTCATTTATTCTCCCTTATGGCCCAGGAAGAAAAGATAATCTTATAATAACGAAAAGTACCTTTGGTGTTCGTATATTCTAATAGTAAGTTAGCTATTGAAAGTACACATTTCTTTTGTATTTTATTATGTTCTTTACTTTTGTTTTAAACTTCTTATATCTTTAAAATTGTCGTTTAACATATATCATGTTGTCTTTTTTTACCAGAAACACGCACCACTCAAACAGAGACTTCTGGAACAACTCAAAAGGCTGAGTCGGAAATGCCTAGCGTAGATAGTAGAACTTCAGCAGTGACCTCTCCTGTAGACAGAATGACGTCATCGGAATTCTCTGTTGATAAAGAGAAATTATCTACTCTTGACCGCGATGACAGTGCGATACCTTCATCAGCACCCTCTGAAACAATTGACCTAGCGCCCACCAAACTTCCTGTAGAAATGGACGGAACTTCGCCTACATCAATTAGTGACACAAAAACAGTTTCCGTGCCACCACCTGAATACAGAGAAATTATATCAACGAGAGGTTTTGAAGATAGAAAGGCTCCCACTTCCATACGCACAGAAGACAGATTTACAGGAACTACCAGAGCCCCAGAAGATAGGGAAACAGATTCAATCATAGACAGTTCAACGTTCATCTCCAGGCGACAGGAAGACAGAATAACTATCACACCAACAGTTTCTGAAGTTGAAGATACACATAGAAGGCAACCCCGTCTCACAGCTAAAAGAGATATTGTATTTATGTTGGATTCTTCCATCAATGTTTCCCCAACGGATTTCGAAAAACAGTTGAATTTCGTAAAAGATTTTCTCGCGTTTGCCGATATTGATGGTGGCAAAGTGAGGGTTGGAATATCTGTTTACAATGACGTTGTTACAAACCCCATTAATCTGATTTCCTACTCCGATAGAGCTGATCTTTTCCGTTCCATATCGGATATAAAATACATTCCCGGTGAATCAAATATAGCTGGAAGCTTAAGGAATATAAGAAGAGATATGTTCACCAAAGCTAATGGCGACAGGGTCAGCGTACCAAATGCAGCTGTTTTGATCACTGCTGGGGATTCTACAGTGTACAAGAAATGGGTTGGTCCAGCTTCAAGAGCGGCCAAGAGATCTGGTATATCACTCTATGGTGTTGGAGTAGGTCTTAACAGGCTGAAAGAGTTGGATAACATCGTTAACATGCCAATAAATAAATACAGATTTATTACGGATGACTTTGATAATATTGATACAGTCAAAGAAGAACTAAGCTATGCTGTATTTGGAGGTAAGATCATCTATATTTCCCTTTTAGTTTTTATATTATCCACAAAACAAAGTTTCCTATGTAAAGAATACTCATGTTTGTCATAGCGGTGCCTTCTATTTTGAGCATCTAAAACCCGTGGGATATTAATGGTTGAATTGGTTACAGACACTCGTTTCGCCTAACGGAGGCTTTCTGGCAAAGTGTTCTTGGCTCCATTCAAAGCATGGAATATATAAAAAAAATTCATTTCTGCCCAAATCTAACTGTCCCCCTTCCACAAATACGATAGCTGAAACTAGGAGGTCAAGAAGAGAAAAGCTAACAATCTAATAGCTTCAAATGTCATGCTGGCTCTTTAAAGTGACTTATGTAGAGACGCATGCAGAGACATGTCAAATATCATATTATAGATGATTTTTGTCCAATTTCAAGCTAGATATAAAATATTTCTTAAGATTTTATTTCACTATCAAATATGAATATCACACTCTAAGGAAGTTCCAGTTTTATGTCTTACTTTAAAATGACATGAGCTGTCAAATATATGAAAACAAGATTACCTAATTGTTTGTCATTTCTATCAGAATTTATTAAATAAGAGCACTCTGTTGATACCAAACTTGCCAAAAACACCTTTCAACTGTGTCCGTTATTTGCGCACATCTTCGGTTCGTACGGTTAATGGCTTTATCGATATGTTTTCTTACAAAGCCAATCATTTTGTTTTTAAATGCTCAACTTATCTTGACAATTGGAATTTATGGATAAATCCAAATTTTGCCAAAACATTTCGGTAAAGCCAGTAACATGTAAGAAACCAACAAAATTCACATTGCTGCCAAAAACCTACATTAACCATCCTGTAATTGGTATCAACAGAAAGCTTATATTCTTCACTTTTTGATAAAAATGGCGAACAATTAGTTAATTCTGTTCCTACCAAATTTTCGCTATATTTCGCAGCTCGTGCCACTTTTTCATTCAATATATAGAGATAAAAGGATGGAAAGTCAGAATGAGTTTTTACTCATAATACTTTAATTATTGCAGAAAAAATACCAACACAAGAGAAGATTGAAAAAGACTCTACTACTTTGGATGTGCGTAGAGTTACAGCAGCTACAATACCAAAGGAGACCAGAACAGAAGCATCTGTGATTGTAGACAAAGAGCGATCTTCCCAGAAAACTCCCGAAGACGGGAAAACCACGTCCCCGAGAGCTTATACAGACAGAGTAAAATCTTCTGCCAGAATTCAAGAAGATACAATAACAGCTTCAACTAGAGATCCTGAGCGCAGAGAGTCTACAAGAGCTGCTGACGACAGAGATATTTCGGCTACAACCGCTCCTGAAGACACGGACAGAGAGCCCGTTAGAGCTACCGATGGCACAGAAACGGCTTCAACTGAAAGTCCCGTATACAAACAACCTGTCAAAACTGTCAAAAAAGATACTTTTACGAGAGCTCCAGGCGACAGAGAGCCTACTGGAATAACTGAAGGCAGAGGTATTTATTCGACCAGATATCCTGGAGACAGAGAAAGAGAGCAAACCAGAACTGCTGACGACATAGATACCTCTTCTACAAGAGCTCCTGGTGAAAGACATATAGAGCCGACAGGCACACAAACAGCATCCATAAGAGATCCTGAGGACCTAGTGCACACTAGAACAGCTGACGACAGAAGTATTTCTACATCAGCTCCAGGAGACAGGGACACAGAGCCTACTAGAACTGACGAAGGTAGAGAAACAGCTCGTACAAGCGGGCGTTCAACCGGAGCTCCCGAAGGCAGGGGAACAGTACCCTCCACAGAGCAAAGGGTTTCCTTCAGAACCTCAATAGATACTGCCACTGTCACGACCACGAAAGACAAAGCGACAATTCCTCCAAGAGTCCCAGAGGAGAAAATAACAGCCATAGACCCCACAGAAGTCCTCCCTCTTTCTGCAGAAAGAGATATTGTTTTTATGTTGGATTCGTCTAGCAATCTATCTCCATCGGATTTCAAGAAACAGTTGGACTTTGTTAAGAATTTCCTTAGGAATGCTGATGTCGATGGCGGGAGAGTAAGAGTCGGAATTTCAAAGTACAACGACATTGTTACAAGTCCTGTTCAGTTGGTTTCATACACCAATAAGGCAGATCTTTTCCGTGCCATATCTGATATTAAATACATTCCAGGTGGGTCCAATATAGCGGGAAGTCTAAGAAATATCAGAAGAGAAATGTTCACAAAACTCAATGGTGACCGAGTTGGCGTTCCCAATGCAGCTGTATTAGTTACAGCCGGAGAATCAACGATTAACCAAAAGTGGATCGGACCAGCTTCAAGAGCAGCCAAAAGATCTGGTATCTCGCTATATGGAGTTGGGGTTGGTCTCAAGGAAATTAATGAGTTAGATGACGTTGTAAGCAAGCCAGTTACTGACCACAGGTTTATTGTCCGTGACTTTGATGAAATCGATTCAATCACCAAAGACCTTGGATATGCTGTTTATGGAGGTAAAGTTGAAATAGTCGATTTCATATTAGGCTACAGGCAATAAAATAATATTTTGTGATTGTATTAAGGCATTTTATATCATACTTGTAAAAAAAAATAACTGGTTCTCATAATAGTTCCTTTCAGTCCAAACTTGTCATATAAGCTCTTTTTAATAATAATATTTCTAAATCATATCTCTAAATATTTTACTCGAACTCGTGTTCAAAACTGATAAATATTTTTAAAATATGTTCGTTTCCATATTAAAACTTTCTGTTCTTTTAACCATGATAGTTAACGTCTGGCTTATTTGTTTTGCAGAGAGTCCATTAGTGACACTGAGGGCGATTTTAAAATCCACAACTTCTTCCGCTCAGGATAGTACCCCATCCAGCGCTACAATCCTTCAGAAGTCCACAGTCAGACAGACAGAAACTGAGGCAGTTGTTCGCACCACCTCAGCTGTTGAGGTTTCTCCGACAACTCAATCAGTTGATCAGTCTACTACAGAAATATTAACAAAGAAGCCCTCTTACAGTCCTTCTGTGTCATGGTTTACTTCTAAAAAAGTGGACAAAGCTTCAAGAGACCCAATACAAAAATCTTCTCCAAGAATAACTCCTGTGATTTCCACTGTCACTTCTGTCACAGCTGAGCAAGACAAAAAGAGAGGGGACATCGAGAAATCAAGTGACAAACCACTGATCGCATCTACATCTTCTGTTGTCACTTTAAGCACATCTACAACAGCAACATCAGTAACGAAAGAACGTGAGGAAGTTGAAACACTGTCTTCTATTGAAGTCTCACATAGTGCGCCCACAAAGAAGCCAATTGGTAGGTGGTTTACATTGCATTTTAATACATTTCTGTACATAACTGATGAGACCTTCTTGAATCATCAATAGCTGTTGGAACGCCAAAAGGTATATTATATGAGTGATCAGGTCGAGCCCAAACAATACCAGGGATTTAATGACTATTGTTTTCTGACAAAAGGCACCATCGGTTCTGGTTTCCTCCCAATGACCTCAACTCCACCCAAACACTTAATAAGCTGACTGATTTTACTATTGAGTTTGAATTTTCTTCTTTTATCTAAGCTTATTTATAAACAGAATTGAAGTGAAGGACTTTATTCAAGTATGTTAATAGTTAATGTATCTTTTGCCAGATATCTAATTCAAGTTGATTATTAAAAGTATTTATTATTTATACATAAGTGAAAACTAGGGATTTCCTTCACTCAGAAATGTAATAATTCACTGCAGTGCAATAACAATTTTTGTTATTTAATGCACGCGTCGAAGCCGATGACGTCGTCGGACCTACCTCTTTCTTGTGTACTGACCAATGAACTATATGCGTGGAACGGAGGTCACGTGGTGCTTGATATGCTTCGAATGCCGCCATTACCAGGAGATAGTGGAGCGTCCATCCAGATCTGTTCTGCACGCGCTTATCAACTGTCAATGGCGGCACATTTTACAAAGTCCGATCCAAACCAGCCAATGAGACATGTCCATTCCACGCATATAGTTCATTGGTACTGACGTCTGCTGTACAACAACAACAGTACATATGATTTGGATAGGCTAAATGAAGGCTTTTCAGTCAATTTAGCATTAAGATAAATAATTTACAACTGAAAACACTAAATTGATTCAATAGAGGATTGGCTTACCACTTTAAATCAAAGCGATAAAACAAAACTTCATTACGGATCGTCAGTTGGTAGCGTTGTGTGGCCTGCATCATCATGGCTTCGGAGAATCGTAACGAGAAACTGTAATTGCCGTTCAATGACGCGGTAAAACGATGTTAAGTAGTTTCATAGATCATTTTTTATCCTTGTGACTGGTGCGCTGCAGAGTTAAAATCCATGTTGATCGATTTAATTTCTTTTTACACGAAATATCGCGAAAAACTTCAGGGAGAAAATGGCAATTCAAATGACCACAAATCTGACAGTTGACAGTCACGTGAGAAGAACAGACATGCTGTTGTTTCATTGGTCAGCGATATATATTCCTACGTTTGCTAAAAACATAATCCGTCATAAGTTTGTTGATATTTTCTTTTTTATAATTGATAAATTTATACTTAATAAACAATCCCCAGAATAAAACATGATAGTATAAATAATAAACAGAATATTGAACAGCTGTGTTTGAAAAGCATTTATATTTTTTCTCTTGAAAGGCGGAGGTATAACCCACTCGACGCTTCGCGTCTCGTGAGTTATTCTCCGACTTTCACTCGAAAAAATATAAGTGCTATTCAAACTCAGCTGTTCAATATCCTCTACATGTATATTGTAGACCCTTTCGGCTAAAGGAATGACGCTTCCGCAGTAGCCTCTGTGTATGACAAAACGACGCTACACTGAGTTATTGGATCAATCGAAATTGAGCTCATTTTGTCTTTGACGCAATGGGATAGAGGTGTGTCACAGCGCCTGAAACAGAGAAATGACGTCAATGCCATACAATTCGAGCAACGTCATAAAAACGTCATTCTAAGCCGAAAGGGTCTATTAGAATCAATAATGTTCTAAAATTAACAAATTCTTTGTTTTGTTTGTTTTTTTTAGTTTCTAGAGACTTGGCGATTGTGTTAGACTCATCCCTGAACGTCAACGAAGAAGAGTTTAGCGAAATGCTTGACTTTGTGAAAGACTTTTTACGAAATGTTGATATCAGCAGTGGCAATGTACGCGTGAGTTTGGTAACTTACAACAACAAGCCGTCTATGCCCTCTCATTTCGGGACATACACCTCAACCAAAGACCTGTTAGACGCCATTTCCAATCTGCAATATATGCCCGGTAAATCCAACCTTGCTTCGGCTTTACGGTCATTGAGGAAAGGAGTGTTTACTCCAAGTAATGGAGATCGACCAGGAAATAAAGACGTCGCGATTGTGTTTACCGGCGGCGATTCCAAACTGCACCGAAAATGGATTGTTCCTGCATCTAAGTCTATTAAGCGTAGAGGTGTTTCTATCATCGGTGTCGGTGTTGGCTTGCCTAATACATTTGAGCTGGATTCCTTTGTTAGTTCACCGAAGAGGATGAATAGAATTGTAGCCAGGGACTTCAAATCACTTAGGGATGCTAAAGATGAATTAACAGCCCTTGTGTTCGGAGGTAATTTATTGGGTTATTTTAATAATTTATACTTCATCACCTCAGTTTATTTTATTTCAACCGCTACTGCTCATTTATTGCTATTATAACTTGTTGACAACGATATTCTCTAGAATGAAGCTCACTAGACCTACGTATTGAGATTGAAATCCCCATTAACATACCTTCTTTGTTTCATATCTCTCAATTATAATAAGCGTTGTATTTTTGTGCCAAAAATGCCCCCTTTCCCTTCCTATAATTTATTTAATATATTTTTTTATGATATTTTGCAGAAGAAACCGCCCTTGTGTCTTCAACAGAAACAGTTAAAAAGGAAACAACAGAACAAACTACAACTCCTGTATCCGAAAAGGTTAAACTGAGGCCCTTGTCAACGGACAGTCCAGTTTCCAGATTATCCTCAGCAGACTTGATAGACATCCCTAAAATTGAGCTGACTCCATTGACTGTAAAGATTGTCCACAAAGAAGTCCCAGAGAGAACAATTTCTCTTGTTGACAGTGTAACACTTCTAGAACCAGAAAGCACAACATTTGAAGAAAAAACCAGTGGACTGGTAGATGTCACAGTACAAATATCTGAAGGCCAACCAGACTCCTCGAGAACTGAAGCAACATCCACAGACATTGATCCTATAGTTCAAAGGGTTGATTCAGCCAGTACAATAGTCCCAATAGTTGAGAGTCAGACCCATCAGCCGACTCCTCTCGAAGCAGTGACAGAAAGCATCAGACCCAGAGTTCCCTCTACACCTGAGACTGACGCGACTGTTGAGGTTACAGAAAGACCAGCCATGCCTTCCTCTAGATCCACAAGACAGACTGAGGTGTCACAGTTTACAGAAACTGTAGATAGACAACCGGAAAGACGAACCTCAACGCCAGTGTCGTCAAAATCATCGACACCGTCTACAGAAACCGGCCCACTGGACATGGACAAGATGCCCCCATTCCCACCTGAGTCTGAACCAGGTATAATTACAATAAGATTGACTAAAGGTTTTACATTGACTTTGTTTGCATTCATGATAATAACAGGTAAAATATTGCTTCCGTACAATCTATGGGTTTAGACAAGGCTTCATTAAAAAAACACGCGGGATTCGTTCGATTTTATATTTCAATATTAGAATTAAAACACATGTTACGTTGTTTTAAGAAAAAACTATAGCAACTGTTGTGTTTTATTTCATTTCAGTAATGCTATCTCCAGTTTGGAAGGATATCGTTTTTGTTTTGGACACTTCTTTGAAAGTTAGCCGACCACAATTCCTTGCAAGTTTGAAGTTCATCCAGAAATTCCTTAAACCTGCTGATATTGACGGTGGAAAAGTACGAGTAAGTGTAATGGCTTACAGTGATAGGCCATCCACACATTTCCATTTGGGTGACTACAACAAAAAGCAAGAAGTCTTAACTGCAATTTTGAGCACACCATATTTCCCTGGAAGGTCTAACTTAGCCGGAGCAATAAGAGATATTAGGAGGTATACTTTCAGTTCAGAAAAGGGTGACAGACAGGGGGTACCCGATGTTGCATTTGTTTTCTCCAGTAGTGTTCCAAACTTGTATACTCATTGGACTATTCCAGCAGCCAAGGCTGCCAAACAAAGAGGCATTGAGATCATAGGAGTTGGTGTTGGTTTGAACGATACCTACAAACTTCGCCAGGTCGCATCTAGACCAGTTAATGAACACGTGTTCCAAGTGGCCAATAGCGATGCCCTTGACACCATTCAGGAACCTTTGACCAAACTGATCTTTGGAGGTAAGATATCAATCCTTATAAATTTGTTTGATTTTTTACCGTTTCTATGAACCATTCACTGGTGCGTCCGATAATATGTGCAATTTTCGCAAGTAACGGCGAGAGCCTTTTCTTCATTCATGTTTGACGTTGCTAGTGTTTGGCGTTGCTAGTGGGGGAGGGAATCGGGTTCTTTCCCCCTATGAAATCCTCGACCTTCGACGAGTAGCGGGCAAGCCTTCCACATACGGTGGTCTGGTCAAAATTCACTAAGAAGTTTTTCAATTTTTATTGGGCCTGAGTGGGATTCGATCCCGCGCTGCATCGACGAGAGGCTTGTGTCAGTCTAACCGACTGACCGAAGCCTCTAGATACTATTGCAGACAAATAAATTATTTTCAGTGACGCTTTAACAAATATCATTTGTCCAGTACAATATTAATGATATTCCGCCTAGCTTTGTCTAAACTTTCCAAAAACTCACAAAATTGTTGATTACCTCGTGTCTGCAACGTAACGAATAATATATAAATATAGATGTCTACTCCAAAAAGTTAACAAAGGGTATGTATGACTATGCTAGCTGATGATTCCCTTCAAAATACGTTTTGCAATGCTATTTTAAAATTACAATTATCCATAACAAAGAGGCAATCACAGTAGATGAGTTTCGGTCCTTTTAGGTAATATGCAGTTTTAAAGTTGTTTCTTATGGTATGTACTTCTGTTTTAACACTAGAGTAACAACAGGACCGGTTAGCTCAGTTGGTAGAGCGGTGGGACGGTAACCCTAAGGCTTTAGTTAGATACCCACCCTGGCCCGTAATTTTTCCGAGTCTTTAGTGTGGGTTATTTGTAGCATATATTCCCCGTATTTTATAATTTAAGTTTGACTTAATCAATGACATAGAATGTTGCTTTCAAATCACTTTTGTATTTCCATTTTAGACATTCCGAAGTTTGTGACGAGTCAAGTTCCAGCTGGTTATACAGAATCAAGTGAAGTTCCTTCAACTCAAACAAAGGCTCCAACAACAAAAACCCCGGCTCCCGTGACATCAACTACATCCCCATCCTCTCCGCCAACTACCTCTTCTACAGCCGCGCCAACAACCCCGGTACCAACAACTGAAGCTCCTACAACAACTGTGCCTTCTACTACAACCCAAGTCCCGACGACCACAACTCCAGTTCCAACAAGGAGACCAATTTCATATCCACTCACTCTTCAACCTAGCCCCGGTACTAAGAAACCAACTTACCGACCAGCGACTACGCGAAGGCCGTATTTCTCTTCACCAGACTGGCTCATCCCTGGCAGACAAACAACCGATTCTCCTACTCAGAGACTATGGTACCCTGCCAGAACAACGACTGGATCATCAACACAAGGTAAAACTATTGAATGTACCAAATGTCCCTCTGCTTTTTATGCTGATGCTTAAGTCAACGATTGGTTTAGGGGGTTTTCAGTCGCACAAAATGGTTGTTTCAATTACTTGTCGGCGTTTCAAGACCATTGACGAGAGAGGGCACCGCGGTCCAGTTTTTGCTTTTCTTTCAAGGGTTTTGACTTGCGTATTGATACAATTAAATTTGTTAAAAACTAAGATATTATCATCCAAATGTTTTGGTCTAATTTGAAATCTTAAAATCCTGGTACATGATATTGTTTATTTTTACAGAATTCGAAAGGCTGTCTTCTGTAAGAGATGTTGTCTTTGTGTTGGATTCTTCTAACTACATCAATCCAGGAGACTTCGAGAAAATGAAATCCTTTGTTAAGAATATTGTCAGGCTGTCTGATGTTGATGGCGATAAGGTTAGATATGGTGTGATAAGCTACAGTTCCAGACCCTCCTTAGACGTTTTACCAAATTCATACGATACCGAACGCGATCTCCTGAGAGCGATAGATAGGATACAATACCAGGGAGGATCGTCCAATATCGCTGGTGCATTGAGGAATGCAAGACAGCTTTTCGAAAGCAATGCTGGTGGACGATCTAGAGTACCAAACGCTGTAGTTTTGGTCACTGGGGGACCATCAAACTCTATGGAAAGATGGACGGTCCCAGCTGCTGATGGTTTGCGAAACGCTGGTATCCCGATCTATGGAGTCGGCGTGGGTTTACCAGATCATTCCGAACTGGATTCTCTTGTTAGCTTTCCTCAAACCCAGCACAAGTTCAGCATTACGAGTTGCGATGATCTGGAAAACATCAAAGAAGATTTGGTCTCAACTGTATTTGAAGGTAATCTTTTTCTTTTTCATTTTCGCAAGTTTCTCCTGTAATATCTAACCATGTTTATCGAACTTACAATGTTCTCAATCTTAGTCTCTCCGTTGTAGTGTTATTTCCTATTAACCAATGAGCCGTTTTGCTCACCTACATCCACTTGCAACGCCGTAAAGGTGTTAGGGGGGAAAAGCACATAAAAATCAATCAAACAAATACTTATCAAAGTGACTGCCGCAGCAATTACAAAAAAAACATCATCGCATTGGTAAAAAGTTATCAGTGATTGTGACAGTTGTACAGATGGACAAACAATTAATATTATTTTCATTTTAAACAGAACCGTTGATTAGAAAGATCATTCCGACCCCAGGTAAGACAGGAATTTATTTGCATTTATTTATTATTTCAAAGCTTCTAACTCTGCATGACCGTAGCTTCTGGTACGAAATTGGAATAGAACAAATTAAAGAAATAAATTCTACAAACCACACAAACGAATAACCTTTTTGAAAAACAATCTTAGCTTCTAAGAATCTCAAAGAATATGGATATTTTCATAAAAACCGCTTTGAAGTTTCACTGAATACAAACATCATGAATAATGAAATATTTTTGCCCCAATCTCAACAGGAGTTACATTTAGATTAAGACGTATCCAATTGCAATAATAGGAAAATATTTTATTCTGACTCTGTTTCTGAGTTTAGAACAGACGTACCCAATCGCAATAAATGGAAAACATTTTCATTCTGTTTCTGCGTTTAAAACATTGGTCATCACGTTAACCACGAACACATTCTCTTGTGGCAAACCATTTCTTCTTTTAGTCTGTAATAGATCCTCAATATAAGTTATGTCCCATAAAGGCATAGTCTGTAATAGATCCGTAATGTAAATTATTTCCCTTAAAAGGCATAGTCTGTGATAGATCCTCAATGTAAATTATGTCCCTTAAAAGGCATAGTTTGTAATAGATCCCCAATGTAAATTATGTACCTTAAAAGGTATAGTCTGTTATAGATACTCAATGTAAATTATGTCCCTTAAAAGGCATAGTCTGTGATAGATCCTCAATGTAAATTATGTCCCTTAAAAGGCATAGTTTGTAATAGATCCCCAATGTAAATTATGTACCTTAAAAGGTATAGTCTGTTATAGATACTCAATGTAAATTATGTCCCTTAAAAGGCATAGTCTGTAATAGATCCTCAATGTAAATTATCTGCCTTAAAAGGCATAGTCTTTAATAGATCCCCAATGTAAATTATGTCCCTTAAAAGGTATAGTCTGTAAGAGATCCTCAATGTAAATTATGTCCGTTAAAAGGTATAGTCTGTAATAGACCCCCAATGTAAGTTATGTCCCTTAAAATGTATAGTCTGTAATAGACCCTCAATGTAAATTATGTCCCTTAAAATGTATAGTCTGTAATAGATCCTCAATGTAAATTATGTGCCTTAAAAGGCATATTCTGTAATAGATCCCCAATGTAAATTATGTCCGTTAAAAGGTATAGTCTGTAATAGATCACCAATGTAAATTATGTCCCTAAAAAGGCATAGTCTGTAATAGATCCTTAATATAAATTATGTCCCTTAAAAGGCATAGTCTGTAATAAATCCCCAATGTAAATTATGTCCCTTAAAAGGCATAGTCTGTAATAGAACCTCAATGTAAAGTATGTCCCTTAAAAGGGATAGCCTGTAATAGATCCTCAATGTAAATTATGTGCCTTAAAAAGCATATTCTGTAATAGATCCCCAATGTAAATTATGTACCTTAAAAGGCATAGTCTGTGATAGATCCCCAATGTAAATTATGTCCCTTAAAAGGCATAGTCTGTAATAGATCCCCAATGTAAATTATGTCCCTTAAAAGGCATAGTCTGTGATAGATACCCAATGTAAATTATGTCCCTTAAAAGGCATAGTCTGATTGATCCTCAATATAAATTATGTACCTTAAAAGGCATAGTCTGTAATAGATCCCCAATGTAAATTATGTCCCTTAAAAGGCATAGTCTGTGATTGATCCTCAATATAAGTTATGTACCTTAAAAGGCATAGTCTGTGATTGATCCTCAATGTAAATTATGTCCCTTAAAAGGCATAGTCTGTAATAGATCCCCAATGTAAATTATGTCCCTTAAAAGGCATAGTTTGTAATAGATAATCAATGTAAATTATGTCCCTTAAAAGGCATAGTCTGTAATAGATCCTTAATGTAAATTATGTCCCTTAAAAGGCATAGTCTGTAATAGATCCCCAATGTAAATTATGTCCCTTAAAAGGCATAGTCTGTAATAGATCCCCAATGTAAATTATGCCCCTTAAAAGGCATAGTCTGTAATAGATGCTCAATGTAAATTATGTCCCTTAAAAGGCATAGTCTTTATAGATCCTTAATGTAAATTATGTCCGTTAAAAGGCATAGTCTGTAATAGATCCTTAATATAAATTATGTCCGTTAAAAAGCATAGTCTGTAATAGATTCCCGATGTAAATTATGTCCCTTAAAAGGTATAGTCTGTAATAGATCCTCAATGTAAATTATCTGCCTTAAAAGGCATAGTCTTTAATAGATCCCCAATGTAAATTATGTCCCTTAAAAGGTATAGTCTGTAAGAGATCCTCAATGTAAATTATGTCCGTTAAAAGGTATAGTCTGTAATAGATCCCCAATGTAAGTTATGTCCCTTAAAATGTATAGTCTTTAATAGACCCTCAATGTAAATTATGTCCCTTAAAATGTATAGTCTGTAATAGATCCCCAATGTAAGTTATGTCCCTTAAAATGTATAGTCTGTAATAGATCACCAATGTAAATTATGTCCGTTAAAAGGCATATTCTGTAATAGATCCCCAATGTAAATTATGTCCGTTAAAAGGTATAGTCTGTAATAGATCACCAATGTAAATTATGTCCCTGAAAAGGCATAGTCTGTAATAGATCCTTAATATAAATTATGTCCCTTAAAAGACATAGTCTGTAATAAATCCCCAATGTAAATTATGTCCCTTAAAAGGCATAGTCTGTAATAGATCCTCAATGTAAACTATGTCCCTTAAAAGGCATAGTCTGTGATATATCCTCAATGTAAATTATGTCCCTTGAAAGGTATAGCCTGTAATAGGTCCCCAATGTAAATTATGTCCTTTAAAAGGCATAGTCTTTAATAGATCCTCAATGTAAATTATGTCCCTTAAAAGGCATAGTCTGTGATAGATCCCCAATGTAAATTATGTCCCTTAAAAGGCATAGTCTGTGACAGATCCCCAATGTAAATTATGTCCCTTAAAAGGGATAGTCTGTAATAGATACCCAATATAAATTATGTCCCTTAAAAGGCCTAGTCTGTAATAGATCCCCAATGTAAATTATGTCCCTTAAAAGGCCTAGTCTGTAATAGATCCCCAATGTAAATTATGTCCCTTAAAAGGCATAGTCTGTAATATATTCCCAATGTAAATTATGTACCTTAAAAGGCCTAATCTGTAATAGATCCCCAATGTAAATTATGTCCCTTAAAAGGCATAGTCTTTAATAGCTCCCCAATGTAAATTATGTGCCTTAAAAGGCATAGTCTGTAATAGATCCCCAATGTAAATTATGTCCCTTAAAAGGCATAGTCTGTAATAGATCACCAATGTAAATTATGTCCCTTAAAAGGCATAGTCTGTAATAGATCCCCAATGTAAATTATGTCCCTTAAAAGACATAGTCTGTGATTGATCCTCAATGTAAATTATGTCCCTTAAAAGGCATAGTCTGTGATTGATCCTCTATATAAATTATGTCCCTTAAAAGACATAGTCTGTGATAGATCCCCAATGTAAATTATGTCCCTTAAAAGGCATAGTCTGTAATAGATCCCCAATGTAAATTATGTCCCTTAAAAGGCATAGTCTGTAATAGATCACCAATGTAAATTATGTCCCTTAAAAGGCATAGTCTGTAATAGATCCTCAATGTAAATTATGTCCCTTAAAAGGCATAGTCTGTAATAAATCCTCAATGTAAATTATGTCCCTTAAAAGGCATAGTCTGTAATAGATCCCCAATGTAAAATATGTACCTTAAAAGGCATAGTCTGTAATAGATCCCCAATATAAATTATGTCCCTTAAAAGGCATAATCTGTAATAAATCCTCAATATAAATTATGTCCCTTAAAAGGCATAGTCTGTAATAGATCCCCAATGTAAATTATGTCCCTTAAAAGGCAAAGTCTTTAATAGCTCCCCAATGTAAGTTATGAGCCTTAAAAGGCATAGTCTGTAATAGATCCCCAATGTAAGTTATGAGCCTTAAAAGGCATAGTCTTTAATAGCTCTCCAATGTAAATTATGTCCCTTAAAAGGCATAGTCTTTAATAGCTCCCCAATGTAAATTATGTCCCTTAAAAGGCATAGTCTGTAATAGATCCCAATGTAAATTATGTCCTTTAAAAGGCATAGTCTTTAATAGATCCCCAATATAAATTATGTCCCTTAAAAGGCATAGTCTTTAATAGATCCCCAATATAAATTATGTCCCTTAAAAGGTATAGTCTGTAATAGGACCTTAATGTAAGTTATGTCCCTTAAAAAGCGTATGATTGTGAAAAATTATCCAAAATGCCTATATTTATTAACCAATTTAAATCTCATATAAAAATGTATGTTACGGGAATTGAATTTAATCATGTTGTATTGTACATAGCACATGCAATTCAATAGGTATCATAACGACAATAACTCATTTAGCCTGAATAACTGGCGCATTTTGTACATGCAATATTATTAATAATCTGCATAAATAACCGTTATTTTAGCTATTGATATCAAATTGCACAGAGCTCAAATTCATCATGCTATTTACGATTTTAACAATTGTTAAATTTGATTGATTGTTGATCACCAATCGCTTCTTTTAACTCACAGCTTTGCCTGATAAAGCTCGTACAGAGGAATGGATGAAATATCTGAAGCCAGGTGTGTTGGAATAAAATATATATTTTTCGGTAAAATTTATTCAAATAAAAGTCTGCCAAAATTTTTTCAAAGGCATTTGCGATATTGGTATATTATTATCTCAATTCGAAACGTGTACAATTTCGACATTAAAAATGAAATTTTGTAAAAAAAAATCAAGCATTTGCTGAACGTGTGAACTTAAGTTCAGACACAACAGTATTTTTATAAACTAAATTGTTCACAGAAATTTGTTTGAATTTGAAAAATAATTTTCTCATAAAATCTAAGTCTTAAACCAGAACTTATAGATTAATGCAAAACAAAGTCTTAATCCAGAACTTACAGAAATACATGCAATTCATTTGGCTGCTTTTGTAATGAGGGCATTATACGCATTTCTATTTGGCTGAATGTGACATATATTAAATCGCCATAATTATTTAATCTCATTTATGCATTTTAATAACAACAATCAAACCACTGACTTGAATTTCAGAACATTTTATGCCTGTTATTGATGGATCAGGTATGTATTCATTGTGTCATCCCAGGTTTCCACCCATTACCTCCCCTTAACATTTCCACACACCTCATAACCAATGAATTATATACGTACATGTAGAATGGACACGCCTCGTTGGCTGGTTTGGATCTGTCTTTGTAAAAGAGCGCCGTCATTGTTAGTTGGTGGATAGTATGACTGATCGGGATCGATATTGAAGCATCTTTTAGTAATGGCGGCGTTCGATCCAAATCAAATATCACGTGACCTCCATTCCACGTATATAGTTCATTGCTCAGAACCCTCGGGTTATCTCCCCTTTCTTTTTCACGCCTTTCTTCTTAGTTTTTTTACAAGCAGGTATTTGATATTGCACTGCACCACGTTATTTATTCCAGACATTGCACCGACATATTTAGTTGAACTTGTTTCGTATTTATATACGGAGGATTTGATAATATACATCTACTGTTTTCTGCTTTTTACTATTTAATTTTACCAGCATATGTATGTGTTTTATGTGGATTTATTAGGCACATCGATTTAAATAGTTTAAAATGCTACTTTGTATTTGTAAAACGACCTTCAAACATTCGTTGGCAATTATGATAACAAGAAATGTTTGAAACTCTCTTTAAACGTGGGTTCCATACTAATGATAAAAAATAATTAAATAATGAGGACGTGGTGATGTCTTTTGGTCTCTGTCTTTGGTGATATTTTTTATCATTAATTATGATAACATTGAAGAAATGTTAATGCTATGTCACTATTGTGAGAAAGTTACAATTTTGACAGCATTTGACAGTTTTTGTCACAAAGGCCATTTTGTAACATATCTGAGAACATTGTTATAATGTTTAGTTACTGGAACACATAATGGTCAGTGTGTGTGACAAGTTTTAGAACATTGCCTTAACTGTGGAACAATTTAGTATAAACCGAAATAGAGGGACAAGTTGTCGATCATAGTTGAGTGATAAGCAACCAGTTGTAATGCTCCAGACGATTCCAATTGCACCGCTATGGTCAAATTGTGTCACAGTCTTAGGAACATTGTCCACAATTCGAAACTAGTGGTACAATTTTGAGACGTAGTTTAACATTTAGTTTTCCAAAAAATTTGTTTTGCGGACAATTTGAAAATAATGCCACAATGCTATGCTTATGTGATGAATTTCTTATTATTGGTATATTGCTTTGACTGTCTGAGAAATGCACACAACATCACCATAATAACGTTGACTTATTGGACATTTTTTATTTAATACCTGACATGACGCTCATTGGCGATACCGTACAACACTTTTTGTGACGTATATTTTTGAGCTAGCGTTTTAAGAATAATTATTAGCATTTGTGACAAGCTTTAGAAAATCTTTATTGTGCATATTTTTGTATTAGCGTTTTAAGAATATAAGAATAACTAAATAGCATAGGTATAATTTTTAGCATTTGTGACAATCTTAAGAAAATCTTTATTGTGCATATTTTTGTATTAGCGTTTTAAGAATATAAGAATAACTAAATAGCATAGGAGTAAGTTTTAGCATTTGTGACAACCTTAAGAAAATCTTCATTGTGCATATTTTTGGATTAGCGTTTCAAAAATATGAGAATAGCTAAATAGCATTGCGATAAATCTTAGCATTTATGACAAGCTTAAGACAAAATTGTACCCTGAGCATTGTTTAGATTAGAATTTCAAGAATATAATAATAATTCAATAGGGAACCCAAGTCTCGTGGAAATTCCACAAAATTACTGTCACCGGCGCTGCATTGCACATGTGGCTGGGCGTTTTTCGTTCTAACATGACGTTTGCATCTGACGTTATGAACCACAATACGTCAAATGGAATCGCAATGTCACCAAAAAATTTCTAAATAGCCTTATCTGTCGCCGGATATCACGAAATCTCGTAGGAATTCTTGCGAGACTTGCGCACCCTATAGCATTGTAATATTTGTTAGCATTTGTGACACGCTCAAGAAAAATTGTGACATTTCAGGTTCAGAAGGACCAGATACAGCTTCAACGTCGCTTACACGTCTACCAGGTATAACAAAACACATTTTACATTTTAATTTAACGCCGTCAGCTGATGGACTGTTTTATTCTATTTTTAATTTAGAACGCATTTTTTCTTAAAAATAGGGTAGCTAATTTTGTTCAATTCCTAGATATATTCCTGTCATAAATTTCTACCTGAAGATTTTTCTTAAATGAATGATTTTTCTCTAGAACACTGAGATAGTTATTTCCCTATTTCGACAAAATGCCCAAACCCACGGACCATATCACGTTAAGTGGTAAACCAGTTTATAGCTTGTTTTTGGATTCGAACACTAAGCAAAAAGTGAACACGGGGGCTCTATATGTTTCAACAAGCCTCGATAAACCGCAAACAATCGGTTCCCAGTCAACATACCGTTAGACAAAAACAAGTCAAAAGTTAATCTTAGGTTCCACTGTTCCACTTCTGGGTTCGTGGCTGCCTGCCATAATAAAAATTGTCCTATAGAATTTCTACATTTTAATCAAATATCAAAAATATCTATCAATCAATCAACCCACATGTACTGATTGTTCCTGGTCGATTTCAGTGCAATCCGTTCCACCTCCACCACAGAAAGACATTATTTTCCTGTTGGATTCCTCAAATTATCTCACACCGGAGGACTTTTCTAAAACTCTGGAATTCCTGGAAAAGTTTTTAGAACCTGTGAATATTGACAATGGAGACGTCCGCGTTGGTGTTGTATCATACAGCACAGCGCCTAAAGCAGAAATAAACCTAAACGAGTTTACCTCCAAGAGCGATTTGCTAAAGGGTATTCGAAACATTGCCTACATGCCCGGGCAGAATAACAAAGTGGCAGCATTCAAATCGTTGAGAACGAAGATGTTTACCAAAGATGCTGGTGACAGGGAAAATGTCTCCGACGTAGCCATTGTTGTATCCGGAGGGGAGTCAGACTTGTACTCAAAATGGACCATTCCGGCGGCAACCAAAGCCAGGAACTCTGACATCTCCATATATGGTATTGGAGTTGGACTGGATACAGTTAGGGAGTTGAATGACATCGTGAACACCCCTGCTGATAACTATCGCTTCACCGTCCTCGATTTTGACCAATTGAATAGCGTCAAAGAGCCTCTGTATCGAGCTGTGTTTGGAGGTACGTTGATCAGAAGGGACAATCGAATCACTTGTTTTGTCATTACGGGCGTGAGCTGCCAATTTTTGGATCCTTTATCGCGAATGTCAAGGGAAATGGTCTTCATAATTTACTGCAACGTTAAATCATTGTGACCGGTAAAATATACCAACCGAATTTACTGTATGTATTTTGATTGAGCACAGTTTGAGACTAGATGAAATGAAAATCGGATACTTTTTGGGAAAATGGGAAAATATAGAAAGTTTCCTTTAGATATCTCTTTGGCAGATAACAGACAAATCTTGGCAGCTCATGCCACCTGAATTTATGGATTTTTTCCTATGTAATGAAGCAAGAGACATGTCTTACGGTTACAAACGCCAGAATTAATAATTTACCTTGTAGTTTTGTAAAAGCATACAAGAATCTAGAAGGTTCTTCAAGACGACCATTAAGAAATTATTGCTATATCCCTATGTTTGTGTAAACGATCCTTCTGCGCATACCATTTTATAACTATGCTATATTTTTGAAACTGTGTTTCCTCGGAAAATAAGATTTTTCTTTAACTTATTTATTATAGTACCCGTATCTCCGGATTACGTAGAGAGCACAGTTAGAGGTAGGCTATTTAAGAGCACTTTTATTGAAAGTTTGAGTGTGGTTTTGCTTTTTAAGTTTGTGCTCTGATCAAGTGTGACTGTTGCCGTAAACTGACATTGTTATAGTTTCCAGGGCCTAGTTTCACAAAGCGATCTTAGCTAAGTGTGATCTTAACTACCATGGCAACCAATGCTAAAGGCATACGTTGCCATTGGTAATTAGGATGCCATTAAGGTGTTAAGCTAAGATCGCTTTGTGAAACTAGGCCATGTTTCCTGTGGATGAATATTCCTGTTATTGGCCTTCATCAAACTGCCTATATCCTGTATTCGTTTGCCTCTCCAATAAACCGAAACCTGTCGTCATAAAGATGAAATAATCCTGAGTGCGACGTAAATCATCAAAAAATATATATAAACATATTTTATATCAAACAGATTCTGTCATATGGCGTTGAAATATCACCATTTTGAATTGCGTGTCTTTCAAAAACTCAATCAACATCTTGTACTATCTTCCGTATTTGGCTTATATTACATCACAGGTATTGTAAGTGAAAGTTAGGAAACTCAAGAAAAGTTTTGATAGCCATTAACACTAGTTAAGGATGTTTTAAATTTGCAATTTTCTCTCTGCACAACTTTATGTCTGTTTAATTGACACATTTTTTAAAATTATTTATTGATAATCGATGATAGCAAGTTGTCAAACTTAAGAGAGTTCAGGAATATGCTCAAATACTTATTATTGTTGAATAGTGGTGCCTATATATCAGTGCACCTATCAAATACACATATTTAATATTGTAAACAAAATCCAATATAAACAAATGCATGGTTTGTTATAAAATCATGGCATGAAATAAAAAATGAATAGCTTCATGATTATCATTGCTCATTGCACATGGCTGCTTATAAAGCTTTGCTTGAAGTCTTGCAATTTCATATCATGCAGCAGCATGGAACGTTATTGCAATTTCAAAGACATTCAACAATAATATTTCTGATATGTTGATTATTCAGGCGAAACGCAGAGACCTTTAACTACAAGATCCACCCAAGCTCCCGTCAGAGGTAAGAAACTATATGGACGGAAATGATTAAATCTCGACGCCAACTGGCCGATAAGACCTGCCAGAACACTAGAGGGCTATATATGGACTTTCTATTAATTTATCCAGCAATGTGGACGAGTCTTCAGTACATTTTACAATATCTTTTTACTGATACGTTATACTGGATAATCAATTTTGAATTATGTTTTAAAATGTGCTGTAATATGGACGCGATACAATTCAAGTTGTTTGCTGTCTGCATTGTTGATAAACTGACACCGTTCAAATTGTGAAACAACGCAGGCAAACTAGAATGTAAATATAGAATATAGAAAGAGTTTTCGAATGCGTTTTACATTGAACCTTAAGTTAAATGATTCCACACAAGAACTTGAAAATGCTTTTGTTTTGTATTTTTTCAGGCATATCGTTTGATAGACAGCCGTTCACCTTCCAACCAGTGGTGGTCACAAGTAAGATTTTCTGTTGATATAATATGCTATAGAATACATTGATGAGTTTATAGGGCAAAACAAAGCACCATATTTTTGAAAAGGAACACTTAAGATATAGTATTATATATTTCATTATCAGAAAAATCAGAAAAGTTTTGGGTTATTTTCTTACATCCCTTAAAATAACTATTCTTAATTGTTCTTATCTTTCAATTTCAATTGAGTCCCAGAAATGCTGTCATAATTTTCAACTAGCCATTGTAGAAAACGGTATTTATTTTTACAATAATTATTTTTATACTGTATAATTTTGTCTCATATATGTATTTTAAGTCTACGTTTTCTGGCACACTCAACGGAGTTTGGCCAACCAGCCATATGATTGGCTCCATTTTATATTACTGCCGAACAGCGACCCTTGTGGTCGGGGTTGAAATGTTATTAATATTCTTCCAAAGCCCACAGGTGGTATAGGCTTGATTAAACAAAAATGGCGTGTGAGAAATGACGAGATTTTTTTCGGCTAATTACTTATCATACCCCGTTTTACCATGAATGTGATTTGTCTCTGCGATTAGCCAATCTGATGGAAGATTTCTATTTATTGGTTGATTGATTCATTGATTGATGTTTTACACAGCACTCAATATTATTTCACTTGTACGGCGGCGTTGCCAGGTTTAGTGGTGGAGGAAACCGGAAGGAAATCCCAACCTTCGGCGAGTAGCTGACAATTCTTCCACATAAGGCAATCCCAATTTGAAAGTGATCTGAAAATCATCCATGCTGACGTTACTATATTGTTGTTGTTTTAAAAGGAGCCACCACACCTGAACCTGTCTTTACTCGCTCGCCGTTTGATACCCAGCCGCCAAGATGTAAGTTCAACTTCATTCTAAATTGTTTTTACTCTCAACAAAACCTTACTACACTCATCACATGGGGAAATTTACTTAACTGATCCTGAGGGGCTCGGAAAAAAATTCAAACCCGGGTGAAATTTGAACAACGATTCTGAGACCGTAGATCTATCGTAAATTACCCGAAATACATTCAGAAGGGAATTAAAATTGTTTTTGCCTGGATCGTGACAGTATCCCCAGTGAACGTCTAATCCTTTATAAGTTCACCAACAAACTCCAGCCTTTCACTTATGAATTCATCTATGATGTTGATTGCTTGGTTTTGTCTTCTTCTAAGACAAAATGATACCTTACCATTACTCTCGTAGCTGATGAACTAATTTGAATAAAGTTAAGGAGTACCACAAATAAATACCACAAATGAAAAAAGATCGATCCTGGTAAAGAAGAGCATTAAATATCACAGACAAACCTTGTGAAACCATCAGCCAAAATTGAATTTGAAACTTTCAGATTTCAGATTTAAGCAAGGCCAGTACCAATTTTTAATGTGATTTAAGCTGATTATTATTATACATAAACTTCAAATTTAAATGTTTCTATTCTTTGATTTTCCAGACTACCTGAGCAACAAGGAACGGGATATCATTTTCGTCTTGGATTCATCCTCGGTTATTTCTACCGCCGATCATTTAAGAATGAAACAGTTTGTGAACAAATTTCTAGAGACGGCCGACATCGATGGCAGGAAAGTCCGCGTTGCCCTTATACGCTACGACTCAAGAGTGCATAGAGAGTTCACGCTCAATCATTACGATCGCAAAGCTGACGTTGAGAGAGCTGTCTCGAACTTGTACCACGTTGGTGGAGATGCCAACCTTGCTGGTGCTTTAAGGAATCTTCGACGACCGGGTTACCGAAGCACGGACCGCCCAGACGTACCCTCAGCCGTTATCCTCATCACTGGTAGCTTGTCCAACCTTCATACCCGCTGGGTCGGCCCGGCCGCCAAGGCCGTTAGAGATGCCGGAATGCGAGTCTTCGGTGTTGGTGTCGGCTTACAAGACACGCGAGAGTTGATCAACACTGTCAACATGCCAATAGACGACCACCTATTCATTGTTCAAGATTTCAACTACCTGGACGAAATAACTGATGAACTCCGAGAAGCCGTCTATTCAGGTACAATGATAATATATTTCTGGACTATTTATTTTTTCCATTACTGTCCTCTAAATAATAGCATCTCTAAAATGTTTGCTTGTATCTGCTTTTATTATGTGAGTTATTCTTTCGTAGACCTTTGTTATTGAGGACTTGGACGTTTAAAGTTGCATGTGCTGCCAAAATTCGTTATTTTTCTCTCCTCATAATTTTCGATCGTCGTGAGAAGTTGAGCCCTTACAGTACATCAAAAAACTTAAAGATTGGCGTTCAGATAAAAAATATCGGTTAAGTCGGTTAACCGAACAAACCGAAAATGTGTGCTAAAAACCGACAACATTCAAATAGCCGAGATGTAGGAGTATATTTTGTTGCTTATAAAAACTATCTTAACGTAGATATCCAAGATTGATATATGGACAAAGCTCCTATTCTGTACTTCTTGGCAAAAATAACGAACAATTAGCTAATTCTGTTTTAACGAAATGTTTCCTATGTTTGGCAGCTCATGCCACTTTAGCTATCAAATAAATTGCTTGCTATCTTTTTGTTTTTTCCAGACAAACTTGATCCTGGCTATGTCCCTGCTATTGGTCAGTATAAGATTTTTTATCTTAATATCTTCTGCTCTATACATCGGCCCAGTTATCGAATACCTCTTTCCTTTTTTTCCTCATGAAACCTTTATAAAAATTGACATCTACTTTGCCCAAAGTTGACAATCATATGGCTTTCTGTGTGTGGCTCGGAGGTTTTTCTGCAAAACTCACTGAGCAGAGCTATCGTTTGGGAGGGTCAATAAAAATTGCCGGTTCTGTATTTTTTAATGATCTGGGGCCGATAAGCTATTGGCTTTATGTCAGGTAAGATGGCGTCGCGTGACAAAGGAATTTCTTTGTTAGGTCAAGTCATTTATCCTGCCGTTAACCTAAATTTCGTTCGAACAACCAACCCCTGATTGTTAAATATATTTTCGATTTCAGATTTGAGAGGCCCCCTAACAGTTCAACCAGCCCCGAGAAGAATATCAACAAGACCTCCACAAACACAAAGTAAGATTTTCCTGCTTTTTACACCAGCGTTTTCTAGACATTTTTTCATAACTAATAACATGGTTTACCCTCTTATCTGTGTCTCTTTCTTGTTTTACTTACTTGCCGGTCAGGAAGTGACATAAGCTGCCAAAATATATTTACTTTTCGGACACTATTTCGGCTGGTACAGCTCATAGACTGTATGGAGTAAAGTGTTTATGATGATTTTCAAACTCTCTGTCTTGACAATCTGAATCAGAATTAATGAAAAACTTTTGAAACTTCCGATGGCGAACTAAAATTAATTTGTTTCCTTTTATGTTGTGATATCACGAAGGTAAAGTCAACATTGACAAGAAACTATTAGGGAGGCCTATTGGTGCCGTAAATTGAAATTGGGTATTCCCAGAGTTTTTTTTTTTTGGCCGTTATCGGATTTTACTTCAGTAGAAACTCCGATTTGAAAAGTTGTTATGAAAACGTTTCCATCGCAGAAAAAAACCATAGACTAGAGGTTCTCGCTGTAACTCATTTGGTTAGTTCAGCTATCTTGTACCTCTCCATTATGGTGCGCGATATATATTATTATCCCGCATCAGACAAAATACTTGCATTTGATTGGACGTCATCGATCAAGTGGAGACGTGATATTTTTCCGTATCAGGCAGACAGAGTTCGTATCAGGTTACCTAGAGTTACTTGCCCCTGAATACACGCTGCGACAGCATGTGCACGTCTGCTAAGTGAGTCGACATACAAACAAAATACAAACAGAACATATCAATGTGCATGGCTATAATTTTAGGCGCTGTGGAAACTTTTATCAGAGAATAGCAAGCGTACTTATCACAAGATCTGCTGAATGTAGGCTACCTGGTTAGTCTAGTGGCCAGAACTGAGTAGAACTATCGCCGTGTCGGTATCGCGCGTATCGGCTGAGTTGTAAACACCTTCGCTAAGTCAAAAACTATCAACCAGACAAGCGTCGGCTAAAGAAGGGTCTTCAGCGGGATAAATTCGTTACACAGCCTCGCTCAATATGGATTTTACTAACCCCATAGCCTATATTTCCGTATTGGGTCACACACAGACTGTGTAACTAATAGAGTCAGTATCCTGTACGTGGTTTTGATGTTGCTGTTTATAACGCAAACATGCGCTGCCTAGTCTGTATACCGATCAGCGAGCGACTGCAGCCCAGTGAAAGTTATATAACTGTCTTACCTCTCGATCTGTAACCATCAGGATCTCTTTTTTATCACAGCTACCGAGATTTCTTTCCGTAGATTAATTTTCTTGTTTCCCGGTGTTCTGTTGCGTAATTACTTATTCCGCCATTTTGTATTCACGAGAAACAGCGATCCTGGCGGCGACTGTGGAACTATCCTATCATAATAAAAATTACCCTATTCTTATCTCCGGATCTCTAATGTCTCTGACAACCCGCTTGTCCAGTTCGAATTTATCGCAAAATTTGTTTTCCACATGTATTTCGATTGATTGATTTTTTTATACCACTCTCAAGTTTATTTCACTTGCGACAACAATTTCGAAAAGGGCGACAGAGGAAGAGGGGGTGGGTGAATGGACTTTCAACTTAGTCAGCTATGAAGCTTAGTCTATCTTGAATTTTCGGTTTTATGTTTAAGCCAATATGAGTGAGAAAGTAAATGCATGAAACACACATCTATACTAAAAATTTTGATGTTTTGTTTTTTCAGCGAGTACGCCCGTACTTCAGTATCTCCCTACCGGAAGAGTTCCGTGTAAGTATACAATTTTTGTTCAATTAATTCTATGGTGATTATTCGTCGAAAATATTTTTCCTGATAACATTCAAGCTGAATTCAAAGAAAGAAAAGATCAAGGCCGGAAAGCCAATTTTCTCGTTTTGATATTAAACTAGAAATTTAAGTTACAGTAAACCTAATCCCCTTTTGAAATCAAACTATTTATTCAAAGTATGAGAGGCATGAGCTGCCAAAATGTTGATATTTTGACGTTAAAACAGAATGTTGAAATTATCGGCTATTTTTCTCAAGACGTATAATTCAGAAGCTTTTTAGTACTTCTAGTCTCAAAAATGTACGATAAAGTTATTGTTTTGAACTAACTTTGACTTAGAATGAATGAATGGTCGTCCCGGTTATTTAAATTTTGCTACTTTTCGAACATGTTTTCGGTTCATACAGGGCACATACTGTATGGATTTTCCTCATTCCAACGCCAATCATTTAGTTTTTCGTCGGCCTTCAAAGCCTCTTACTGTCGTGACGATTAGAAATTATGAAAAAAGTGTGAATTTCGGCAGCTCATGCCACTTTAAACTGTTTTATTCTCGAAATATCGTTTGTCACTGTCGTCTTTTCGCCCAAAGAACAGGTTTGGCTTACAGAATGAGGAAAGCAAAAACTCACTTGTAAATTCAGAAAAAAACTCATGATTTTTGTTTTTTATTTATATTAAATAGTATTCTCAACTAAATATATATATTTGCTTCGGAAACAATCAAAGAATTTGTAATTTGTTCAACTAGAAAGACAAAATTCTCTTTTAATTGGATTGAATTTACAAGTGTGATTTTGTTTTCTTTGCTGTGTCATCAGCCGCCAAAATTGTATATTTTCAAACAAAATGTCGAAAGTGCGAGTCATAATTACAAAATCACTTTATTTATTCAAATTTGTCCAGTTTAATGAACTTTACGGATCCGGAGCCTGTTTCACAAAGCAGCGTACATGTATTTACTGCATAATTTCATACTAGCGTATCTCTATAGTATAGGTGGCTATGGCAGTTACCTAAAAAACTTTAAATACGCTACGACGCTTTCTGAAACAGGCTCCCGGTTCCAGATATCAATCTCTAGTTGAAAAAGTATCTAAATTTTGGCGGCTACTGATAACAAAACACAGAAGCTTGTCATAATCACATAGCCTGATTAATTAAGATTTTTTCCCTATGAGATGGTATCTTATATTTTGTAAAATTTCACCTAAATGTCTTCGCTCGAGTCCACCAACTCGACAGATCACAGTGTCTCGTCAATAACACGAATTTGTCATGATTGGTTTACGAATAATGCTATAAGGAATGGATTTAATGGCAACTTTTAGATAATAAATTTTGGTTTTACATAGCACGCAAGGCTATTACATTTTGGACAATAGGTACTCTATCCACTGTTACAGGCACAATAAACAAATATCCGAGCATTTCCTGTTGATGAAGTGATATGACCCGCCACAATTCCCTGCTAAAATATACACACATTCAGCCTGTCTCCTTTAAGAATTGAAGTTATATATCCATTTTGGCCCAAGTGAATTCTGATTGATTGATTTAGGTTTACCCGCATTCAAGATTTAGTGGGTGCCGGAAACCGTGCTCTTGGCTTCTTAAGAAAATTACAGAAAACTGACTTTGTTTTCACGAAAAATTATAAGCATTTCGGCGGTTTAATTACTATTGAATGGTGTTACAATGTTAAGGGGAATGTTAAGTGGACAAACTTCTGTGTTTTTACAAGAATGTTAACGATTTAACAAGATAACGTTTTCTATAAATAGACTTGAAAATGGTATCATACAAAGTTTAATTTTATGCAGAGCCTTAATACTCCATAATCTCTATACTTCTTTAAAGTTGCATTAGCCTTTTCCATAGCAATTGTATTGTATAGCGGAAATCAAATCTGGCGTTAAAGGGATTCAATTATTTGCATATATAAGCTTCCATAGGAAGCCCCTCGAGCTTTATTCCCGCTAATATCTTTGTATATTGGTGAAATAAATTTAATGAAATAAGCAATTCCTTCTCGCTATTTGGTGCAATTTTAGCACTCCATAAATTCTATGCTCTTCATAATTTGAAACTATGTATGCATCCCATCCTATTAAAATATCTCAAATACATCAATTTCACATATAAATATGGTAAATTGTGTATCTAAGTGATTGCATTTATGCCTCTTTTCCCATCGTTTATAAATGGCTACCAAATAGTTTCAAGTGATTTTTGTATAACACAGATGTCTCAAATCGTACATCGAGGTATGGCGTCTGGCAAAACGTGTATTTCAAGAGGTCATCTAAAACAGCAACTATAACTGAAAAACGGCATTGATTTTTAATGCTGTTCTACAAATAACAATCTACCAAATTCTGAACATCTATATGAAACGGTTTTAGTTATATTAAGTCAACAATATTCCCAACATTTGATATAACGATTTGCCGCCTAGCAGTGCTGAAACTATAATTTGTTTTACTCTCAAAACCACTGAATACGAATGTGTATCCAGCTTTTGTTTTTGCATTTGTGCAATTTTTGCGCCATCTTGGACGCCATCTTGAAAATAGTAATTTTCCAAAAGCCAAAATTCTCTAGAAGCGAACTGTGGGCATTTTGAGGGAAACCATATTTGCAATCATTCCTATTCTATAACAGAGTGCTATAATGTTGAAGTATGTTTGTGTATGTGTGTGACAGAAATAAAACTTGTCCTTTCTGATACATGGGAATGGAAGAGTAAACGATATAAGGTTGTTTGTTGTGAATTACTAAATGAAATATATCACTGAATGATAACACACTTGCACAAAAGCACTGTAAAATACACCAATGTTAACACTAAAAGAAATGGAATGGCTTTTTAAGCATTGTACACGTTTTATGACAAATATCTACTTTTAAGGGACCAAGTCTCAGGGTAGAAAAAAAAACTCAGGAATTTGTCCATATATTTTTTAGTATTATTAAATATGAAATATGGTAATATTTCACCCATGCAAAGCTCATTTTCATTCAATATCATCAAACATTTATTTTATTTTTTATTTTTTAATGTTTTAATTTTATACTTGAATTTATACCCGAAATCGTTTGTTAAAATCGTTTCCCACATTTGTGCAATAATTTCAACTAAAATTTGCCATTTGACATGCATGGCTCAAAATGACGCCAACAGTTTCCAAGCCACCCAACTTTATATGGCCTTTCAATTATTCATAAAAAGTTTGAATCAGCAATATTTGTGTTTGCTCATGTTTTGCAAGTTTATTGTATGATGGTAGAAAGTATTAAAAACCATGATATGGCCTTTATAGTTTATGAATTTGCATTTGAATATATCCAGTACCTCTTAAAAAGAATTGTTTGCGTTTGATTGTCGTCATTTTGTCGAAACCTTTATGTGGTGCCTTCGTGATTTTACTATAGCTCGATGCAAGTTTGACGTAGATGTTGTTGTTGTAGCTAGTTGTAGTAAGTATTATTGTAGTTGCCATAGTTACATGTAGTTTTCTACGGTTTCTTCTTTAGCGAGACAGAAACCACCTATCCTGCCTGTTTCTCCGACTACATTGTTCCCAGGTTTGTATGAATGCATTTTTTATGAAATTTTCCCTTTTTGTGTATTTCAAAGTTTTCAAACATGTAAAATAAATTGCCAAAAACACATTTTGTCCTTCGACTTCGTTCTCATCAGTTGAAACAGAAATGTGGTTACTGAAGTACAAAATACCCTTTCCTGGTAGCCATACGATCGGCATTATGATGTAGCCTATAGCGGTCCCAAAATTCCGGACCCGAATTTGGTACGGAATCAACGGATTGTCCAGGGATGATGTGAGGCGTTCTGGGTTTTCTTCCAGGTAGCCTAGATAGAACCCAGTTTTTGCCTGAGAATGGGTCTATTCAATCAGCAAAAGCAGGCTACTGAAACATTTTAAGAACATGATTTCAAAAGGTTGGAAATGGACTGCTTCCATTTCGAAACAAAATTATGCGCTTTAGTGAATTAAGCGTCTCGATTTAATGCGTAGACTTTCGCTCACCCTAAAAGAAGTTCCTAGAAGCCAAACGGAATAGCCTTTGCAAAGATTCCTTGTCGAGAATTAGTGACTTCAGGGATGGCATTGTGGCACATTTTAATTCTGTAAAAGGGTTTCATCGATTGATTCGTTGGTTCTCATATAATTTCTTAGTCCCGAAAATGTTTGAAAACTTTGATCTGACATCCTTTACTTGCACTGGAATGGTGTCTTTTCTTGATACTTTTCTTATTGCACAAAACTCGTTTATTGAGTTTCCGTTATTTTTTTTTTCTTTCTCTGTTCTGTTTTTCATTTGACTTTTTTTATACTGTTTGTTTAGTTATTTCGTCTTTCCTTTATTATTTTCTTTATTTGCATTTTTATTTTAGATTTCAGTTGATAAAATGCTCATGGTTTATTTCTTTTCTCTCATGATTTCACCTCATCTTTAGTTGCACAGCCTTTCTTTACTTGTTTAGATGCAACAGCCTATCTTCGCCTCACAAGTAAAAAAAAACACAGTAATATTTATATTTTATAATTTTCTGAGTGAAAAGCTGCGAATGCACAGTATCTGATAAGAGCCAAGATTTTTTTTCTAATTTCTCATTTCGCTTTCAATTTGTATTCAGATTTTTTTTTATTTGTACTAAGGTTGTATTTATTTTGACTCGAGTTGAAGTAATATCAACTCAGTTCCGAATATTTCTCTTCAAGTTGACATATTTTGACTTGAATCGAATTGACTCAAGTCAAATTCATTTCATTTTGTTTGAAAATAAGTTAACTTCTTATTTTCTATTCTATTGACTTGAAATTATTTTAGAACCTAAATTGTTATCATTTCAATTGAAACTATCGTATTTCAGCTCAAGGCAAAATTTAAAAAAAATGGGAAATTAGAAATCAAAATTGTGGCATTTATCGACCCTGTCGGGGATGAGTTTTTGAAAGTATAAATGTGATGGCAATATGAACATATCTTTATAAGTACTTGTTGAATAATGACCTTTGTCCATTTCATTCGTAACAAATCTTTTTCTATAACATGTTTTCCACTATCCCGCTCTACAGATTCCTGCATTTTGCCAAAGACTGATTTGGTTTTCATCATCGATGCGTCCACCAGCGTTACAGAGATCAACTTCCGGCGCATTTTGCGATTCGTCGCAAACGTCATCCAGCCGCTGGATATTGATGGAGGCACTGTGCGTGTTGCTTTGGTAACGTATGCAACAAATGTGTACAGCCAGTTCTATTTGAACACATTTACATCGAAGCATGGCATGTTGCAAGCTTTGCTAACGATTCCTTACACCCAAGGAAGGAGTAACACTGCCGACGCTTTGCGCACAATGATGACCAGCGTATTCAGTCCAGAGATGGGAGACCGAGAAGACGCGCCAAACGTCGCCGTCCTCATCACAGACGGCATTTCTGACGTCAATGGCCGTACAACCATTCCTGAAGCAGAGCTGGCTCACTGTAAGAAGATTACCATATTTGGTATTGGAATTGCGTTGGAGGATACCACAGAACTAGACGTAATCTCCAGTAAACCATTAAGCATGTACCGATACAATGTCCTCAACGCTAACAGTCTGTCTGCCCTTCGCCAACGACTCTTTGTACCGATTTGTATAGGTAAGAGTTTTTATGGATCTTGTTTAATTCCATTTTCTTAGATTCTCACAAATTAATGAGAAAAAAATTAAGGCATCACCATGTAGTTAGATGCTTGTAAACAACACAAGCTTTCGACACCTGTACTATAATATTCGTTTACTGGCTCCATATATTTCCGAAACCATGTACCTAATAATATTACTGATCATTAAAGGGCTTACCCAGAAGTTAAATTTAGCTGTTAGCAATGACAAATGACAAATCCAACCCCACAATAACTCGTCACAGTTTACCTTGTGTAAGTGTTATACCCAAGAACCTATTAGAGCGTGGCTTATTCCGATGGAAACGGCGTTCTCTTTGTCTGCAGATCAGGGTTTCAGAATTAAACTCAAACTTTCAATATTGGTTCTACAATTCCAAACGACCTCCCTACAATCCTCATTATAATAAGTTTCCGACTTGTATTGTTGTCCAGTAGAACTTCTCGCAAATATCGTTAGAAAGAAAAGAAGCATATAGCTTGTTTCTTCGATTAGAAGTAGCAAAATCCAAGGAGATGGACTCTTAACTTCATCTTAACATTTAATCTACGATTTGTACGTAAATTGTGTAATGAGAGACACTCTTATAGAAATCATACCCAGGTTTGGTACGGAATCAGCGCATTGTCGAGGGATGATGTGTGACGTGGGTTTTCTTCCTGACAGCCTACATAGAACCCAGTTTTTTGACAAAATAAGTAAACATTTTTTCCATGTCGTGTAACACGCCCGAGAAATGACGCGTAAAATAAGAAGATGTTCTTCAATTTCAACTTTTGAGTACTGTGCAGATTTGTAGCTTCAAACTTTATTTTGTTCGTGTACAAATTTTATGAATTCCTACCTCAAATAATTAATCGTTGCTTTCCTACCTTATTTTTTTATGCTATAGAATTAGCCAGACCAAAGATTGAAGTCGCTCCAGGACAAAGTAAGTGAAACGTTTTAGTTGCAATCTATATGTATTTATGTTTGAATAATATATATCTTCAATAGAAATGTTACAGGCGAATATTGGGATCTGTGTTATATTTCGCTTTAGATAAATAAAGGATCTTTATACTATCCGCCCAGCACGAGTGACGTCAGACTCAGAAGTACATGTACTTTAACGAGTGGCAATGCATGCATAGTCAACTTTTCTAGTATACAGTATCAAAAACCAATGGGAGATCCGGATAAAAAATCCTACTGCAAAATCTTACAATGCACAGCTTCAATCGACCAAACAGTCAAGTAACATGTACCTTATTCTCACTTAAATTTCTCATTAGGCCTTATGTTTGAAATTTAACTTTGTTGCAAGGCAAGCCAACACTACGAGCATTTTCCTCATTCAATAGCAAACTCTCCCGGACAGTGACCTTTGACATTTTTTTTTTGGTTTGGGATTATAATCCTTTATCAATTTATTTCCTCTTTCCATCGCAGGTTGCAAAGGACAAGGTGATATCATTTTTGTGATCGACACCTCGGGAAGCGTTGGTCCAGAGAACTTCCAAAAGGTCAAGGACTTTGTGTATTCCACTGTTGATGGGCTGTCCATTGATAATGGGGCTTATCGAGTTGGTATTGTCTCCTTCAGCACTTTTGCTAAGGTGGAATTTTACCTGAACGATTATAGTACATCGGATGAGGTAAAAACCGCCGTACAGGACATCCCGTATGTTTACGGTTCGTCAAACACGGGAGCGGCCATCCAGGCAGTCCGAATGGAAATGTTGATTCCAGCAAGAGGCGATCGACCAGGTAAGCGTATGCTGCAATTTGTTTCGGGGATGGTGGGATCTTCATCAGAACAAACAAGAATTATATTAATGCTAAAAAATTAAGACATCACCACGTAGTAAGTTGTGTTGAACTTTTGAAAAACAACTTACTACGTGGTGATGTTTTAATTTTTTATCATTAGTATGGAACCCACGTTTAAAGAGAGTTAAGAATTGTTACAAAGGATCATTGACATACGGCCTTAGCTGTGATATGAAACCCCGGCCAACTATGGAATCGGTCCTTTGACCAATCAAACAATCAATCAGTCAGCAAATAACACAAAAACATCTAAACAAGAACTTAGTATAACTAAGAGCAAACTGTAAATTTTCCCATTTTCAGATGCTGCCAACATGGTCATCATTATCACTGATGGACCTTCAAATGCCGGAGTAGACTTATTGGAACCAGAAGCTCGAGCTCTAAGGAACTCGGGAACCACAATTGTCACGATAGCTGTTCAGCATACTGGCTCCTCCAGGGTTCTTGAAAAGATTACGTCATTACCTGTGTCAGAAAATCTCTTCTATGTGGAACCATACAGTCAACTTGCTCACATAAAGGATAGAATCTTGGACCCTGTGTGCTCGGGTGAGTCCAGCGATTCTCGAATCACGTATTCTATAAATATAGGAGCATAAGAATTTGCTGATATTAGGTCGATCCTGCACATTTACCAATAATATTGTCCCTTAAAAATTAGTCAAGAATCGGGAGGGGAGGGGTCGTTTCACAAAGCAATCCGACCATAAACTAAGTCTAGTTGTCATTGGATTCCATATATTTAAACTTAATTATATTCCACCTTTATTTCTTCTATCAAAACCATGTTTTCGTTGAAAGAGAAATTGAAATTTTATTCACATGTTACATATTTTTCGCTTTTTTGAAATGGGCTCGACCGGGATGCCGGCATTTTTCTGCAAACTTACGATCCAATCACTTTTGGGGAAAGAAATGAACGTTCCATTTCCATTTCTCGTTTCAGATTTTGACCAATGTCAGTACACAAAATGTCAGAATAATGGAACGTGTATGGATGGATTGAGAAGTCGAATCTGTTTCTGCACTCCGAATTATTATGGCGAAAACTGTGAGAATAGTGAGTAGACGTTTTCAGTTACATGTATTAGGCATTGGTTATATTTGTACTAATAAAAACCTCTAAATGTTGATTTGCGGATAATTCCTTGAATTGTCAATAACTTCCCCAAATTTCTAATCGCCATTTGTTAGTACAGACGTATCTTTTGGGGTAGTGGAATCTTCGTATCTAAACTGATACAATTAATATCCAAAATCACAGATTTTGCTATCGTTTTGGTCTGAATTTGCTTATATGAAATTCTGCCCTCATTTGACATCGCCTCGAATGAGATTACAAGGTTGAAGAGATTTAAAATTCATCTTCCCGAACCCTTGTAAATTTGCCTTGCTAGCAAGTCTACAAACTGTTTGAGCTACCCTCAGATATCAGCGAAATGATGGCAAGCTCCGTTTAAAAAAGCTTTACTTCATCTTTAAGAACCAACTGAAATTTTTCAACAAAATGTTGGGGATTGTGCTTGGTGATACTCAATTATGTTTTTCTTATTAAAACAAATGTGAGATTCTTTATTGTAATTCATTCCTTTTAGAATGTACCGAGCCGATGGATGTTGTGTTTATGTTGGGATCGACCGACAAGGTTGGCGAGAGACATTTTGCCGAGATGAAAACGTTCGTCCAAGGGCTGGTCAGAGATTTCGCCATCGATAACTGCGACGTTCGCATTGCGGTGATGAAATACAACACAAGGCCCAAGATAGAATTCGACCTTGACCGCTATTCCAGAACCGAAGACGTTTTGAAAGCTGTGGACGGCGTTAACTATTCGAGAGGGAAAAACAACATCGCCTGGGCTCTACGATCCGTTCGGACAATGCTGTTTGATCATGATCGAAGGAATGCCAGAAAGGTCGCCTTCCTTTTCGTTGATGGGCCATCCAATTTGGAAAAGCAAAACACCATGTCGGAAGCCGAGTTGACAATGGCGGCTGGCATTAATATCATTCCCATTGGCGTATCCATACGAGATCGTTATGAACTAGAAACTATTGCTCTAGCACAAGGTCTACAGGCTATTGATATCAAGAACTACGGAAACTTCCCATTACATAGAGAAAATGTCATACAGCCCATTTCAAGCAGTGAGTATGCACAATGTTAACGGTACCTTCTGGGCTTTGCTTATATTGCTCTTTACAATCACTGGTAAAATGGTTGCATATTAGCTCAAACAACAAATTCTTCATTCTGAATCTGAATATTACGGCGTAGGCATCGTTGCATTTTACCCAAAACATATGATAAAACAAACACCGCCTCTCCATCGATGCGTTGCGGGCTCGAATCCCACTCAGACCAAATGAAATTGAAAATTTCTTTGTGTGTTTTTCACTCAATCGCCGTACATGGAAAAGTTGCCAAGTACTCGCTAAAGATCGGAATTTCCTACGAGTAAAGAGTCCAACTTTTCCCCCCAAATGTGAAGTAATCTTGAGTTCAACGTAAAACGTCAATCAATCAATTAACAAAATATAACCCGATTTCAAATAAAGTTAAGGAATTTATTATGTTTCAAACGACCTGAAGAATTCTGCCCTCTTTTCCAAAACCAATAGGTTACGATCACTGCAAATCTGAGCCATGTCTGAATAGTGGTGTTTGTCGAAACTTGGCTGGCGGTTACATGTGTGAGTGTAAAAATGGATTCTCTGGAAGGGATTGCGAACAAAGTAAGTTTCATTTTGTAACATTTTTTCCGCAGCTTTTTTGACGGATCCACTGGCATTGGGTTCTACTTTATATCTCATGGTATCTTTATAGCCTTTTCCGAACATGATAGCTTGAATATTTTGAAATCCGGAGATTTAAAGTTTTCTGCTCAATATAAAAGGTCTAGCAAAATGAAACTTTTTTTTGTAAATTATCAATCTTGCACACAATTTCGGTAGAGCCTGTTTCTGGTATATAATAACTATTGTTGATAATACATTCTATGTTTGAGCTGGCACACGCCAATAAATTTAATCACCACCTCCACAACATTCTATGCTCTAGGCATAACGATTTTTTTCTATATTCACAGGCTGTAACACCGAAGCTGACGTCGCCATAATGGTGGACGTATCTCGTTATATCACAGAGTTTGATCTACGAAACATAAAGGAATATCTCCGCTCTCTCGTTATGAAAATGCATTTCAAGGGAGACAAGTCATTCCGTGTCGCCGTCGTGGAGTTCGGAGCAGTGGCCCGTTTGAAAACCACTTTATTAGAAGGCATTAGTAAACAGCAGGTCTTAGCTGGCGTGGCGTCAATCAGGTAATAACCTATCACCAATTATTATTAATTTAGGAGCTCAAGTCTTGTAAGGTTTCTACATGTAGATAGTGGGAAGTATTTTACGATGTCAGTTTTTGTAAGATTTAATATATGGCATACATGCTGTATCGAGAAAACTACCCCCCCCCCCACCTTAAAGACTTCACTGAATGAAACCCTCACAAGGCTAAAGATGAGGAAATGTTTCAGAGACCTTCATGTGTTCAAACCATGTTCACGCGTCAATAAAATGTTGATAACTGGCCGCCAAAGGATTTTCTTTTTAGTTCAAATAAACTCTAAGCGCTTAGCTGAATTACTAATAACAGTAAGGCAGGCTTGATACGAATACATTACCTGGTTTTAATATATTTGTTATTGCGGTCGAATAACTAATATCGATACCAACAACAAAGTAATTCCCCGATGTTCGAGAGATATGTCATTATTTTCTATTTTTCGTTATCTACTCCCTTCAGCTTGCGAGGTGGTGATCCAAACCCAGTGGAAGCTTTCCGACTTGTCCAATCGTCTGTGTTTAATAACCAAGCTGGTGATCGAAACACAGTTCCCAACCATGTTATTTTTGTCACCGGTGGAATCGCTATTCAACGTGAAGTCGTCAATCGAGCCCTTGAGTTGAAGAAAGAAGGAACAAGAGTTATGGCCCTTGGTAAGTTGTTGTTTCTGAAGTTAGATTAACTTTATTATGACAGGAAGCACCAGATTCAAGCTTCTTCACTTCGCGGATCCGAACCCTACTCAGGCCAAATTTAAAAATGGAAAAGTTTCTAAGTGGATTTATATGTTATCGACGTATGTGGGAAGAGTTGCTTCACCGAAGGTAAAGAGCCAGGTCGCCCCGCCCTCACTAATCCTGGCAACGCCACCATATAAGGAAAATAATCTTGAGTGTGGCTTAAAGCACAAATCAATCAATCAATCTTCTCCATATCGTAAGACAGGACTTGCGCACAACTTTTGCTTCATATCGGATACAGAGCTAATTTTATTCTCAATATTATTTTTATCAGAGTGATAGCTTTTGTACTGGAATTGAAATGCCTGGTTTTCTTTTGAGGGTTTTCTGGTCATAATTCCAGCAATTTTGCAATTTAGCTTGCCCATACTCAATGACGTTTGTAATTGGTTATAATACTTTGGCTCCTTTGAACCTTGTGTTTCAGGTGTGAGACTGTCCAGGTCAGAGCGGTATTTGTTAAGTGACATGGTGTCATATCCTGCTGAAGAGAATTCCCTGCTGGTTACTAAGCAACAAGATTATTTGAACGAGAAACAAATCTTTGTTGACATCCTTTGTGAAGGTAGGCTTATTCATTTACAGGTACTTATATTGCGAGGAGTAATTGGGTTTACTTATTTCAGAACATATCTATGGCTTTAGGTTCAGATCGACAGAAGGATGGTCTCTTAGTTCTACATAGGCATGGATGGGTCGCCGGTTGGATTCCCACTCAGTCCACTGGATCATCCAATGTGAACGTTTCACCAGTTACCTACAAAAGGTCGGGCTTCTTCTGAACAATGAGCTTGGCTTCTTCTCGAAATCAATCGTTGTCTTGATGTCTTTTCTCTATCTCAAAGCTTATGATATCATTGCCTCCCTCAATAACTTTTTTAAATCTGATTCCTCTTCATGAGCATTTTGCTTGCTTCTTTGAGGTAAGGAAGGTATTGCATTTGGCAGATAAGCTGTCCATTACTTCTCCACCTTGGATACCATCTTGGATTGTAAAAATATTGGTAGTTTTGTCCTGCTACACTCCACACTATTGCAGATTTCAACTAGCATTTTGGGTACCTGCCATGGATATTATTAAAATGCGACCCAGCTGTTTAAATCAGGCTTTCATAAACACAACTTGTTTCATTTGTAGATAAGAATCAATGTGCGAGAAGACCATGTCTAAATGGTGGCGTTTGTGTGGATAAGATTGGCGGCTACGTCTGTGAGTGTCCAGCAGGAACAGCTGGTAGGAATTGTGAAAGAGGTACGTACAGTCACTATCTCATTGCATTTTCACTTTTTATTACATTTAGTGCGAAAATTGTTTGAATAGTTGCACATTTTTTTCAAAGCTAATTTTTGTCGTTTGTATACTCATTGAGGTTTATTTTCTAAAATGCTTTTCTCTGTAGATTGTAACACGAAGTCTGACATTGTTTTGATGGTGGATTCGTCTGGAAAAGGTCAACGTTCAAATCTGCGTGAAGTTGAAGGTTTCATCAATGACCTTATCTCCCAGTTACCTGTTACCAGTGGACAAGTAAGAGTCGGATTAAGCACCTTTAATTCCAAGAGTCACATCCAGTTTTACTTGAACACCCATCGAACAGCAGAAGACATCAAGAACGCTGTTTCAGCTATGACTTACGAAAACGGGGAAATCAACATTGCATCCAGTCTACGAACCATGAGGGGCAAACTCTTTACCCATCGATTTGGTGACAGACGAGATGCTCCCAACATAGGTAAAACTGACAGATTTAGTCCTCAAACTAGAATCATGCTCCACTTTTAACTACTTTCAAAATAGTTCTGAATGCCTTAAGTTTATCGTAAATGGTGAAAAGTGCATGTGTTTGGTAAAAACAAACTTTGGGGAGGGAGCCATTATTAAAGCAATTTGTCAACGAGTGGGATTATTTTTTTTTTTTTGCAAGGGTCCAAAATAGTCTACATCCACACTGCCAAACTCCAGAAGCTTCAATTTACCTCTAGTGAAAAAGCGATATTATTTTGAAGAAAAGTTAAAAAGAATATAGATAAATCCAGTTACCATGGTCTAACTAGATCCTGTCCAGCACTACCAGATCAATCCCACGGCGCTGTTTTTGTTTTTGAAAACTACACAGCGTTAATTGACTTAGCTCTGACCATATCCTTCACCAGTCAATTTATACTATACACTCGGTATACTTTCAGGTATTATAATAGCCAGTGACACATCTACCGTGGAGAGACGACAGATAATTCCGGAGGCTATACGCACAAAGGATCAGGACGTCCACCTAATGTCCGTGGGAGTTGGTCGTCGTCTTCCCCGTGAGATGGCCGAACTTGCCAGCGAACCATCTTACCTCAACTCGTACTCTGTCAACACATTCAGTGATCTTAAAAATTTGACATGGGATATAGTAGGAGCCGTTTGTATTGGTAAGTAGTAAAGTTTTAGCACATTATCTTATCAACACTAGTCGTGCTTGCTTCATGCTCCCTGTTGTACTTGCAGCAATGAGTAAAATTCTAAGGGAAAAAAAATTCAAGATTTGATATTTAGATGCATATGCTAATTGTGTCCTTAAATGTAAACAACACGAGCTTTCGACACCTGTACTGGTGTCTTAACCCAGTGCAATTGAAACTCATGTTGTTCAGAAAAACTGCTGAAAGCTTAATTATTTAACATTCGAATGGAACCAAAGTTTAAAGATAATTTAAACATTTTTTTACATGAAATAGATTGTCATGAAAAAAATTATTTTGTAAACATGAAGCTGGACGTTTTATTCGAAACGGACCCACAAATGAATTCTATCGCATTTTACTATCAAATATTTTGAAAACACTCAACCAGCCAAAAAGGCATGTTTACGCTAACTCTACCTTTACTTTTAAACTCTACCGTCACTCTTCATGTTCTTACAATCGGTTCCTTATTCTTTGTACAGATCCCAATCCTTGCCTAGGAAACCCCTGTGAGAATGGAGGCACCTGTATTCCTGAAATCAACTCTTACAGATGTGAATGCCCTAGGGGTAGAATTGGACCTAAATGTGAAACAGGTGGGTCTGCATATATTGGCCAAAACCGTCAGAAGGCATTATCTCCATTATCTTGAATAACTTAGCCAAATATATATGCCTTCTAACAGGTATAAATATTAAAAGGAAAACAAAAGCTTTGGTTTTAAAAGACTGGTTCATTTTACGCCTAAGTCCTCATTATTTCACTGGTGGCGTTGCCCGGTTTAGTAGGTGGGGGGTCTCCTTGTTCGGAGAAAACCCCCGATCTCTGGCGGGTACCCCAATATGGGTATACCGCTATTAAGGGAACAACACAACCAATTTATTTTTAACTTGTTTCCCCCTTGGACTGATCTGATCGATTCTCTATTATGATCGGATCTGTTGACTGTTTAAACCAATGTCGTTTTGTTCCATTAATACAACGTGTGGGTTGTTAACCGGGGGACATCTAATCAAAAAAACGCAAGACTGATTTACAGCCAGAAGTCGAAAAGATTTTTTCGGAGAATTGCAATACTATTCTTGCTTTGCATGCTATCTTAAACCGATAATGGAACAAAATAAAATTAATTCCTATTTTTTTTTTCTTACAGCTTGTTCTGGAAAAGACATAGTTTTTATTTTGGACATGTCTAGAAGTATTGATCAAAAGAAATTCAAGAAACTGCTGGAGTTTTTAGCAGACTTGGTGAGAGAACTTGATATCGGATTGGATGGAACACAAGTCGCTATGATAACTTACAGTGATTTCGCGCACATCACGTTTGGTTTGAGCCGATACAAAGAGAAGAAGGACGTCGTTCACTCTATTTTGAACTCCGGTTACATGCCTGGGGCAGCGAATACGGCACAGGCCCTGGAATATGCACAGAAATATGTGTTCACAGAGGAGCACGGTGATAGAAATTGGGCGGAAAACGTAGCCATTCTAATCACTGACGGAGAGTCGAATGTAGATCGCCACTTAACAGTTCCAATGGCTGAAAAATTACGAGCGTCCGGAACAACTGTTCTAGGATTGGGATTACGTTTAGAAAATACAGACGAGCTCCGAGCTGTGGTCGGAAATAAAGACAATATTTTAGAAGTGGCACGATTTAGAAAATTACCAGAAATGACAAATAAATTAATGCCTCGTTTGTGCCAGACTCAGATGCCAACATCAGACCAAGATGGCGGCAATCAAGTTGAGGTCACAACAACGACAGAATTTTCCGGAGCGGAATTTTACGAAGACTACTATCAAGATTATGAAGTTTAACACAAATGAAAAACTGTAAAGACATTTATATCACAGACAAGGTCTACATACCCTGAATTTGTCACAAGATTCATGTTGCTAAATGTAAATTCATTGTGAATAGATATTTTTTATTATTTTTGTTTCGATCATTTTTAATTTTGTATCACCTTTTTATCATTTTGTTTCTTTCTATGTTCATTTCCCCTTATGCTCGAAAATTGAAAATAATGATCTGATATTTGTAAAAAGTTATTTCGAAGAAATCTTCCCCCAAGTTTATTCCCGCATTTTTACTTTTCCCCTTTGTCTATTTTTAAGGCTTTATACCTTTGATGTTGATTTATTTGTAATATCATGTTTTGTTTCATGGCTTTGGTGCTAAAACGTAAATCGTTGTTGCACGAGATTTCAAGACAAAAAGAGCTTATTAGACAATCTAAATATGAAAAAGAAAATCTCAAAAGCGATTTTTGGCTGCTCAAAGCTCAGATTTCAAGATTTTTTATGGACGGAAATCTCAAAGTGGATTTAAACAAATTAAAATGCTCAAGACCAAAGCTCAAATATCGACGGTGCTACATGTACTTTTACTTTTTTGTTAATTTTTTTTACAAACTATCATGTTCTACCTTTACGTGGCCTTCAAAATAAAGTCATATTTATTGAGGAAGGTAGAATGTTTACCCTCCCATCCTTTATATTATACATACTCACTGTTTTCCCCTTGTGTTCCGGATTATTCCGTTTTCTTTTGTTGGATTATTTAAGATACGAATCTGGAATCTTCGTCCATATGAATGATTGATTGATGTTTTACGCCGCACTCAAGATTGTATCACTTATATGGCGGCTTTGCCAGGTTTAGTGGGTGAGGAAATCGGGCTCATTGTCCGGAGGAAATCCCTGACCTTCCGTGAGTACCTGGCAACACCTTGTGCGCTGTAAATCATCAATCAATCATTCGAATCGCTTCGACCTCTGGTTAACGCATCAGTCCAGGCCGATCGACAAGTTAAATCCAGATGATACGAAAGTCAGTTCATGTGGCAGAAAAAAACGTAATAAAACACTGATTATAATTTTCATTGTAGAATGGATTCTTTGATTGATCTTGATCAAAGTTTAACGCCGCACTCGAGACCATTACACTGATGCTCATTAATATGACGTCGTTGTATTAAAGCCTTGCGGAATGTTGGTGGATTTACTCGCCTTTCCCATTGTAGGCAACTTTAATACCAGAGCCTCTGAAACTTGGGTGATTTGTGGCTCAGTCAGACGAACATTTGTCAACCTGGCCCTCAGTACGACACGGGCATTCCGCCGATGGGTTGCGGGTTCAAATCCAACCCGGAACAAATAACATTTAACAATTTCTGAGTGGGTTTTTTCACTCGATCGCCATATGTGGGACAGTTGCCAGGTGGCCTACTGGGTACTTGCGGATAGGAGTATGTAGCGTTTAATTTTACTGAAGTCCGAGTAAGAGGATTGTTTACTACAAGAACTGCCATGCCGAAAGTTGGGGGTTTACATCGAAATAATGCTGATGTTGAGCACATCAATCATTCAATCCAATACATTTATATAATCTGAACAACACTGAAGAACTATAATAGAAATTCAAAAAAATTTATTTCAATAACAGTATTCGAGGGGGTGAAAATGGTCAGTGCATGTTGTTCTCTTAACTAGATATTTAATCATACTTGTATATACATTATGCTTTTGAATAAATATATTGAAAATTATAAAATGTGGAAAGTTCAAAAGTACAATTACACCATAAAGAAGTTAAACTAAGAACTTTGTTTGCAACTTTTGTAAAATTAATAAAGGGACACAAAACGATCTACATGAACGGCATATAAATTAAGGCATTTTAACGAAAGTATTCAAAATATTTAAATTTTTTGACAAAACTTTAATATTTAAATCTACAACCTACTTTAAAGATAAATACCAAGCAGACTTTTCCATTAATGGTGAAATATTTACATTGGCCATACTTTAACAATTACATGCAATTTACAAGCAATTAAAATAGGCTGTGCAATTTAATTACAACTATTTACATCATGAGCTTTTCCTACCAAGGCAGTGTAATTTACGACTGTTGCAAATGTATCTTAAATGTTAGGAACTAACACATGGTCGAAAGTCTGAAAGCCACTGCAGGGTGTATTATGCATAATAGACGTTGAGGGCCCTAGTAGTGACCAAAGTAGTGGGGTAAAGTTTATAAGCCAATGGTTACCAGGAAATGAATCGTGTTGGTTTATTGATTTAACAAATACATCTACATTCAAGAATAGAGTTGTTGTTAGGTAATTCTATATTTTTTTTCTGTGACAACTTTAAGTATTTTTCCAATTTTAACATGTAAACCATGAGTAAGTATATATTATAGAACAGTCAACCCTGGACAAGTCTGCAATGTCAAATCTTGACAGACCAATAAGGGATAAGTCTCAAGATTTTTACTTCCGAAGGGGACAGGGGTGCAGACAACACAAGTCACATTGTTGTCATGGGCCAAATCACCCCCCACGTCAGACGTACTGCTCAATCCGCCACTTTTATTAAATCTTTATCTTTCATATATTTTTTTAGACAAACTACTACTTCATTGAGTCACATTATACTCAAGAAACTATTCCAAGTTTATGAGGTTCCCCTAAAAATGCCCAAATATATTGACCGAATCCAGGAATTTCATTTGTACATTCCGAAAATGGGCTAATCCTAACTGTCCACTGTGTCCTCCTAAATGCTTATCCTCAATATACGCCGATGACGTCATAAGCCAATCGGTCTATATGTACACATATACATTTTGGATTTTTATATATATATATTAGAATATTCTTTATAAACAAAAATTTACACAACTTTGATTGGAGTTTTACGCCACACTTATTAGAAAGGAGATAACTACATACAACTAGACCCTCTAGGTGCAAAGAATATAGCAAATTCACCAAAGAAAAAATTGGCAGTAAAAGGAATTGTACAAATACAGTTACAAACGCTATTAAGTATACAAATGATTTCAAATATTTGCAAAAAGTGTCAATTGTTCAATATACAAATGGTGAAAAATTACCTTTTGGCAAGCAAAATTAAAAACTTTGTAAACGAGTGTAAAAGAGCGGTCAACTTAGAGGCACATTCCCTGCAGAAATAACCTTTCACCTTTGTGACACACCTTGGGAAAGGGAATTTACAGGAGCTTACTTTAAGTAAATCACTAAAATGAAACCTAGGGAACATACATGTAGGTCTACTATAAAACTGTAGTTCATTTAATGTGCTTACGCAAACGATAGTGGTTTGTTTACAATGTGGGTGCATGTACCTAACAAAGAAAATTTCAAGTTAAAAACAAAAAAATGCCAAAACTTTTGAATTTTGGCAAACATGGAATGTGTCTAACTTATTTTATCTAGGATAAATCGAGAAAACTGCATACTGTTCTTTATGTTCTTTATCTTTGAATGTAAACATTTTGATCTAGGAAAGTTACCAATGGCCATCTGGAAACCTCATACTTTTCCAGCCTTAAATAGATGCAACAAAGGAATAGCACGCATGAAGCCAAATTGATTGATTGATGTTTTACGCCGCAGTCAAGATTATTTCACTTATATGGTGGCTTTGCCAGGTTTAGTGGATGAGGAAACCAGGCTCATTGCCTGGAGGGAAGCCCCGACCTTCGTCGAGTACCTGGCAACTCTTCCACGTACGGCAACCAAGTGAAAAATCCACTCGGAAATTTTTCAATTTTTATTTGGCCAGAGTATGATTCAAACCCGCACAACATCGATGGAAGGTCTGTGTGGGACTGAGAAACGATCACTCTAACCCACTGAGGCCACAAACCAAATTAAACAAAATCCTATAACCACCCCACCCAACAAGATGGTTGAACACTTTCCTGCCATGAAGGGTGATGACAAAAGACGTTTTTGATGTCGATGTAGATTGTTCATTTGTGACGTCAGATTGATTGACGTTTTACACCTCACTCAAGCTTTCCTCACTTAAATAGCGGCGTTGCCAGGTTAAGTGGGGGAAGAAACCAAGCTCATTGGTTATCTTTATAACTTATGAGCACACAGTTTTTTTCTTTATAATTCTATGCATTTCATACTTAATGCAGACCACTTGACAATCAGACAGGGAATTCACTAAGTAAATGGTTTACTTTTTTACATGTACATTTTTGTCTGAAAATCGACTTGCAACCATTCATACGAGATCAATCACACATTTCTCTTTTTCTACTATAAATCTAAAGGTCAACAGAGAATCCCAACAAACTTTGTAGGTGTGTCCTTTGAAGTGTTTTTTAATCACTGTTTATCAGTCGATCTGGGCAAGAAAAACTGTTCATTCCACTTAAAAAAAATATTTACAAATAGCAAAAAAAAACTTAAGGTTTCTATTCTGATATATCCTCCTGTTTGTTAGAAAACTGTGCTCTGTCTTCTCGCTGTTCAAACTGTTTTGATTTCCCTGTAAAACATTCCTGTAAAAAATCCTCCATTGTTTCATACAAATGGTGTTTTGTATTCCCGTTTTCTAAACCATGTTGTTCGTCAGTATAGATCTGAAAATAAAAGCCAGTGGTTTGTTGATAGTTTGACTTGTATTAACATATAATTCTAAAAGTTTATTTGTCAATTTTGACAACATCATGACTGATTGATTGATTAATGTTTTATGCCTCACTCAAGATCATTTAACATATGGTGGCATTTTCCAGTTAAGTTGGGGAGGAAACCAGGCACTCTGCTCGGAGGAAATCCCCGACCTTCGACTAGTACATCACAACTCTTTCACATATGGGACGCCATGACAGAAGGATTGATTGATTGATGTTTTATGCCACACTCTAGATTATTTAACATACATTTGTATATGGTGATGTTGCCAGGTTAAGTGGGACAGGTAACCGGACAAATTTCAAAACAGAGGAAACCCTTGACCTTCAACGAGTGCCTGGTAACTCTTCCACATATCGCAATCAAGTGAAAAATCCACTAAGAAATTTTCCAATTTTTTGGAGGATTCGAACCTGCGTCGCATCCATGGAAAGCCTTTGTCAAACTGAACGACTGTCTTTCTAAGCCCCCCTCATGACCGCAGGATTAGACCAGGCAAGAGCAGTAGCAATTTTCACTTATTTTTTATTCAGTAGAATTCAGACATTGGGTACTTTTTTCATATTACAAGTCAGTCAAACATATACATTGTACATGTATCAACATGTATACCATTTTTTTATCATGTACAACAAAGTAAAACACATAAAAACATACAGAAAATGGCTGATCACTTTGCACAGTCCTCTACTTTAGCGCAGTTTTGACTTCATTTGTGACGGCCCTAAATTACCGGTATGTCAGAAGCCAGAAGTGATAGGTTGATTGTATGATGTTTTACGCCGCATTCAAGATTATTTCACTTATATGGCGCAATTGCCAGTTTTATTGTAGGAGGAAACTGGGCTCTATTCCCGGAGGAAACCCACGACCTTCTGTTGGTAATTGGCAAGCATCCCACATAGGTCGTTCAAGTGAAAACCCAGTCAGAAGAAGTGACAGGCTTGTGATCACTAATTACTGATCCACCAAAGACCCATAATTGACCAATGAGAAGCATGTTATGAAATCTTCTGCATATTTGGTACACGAGTATACAGAAAAGGGTATGGGGGGTAGCTGTTAATAGAATTTTTTTCTTAGCTATTTCCTCCAAAATAATGGTTGGTAGACACCATTTATCAGCATTGCAAAATGTTCTACAAATACACCATATACCCTGTATCAGCATTGTGTACCCGACATGTATCTAATATCATATGATGAATATTTTCCTGTTAAACACATTAACGTTGAGACGAAAAATTTATTTGGTATCTTTACCTGTAACCTGAAATAGACGTCAGCTTCTGTAAGAGATCTGATCAGCTGGGCAGAGTTTTGGAAATGTACATTATCTAGAAAAAAAGCAATAAAAATGTATCTAAATGACGTACATTTATGAAGCTTCTAGAATTTAAATATTTAATTTCTTCTTTCGTTTAAAATTCTTATTCTTTTAAAAAGTCAAAATTTCAAAGAATTGAGCCATATGAAAAAAGATGGAACGCTTGATAGGTGAATGTTCTATTTTCTCCTGAGCAGTCTAAGATCCCAGCCAATCAGTGAACTACAATTTATCATGTGACCAATTGCTTGCATCAACCTGAGTGATCATCAGGCATTTAAAGACTGATCAGCCGAGAATTGGTAGGCTGAACGTTGAACCAGTCTCTGTCGATCTGAACTGTCTAAAGTTTCAATTGCTGACAATCCAATCTTTAAAGTGAAATGAAATGCCAAAATGATGGCATTTACATGTATGTGAATAAATAAAATTGCGAACTTATCAGCTAATTTTCTCAACAAGGACAACTTATTAGCTTTTTAGTGCTACTAGCGATGAAAATCTACAGAAAAGTAGTGTTTCGAACAAACTTGGGTCTGGAATGAATGAACGTTTGTCTCAGTTATTTAAATTTGGTTTGTACCAGCCACAGACTGCATGGATTTTCTTCATTCCAATATCAATCATTTAGTCTTTCAATGAACTTTAATGAACTTCTAATCCACCTATCAAAATTTATGAAAAAAGTGTGAATTTAAATTTATATCACGCGATAACTTTGCCAGAAAAATGGTTGTTTAATGTTCATACTTACCATCCCCTGTTCCATGCACCAACAGGAAGGAAGATTTCTTAAACATCTCCGCCATACCAGATACATTAGATTGCTGGAAAACAATTAATATATGAATTAATTAGATTGAAACTCCCTTCTGGAAGGTTTCCTTAGAACATTCCCAAAAAACAATTAGTTGAATTCATCAAAATTAATTCTAAGTACATTGTACAAAAATAAGCTGTGGTTTGCGATGTTACAAAAGGCAGCAATAAATTATCTTCCTTGCATTAGTTGTTTTCTTCGGCCAATTGTTGTAGGCTACTACAGTTCATGTATAAATAGTTGTCAGTTGGATTGATTGAGGTTTTACGCCGCACTCAAGATTAATTTACTAATATATGGTGGCGTTGCCGATTCAGTGAGAGAAGAAGCTGGGTTCTTTGCTTTGAGGAGACACCCCACCTGGCAAATCTTTCACAAGCACTAATTGAGTGAAAAATCCATTAAAGTTTTGTTTAATTGTCAATTGGTCTGAGCTGGGGCTCGTTTCACAAAGCATTCGCATCGCAAACGAAGCGTAATTGCCAATGGATACCATAGTGAAGAGATACGGTGTCATGGCAACTGCGATTGATCGTACTTTGCGACGGCTTCGTAAAACGGCCCCCTGCCCTGTATTGAAAGCATTCAATCACAATGTGGTTACAAATTATAGTGCAGTAATAAAATGTCTTACCTTATACCCAATAAAGTTATCTTCAGGGTTTGGAGTTCCCATATAACGCTCCGTGTAAACACTGTCTGTAAAATTAAAACCAGAGTTTAGTAAACATCGTTATTTTGTTTCAAGAACGAGACAAAAAGCCACAATGTACATTTTATTTGCAAAATAACACTTTCAAAAAGTTATTTTCTAAAATAAAAATCATGTACAAAGACTTATTAAATCCTTTAGAAACCATAGAAAAGAAACTTTATTTCATTTTTTATATGGCCATATGCCCTTTCAAAGGGCACACTCTGACTATAACAATGTTGACTTTTCACTAACCATAATATCTCCAGTCTGTTACCGGGGCAACAGAAATTCCACATTTGAATACATCAGTACCTCGACCAAGTACATGGGCAGTCACAAAGCCACCATAGGACTGAAACGGAAAGTTGATTTCAGAAATTGGTCTGTTTTTTTTTAAATAATTTAATTCTTCATGAAAACATCATTATGACATCATAATGCTTTCTCAACGCGGTCATGGACTGCTTCTCAGCATAAAATATACATAATTGATATATTTTTTTATTGGTGTTTCTGTGAGAATTATATATTGTTAGGATATCATATGACAAGAGACAACATTTTGAGACAATTGTTTGCCATAGCAGCGGTTGCTATGGGACCAAATCCTGCTCTTGAAGGTTGTATAGTAAATTGAATTGTACAGGAAATTTAGAAGTCTGAACCAAAAAATGAAGATGTACCATTAAAGAGAATCTATAGACGGATTATATATCAAAAGTGTTAAGGAAAAAAGGCCTTTGTAATAAATATATTTATATTTACATGGCGGAAATGTACCGAATTAAGAAATATGCTGAATTGACTTTCCATCTGTTTCCATAATTTTTGGAAATCCATTAGACACTTCTGGTAATATAAACCAAATTTATTGTATTTTGCTTCACATTTGTTCTTTTCTCAATTGTTGCTTCAGTCTTCTTGCAGAAAAAAGTAGTTTGCGGACACCACTTTTGCCCCTGGCTGCACGTTAAAACCCGAAAGAATTACCTGCCCTGATTGACCGTTTTCAAACGACCATAATACTTTCATCTGAAACTTATTCGGTAAGGTGTAGAATTACTTATGGATGGATAGAAGATTTTAACAAAAGCAACAAATAAATCAATATCTCTACTCACCCATCCCCAAATAGCAGTTTTACTGGAGTCAACAAAATGCAGCTTATCAAAATATCTGAAATATAAAGAATAAATTATTATATTTGTGAAACATGCCATTTACCAATGTGACCCAATTTCTACAAAATTTGGAACAACAAATATTTGTGAAAATAATATAATCGGTGTCGAAAGCTTGTGTTGTTCACAAACAACTAACTTTGTGGTGATGCCGTAATCATTTCTCATTAGTATGCAACCCACGTTTATAGAGAGTTTCAAAAAAATATTTCACTTGTGTTCTGCTTAAGGCAAAACATCGTCGAAACCCACGGTTAAAAATTCCGCTTACGCTCACATTAAGAGGTGAGCTTGTCGAGAATTTAACCCTGGGTATCCGAGGATGAAGGCAAAAAGGCTTTCACTAATATACCACCAGTTCAACATCCCCAAGTCTTTTGAGTCCATACATTTTGCCTAAATCAAGTTAAATAAAGTGAGTTGCGAAAAGTCAACCTTTTTTTCATAGATTCTGATTGTCATGACCGTAACACTAGTCCTCAAAACACTAAATGACTGACATTGGAATGTGGAAAATCCATACAGTCTGTGGCCTATACAAACTGAAAATAGTGTTCGAAAGGTAAAAAAACCCCAAGATAACGTTCATTAATTCCAAGCCAAAGTTAGTTGAAAATAATACTTAATCGAGAATAGAACTGCTAAAAATCATCCGACTTGTAGGTCTTGAGAAAAATAGCCGATAATTTCAACATTCTATATTAACGACACAATATTAATATTTTGGAAGCTCGTGCCACTTTTAAGCAACAAGGGGCCCTTGGTGGCTCAGTTCCTTAGAGATAGTCCCATCTATTCTATTTCATAGAAAACCCTGATCTTCTTTGTGATTCATTTATTATAATTATTTAGTTCACAGCCTGTGGGAAGAGTTGCCAGGTACTCCCCAAAGGTCGGGGGTTTCCTCCGGACAATGAGCCTGGTTTCCTCCCCCACTAAACCTTGCAACGCCGTCATATAAGTGAAATAATCTTGAGTGCGGCGTAAAACATCAACCAATCAATCACAGCCTGCGTTCATAATAATATGAAGCCAAAGAAAATCAAGTCAATACTTCTAACAAACCTTCCAGCTGTAATCTGATCCTCGATCTCAACGGTTCCCAGACGTCGGTAGACAGCGTGAAGAAAGTTATCTCCCTTGCCTCCTGTTCCCCTTCCATCCATACCTCCATAGATGATATTCAGAGAGCTGGCGAGATATGTAGACCAATCTATTTTGAACTGATGGGTGACTTGCTGAGTTCCTGGTCCACCATAACTAAAAAGAAAACAAACCAAAGGTCAGGTGAATTTATAATATAACCATACCTGAAAATCCGTTCTCTTTCCTTCAGATGAAGGATTTGCATATAATGAAGGCATGATGTGCAACCTCAACACACCCCTGCTACTCAAAAAATTATTTTAGAACGAGTTTTCATCTCTTGCAATATATCATTACAGACAGATGTTGTGTAGATAATGTACTCATAGAATTTTTGAGTCTTTGTAGAGCAGAAAGTGGCAGAATATGATTATACAGCAAATCCGCAACAGATTCATCAATTTTTTATTTACGCCCACATTTAAGGATTATTTCCATATAAGTCACCAACAGCTTGCTTTTTTTGCGACGGTACCTGGTCCCTGTTTCACAAAGCACTTAGCAACTTCTTTAGCATCCCATACTGCAGACAGATGTTGTTATAGAAAAACTTACGCTCGCGCAGCTTTGTGAAACAGGCTCCTGGACCTTTACTAGGGCAAAACCCTATCTTTCCGTGGGTACCTGGCAACCCTTTCTAGAGTAAAAACTTACTCCACAATTTGTCAAAGTTTTCTTTTATCTGGTTGGGCCATGAACCAGGCTTGTGTAGGAGTGAGAGGCTATCGTTCTGTAGTTGGAGATCTCCAAACTATGTGGCCAAAATATCTGTTGGCCACCCATCATCAATATATTTTGGCCAGAGAGTTTGGAGATCTCCAACTAATTGTTCTACTGACCCAGCGACCATGACCCCCTAGTACGTCAGAAACTTGTTCATCGTACATTATTGGTTGCTATACAAAGGCTGAAGAAATTCAGCCTTTACCACCGATTTTATTTAATATTTGAACAACACTTGCAAACTACAAGGGAAATTTAAAACCATTTATTTCAATGATATATAATCAAAGAGAAAAACAAACAAATTTCAATCTTATTTAATAATTTAATAAATAGTCATTAATATATACATTATGCTTCTAAATAAAATGTGTGATCAATATAATAGGAGAAATTTTCAAGAAGACAATTCATTTCTTTAAGTACATTCATAGGGTATGTTGTAAAACTACAGGTGAGTGATTTTGTATGGTTACAATTTCAAAGGACCATAACTCTGCAATAAAATGGTCTAACGCGAAATAAACATGACAGTGTGCACCTTTGGCACACAAGGAATATTCACTGTGAGTATCAAAGCCAGGACAATGACAACCAAAAAAATAGCACACACAAAAATTCATAAAAATGCTAAAACATTTATTTGGTGGGTTTCAAATTCTTGTGCATTTTTCACAACACGTTGTTTATAGAACATACATTTTCACAATTTATTTCAAAGTGGCCTGAGCTGCAAAATGTTTGATAGACCTATTCCTTGTAACAGAACTTGTACAAAATAACTCAGTATTTTCTCAAGAATTTAAAAACCGAAAGAATTGGTTTATATAAATTAAGTTAAAATGCTTGCAATATCTTAAAAGCAATAGCAAAAATTCCAATTTAGGCAGCTTATGACACTTGAGAGATAAATAACGTAATAAAAAATAACATGGTGTTTTTTTTAAAAAAAAACTTGGTTTTACAAACAAATTATTATGGTATTAAATAATTTGTGGTAAACCATGGTAATGTATATAACAAATCATGGTAAAAACCAAAGTAGAGTGTACGACACACATGGCAAATTGTATGGTAAACTGTGGCAATTTGTATGGTAAACTGTGGCAATCTGTAAGATAAACTGTGGCAATTTGTATGAGAAACCATGGCAATTTGTATGATAAACCATGATAATTTGTATGGTAAACCATGGCAATTTGTATGGTAAACCATGGCAATTTGTATGGTAAACCACAGCAATTTGTATGATAACCATAGAAATTTGTATGATAAACCATGGCAATTTATATGGTAAACCATGGCTATTTGTATGGTAACCGTGGAAATTTGTATGATAAACCATGGCAATTTGTATGGTAAACCATGGCAATTTGTATGGTAAACCATGGCAATTTGTATGGTAAACCATGGCAATTTGTATGATAAACCATGGCAATTTGTATGGTAAACCATGGCAATTTATATGGTAAACCACAGCAATGTGTATGGTAAACCATGGCAATTTGTATGATAAACCATGGCAATTTGTAAGATAAACCATGGCAATTTGTATGATAAACCATGGCAATTCATACGATAATCCATGGCAATTTGCATGGTAAACCATGGCAATTTGTACAATAAACCATGTCAATTTGTATGATAAACCATGTCAATTTGTATGATAAACCATGTCAATTTGTATGATAAACCATGGCAATTTGTATGAGAAACCATGGCAATTTGTATGATAAACCACGGCAATTTGTATGATAAACCACACCAATTTGTATGATAAACCACGCCAATTTGTATGATAAACCATGGCAATTTGTATGATAAACCATGGCAATTTATATGGTAAACCATGGCAATTTGTATGATAAACCATGGCAATTTGTGTGATAAACCATGGCAATTTGTATGATAAACCACGGCAATTTGTATGATAAACCATGGCAATTTGTATGATAAACCATGGCAATTTGTAAGGTAAACCGTGGCAATTTGTACGATAAACCATGACAATTTGTATGATAAACCATGGTAATTTGTATGGTAAACCATGGTACATGTAATTTGTATGATAAACCATGGCAATTTGTATGGTAAAGCATGGCAATTTGTATGGTAAACCATGGCAATTTGTACGATAAACCATGACAATTTGTATGATAAACCATGGTAATTTGTATGGTAAACCATGGTACATGTAATTTGTATGATAAACCATGGCAATTTGTATGATAAACCATGGCAATTTGTATGGTAAACCATGGCAATTTGTATGATAAACCATGGCAATTTGTATGTTTTTGAAAGCTGACTACAATATTTTTATAAGAGTAACAATCAATTTTCCTCTCCAGTAACAATAAATTACAACATATTTACATTGGCCAACAATTTAACATAAACGAGTAATTAACAATGAGGTGGAGATCCGGTTGAAAATATTTACAAACATGTATATATATTTTATAAAAGTCAATTCCCACTGAAACAGACTTTAACAAGAATGCTATATTTGACTAGAATGGCATATATTTTTTAAAATAAAGTCACACTTGCACAATAATAATGATGATCAGATCTTTTCACCTAGCATGACATATGGTTTATAAAAGTCAAGTCACACTGACGGAGAGACTTTAACAAGAATGATCAGATCTTTTTGACTAGAAGGGCTGAATACAATGGTGAAATTTACTATAATTTGGCAAGTGATTTAGTCACAATCTCACACTAAGCCCTCCGTTATTTCAATCCTTAGACATTTTTTTTCTTTTCACGATCAACATGTGAAATTATGGCCAAAGTAACGCTATAACTGAGAGAGAGAACTGTCAAAACTGACCTCACAAAGGAATAACGTTATCAGTCATTATGACATTTTGGTTAAGCATCCAGCAGCAACCCTATATTGGGTCTGGGATGCTTTTAAAATCCCACCCCATCGATGGAAGGCCTGTGTCAGACTGAGGGACTATCACTCTAACAGACTCCACCACCGGGGCGGTGTCAGACTGAGGGACTATCACTAACCGACTGAGCCACCAAGGCCTGTGTCTGAGGGACTATCACTCTAGCCGACTGAGCCTTCGGGGCCCCATAAATGGTGGTGCAAATTTCAAATTATTAGTATAAAAGTTTGTTTATTGTTGTTTGACCAAATATCAAAGTTTGGTTCACTTGTATCGTTTCTGATTGATTACAAACGTAAACAAGGCAAATTAATATGCCTTTCCCATAAACAAAATCGCTAACATTTAACCAGGTTTACCAGGTTTAGTATGGGAGGAAACCCGGCTCATTGCCCGGAGGAAACCCCAGACCTTCAGTTCTTTCACATACCGCGATCGAGTGAAAAATTCACTCAGAAATTTTTAATTGGTCTGAGTGGGATTTGAATCTGTGCCTCATTGATGCAAGGCCTGTGTCGGACTGACGACCAATCTAACCAACTGTGGTTCAAATCATATCAGGCGCTTGTACCAAACAAATACAACTTTCCTGTAAACTCAAAACTCATATCTGAAGGATGCTCAATGCGCATTTGACGTAACGGCAGCGTTGCCAAGTTTCATTGGGGGAGGAATTACCAGACTTATTGCCCGGAGAAAAGCTTTGATCCACGCCAGGTATATTAAGCGCATAACCATTGTACGAAAGAATCTATTCTGATATATCCTCCTGTTTGTTTGAAAACTGGGCTCTGTCTTCTCGCTGTACAAACTTTTTGGATTTTCCCGTGAAACATTCCTGTAAGAAATCCTCCATTGTTTCGTACAAATGATGTCTCGTATTTCCGCTTTCCAAACCGTGATGTTCATCAGTATAGATCTGAAAATGAAAAGAGTCAGTTTTAAATATGGCAGGAAAACTACGAATAGCTCACCTTGATTGAGTGACAGGGGGGGGGGGGGGGGGGGGGGGGGGGGGGGGGAGCTGCCAATCGCTCCCATTTATTGTCCCAGTGAGAGCAATCCCTCCCCTCAAGCGTGCCGCAGACGAGAGCTATCTGCTGAGCTAAATTTCATTTGTAGCACTTGCCTTAAGCACATAGCTCACGTTAGCGGTGAACTTTTGGTGAGATTTTCGTCATTCGTGGCGCTGCGTCAAATATCCAACATGTTTGATAATTTTGATCATTCTTGCAACTTGCCTCTCGTGTGCGGTGAACGTGAGCTAACTGCTTACAACTTTTTGCAACGTCATGACGTCCTAAAGTACCAGCTATATATATCTTATATTAAGATATCTATGATACATGTACCAGCACCTTCGTATAATGGGCTCCACCTATCACCAAGCTGTAGTGGCAAAATACTGTTGGACTACCCCTTTTTAGGCCTATATGTGATATTTGAACCACAAATCCCGAATAATTGAATTATTCAACACTATACATGTAAGTAGTTTGATTGATATAGTGTTGAATATTTCACGTTTACACGTCTCAGATTCTACTGTTGAGGAAAATAACTTAACATTCAACTCTTTCAGAATTTTAATTCTTTCTATTTGCCAAAAGACGATCGTTTTAATAGATTTTATTTAAAATATGTGTTAATTACAGTGGCAGGCCCTATATCGGTAAGGTCGCTGGTAGTCCTGTGACGTCATGACGTTGCTAAAAGTCGTAAGCAGTTAGCTCACGTCCACCGCACACGAGAGGCAAGTTGCACGAATGAACAAAATTATCAAACACATTGGATATTTGACACAGCGTCACGAATGACGAAAATCTCACCAAAAGTTCACCGCTAACGTGAGCTTAAGACAAGTGCCACGAATGAAATTTAACGAATGAAATTTAGCTCAGCAGATAGCTCTCGTCTGCGGCAGGCTTAAGAATTGCTCCTCTAAAAGTACTTGAGGCATGATAAATAATTGAAGATCATAGGTTTCCTATTATCGGCTAATCATCGAAAGTCAGCCTTCTACATGAAATAACCTTGAGTGCTGCGTTAAACATCAATCAATCTTGTTTAAGAGTTACATATACATATATGGTCCCATCGCAAGGTTCATTGGGGGAGGAAACCGGGCTTAGTCCAAAGAAAACCTTCAACTTTGGGTAGTTTTTTTATTTGTTTTGATTTTGTTTAGGGGAGGGGCAGGGGGGGGGGTGTTATAAATTAGTGAATGATTATCTGCGAATGGTAAACAACATTTAGAGAAGTTTAAACTTGTCAGGCGGATTTTCCACAACCACAGATTTTCAAAATATGATTCTCGCCATCAAGGTAACATATTACCTGTAGCCTGAAATAGACGTCAGCTTCTGTAAGAGATCTGATCAGCTGGGCAGAGTTTTGGAAATGTACATTATCTAGGAGAAAGACAAAATATATATTAAATCGGTATCAATTAGCAAACTTATTGTATCTTTCAGTTAAAACAAAAATTTCTGAAGTAAACATTATTTATGGCCAAGAACATAGTTTTAATAATATATAAGTGGCATGAGCTGCCAAAAAAAGCTGAAATCGTCCAAAAAAAATGTGAGTGTTTAAAAAACCATGAAAAACTAAAAGACTAATGAAATAAAAAGAACAATCGACAAAGCCAGTAACCCGTAAGAGCCGACCATGTGTGCCATTCAATGTCTAAATTCTAATAGCAAGGAGGTATGATTACATTTTCAGAGTTTTGTTGCTTATAAAAACTACAGTAGCGTACATCCCCCATACTGAAAAGAGAAAGCTCTAAATGTGCACTTCTTGACAAAATGACGAACAATTAGCTAATTCTGTCTCTTCAGAGTTATCCTGATATATGGCAGCTCATGCCACTTTAAAAATCTTCTAAATAATTTTTCTTTGATAGGCTTTCCAATCTATCATAAGGAGTGTTCGAAAACTAAATACAATTTCAATAACCTGGGTAAATGTTTATTCATTTTAGGCCAAAAATTAAACAAAATTTAAATAAACATCAACATTTTGACAGCTCTTGCTACTGCCAAAGAAGGGTTTGGAATAGTTAGAATATAATAAAATATTCAAGGGGTTGAAAAGAGAGCCATATTTTGGTTTAAGTTAAACACATTCAACTCATTGTTTAACTACATGTACATGTAGTTGTACTGCCAATTATATCAATTTCATCTAGGCCAAATATGCTAGAAAATTTAAATAATATCAGAGATAATGATACCCATTTCAGGGAACATTTAAATCATTCAAGTGTCGTTTTACAGAAATAGAATTAAAATTTTTAAGGCTGTAACCACAAATATTCAGCTAATAGCTCTAGGTCAAACTGAGTATTTTAGTTGCCAGAAAATGAATATTTCTTTACAAGATGAACTGCAATTCAGTTCTTTTATGCGGTGAACGAGTTTTTATGGTCAGTTTGAGACAGATATTTGACCTTCAAAATGGACTTCCAGAAAACCCTGTATCTTTGCAATGTTTTTTTCTGATTTTAACTAAATTGTGGAGAAAATTTTTTTTTTTTAAACTTACCATCCCCTGTTCCGTGAATTAACAGGAATGAAGATTTCTTAAACATCTCTGCCATACCAGATACATTAGATTGCTGGAATAAATAGTGAACACTTTAAATGAAATACATGTACATTATACCAGATTTCTTGCCATAGCTGAAGATCCCTACAATTTTGTAAATATAGTAGAGACCATAGCTGAAAACTCAAATTTTGTCAATACACATGTATATTACAAAAGTATTCTAGAAAATTCTACTGACTAAAGCCATACCCCTGTCTGTCTTCAATCTAACGAAATATCATAAGTTTTGGTTTATTACAACAACTTATGATTGGGTATAAAGGTCTAAAAGACATAACCCCTTCTTTAACACAACTATAAACTTGTCTCCATGTTTATTTCAGCCAAGAAGATTTTCCCTGTGCCCATGTGTTTTAGTCCAATAGTACTGGGCAACCATTCCAAAGGGCAATTATGTGAAAGTGGGTTCTGTACCCAGAGGTAACACCCGACCTTCCAATGGTACTGGGCAACCATTCCACAAAGGGCGATTATGGGAAAGACGGGTTTTGTGCCCAAAGGTAAGGCTCGACCTTCCAATGGTACTGGGCAACCATTCCACAAAGGGCGATTATGGGAAAGTGGGTTCTGTGCCCAGAGTTAACACCCAACCTTCCAATGGTACTGGGCAACCATTCCACAAAGGGTGACTATGTGAAAGTGGGTTCTGTGCCCAGAGGTAACACCCAACCTTCCGATGGTACTGGGCAACCATTCCACAAAGGGCGATTATGTGAAAGTGGGTTCTGTGCCCAGAGGTAAGGTTGACCTTCCGATGGTACTGGGCAACCATTCCACAAAGGGCGATTATGGGAAAGTGGGTTCTGTGCCCAGAGTTAACACACAACCTTCTGATGGTACTGGGCAACCATTCCACAAAGGGTGACTATGTGAAAGTGGGTTCTGTGCCCAGAGGTAAGGCCCGACCTTCCAATGGTACTGGGCAACTATTCTACAAAGGGCGATTATGTGAAAGTGGGTTCTGTTCCCAGAGGTAAGGCCTGACCTTCCAATGGTACTGGGCAACCATTCTATATAGGTATTATGTGAAAGTGGGTTCTGTTCCCAGAGGTAAGGCCTGACCTTCCAATGGTACTGGGCAACTATTCTACAAAGGGCGATTATGTGAAAGTGGGTTCTGTGCCCAGAGGTAAGGCCTGACCTTCCAATGGTACTGGGCAACCATTCCACAAAGGGTGATTATGTGAAAGTGGGTTCTGTGCCCAGAGGTAAGGCCTGACCTTCCAATGGTACTGGGCAACCATTACACGAAGGGTGATTATGTGAAAGTGGGTTCTGTGCCCAGAGGTAAGGCCTGACCTTCCAATGGTACTGGGCAACCACTCCAAAGGGTGATTATGTGAAAGTGGGTTCTGTGCCCAGAGGTAACACCAGACCTTCCAATGGTACTGGGCAACCACTCCAAAGGGCGATTATGTGAAAGTGGGTTCTGTGTCCAGAGGTAACATCAGACCTTCCAATGGTACTGGGCAACCACTCCAAAGGGCGATTATGTGAAAGTGGGTTCTGTGCCCAGAGGTAACACCAGACCTTCCAATGGTACTGGGCAACCACTCCAAAGGGCGATTATGTGAAAGTGGGTTCTGTGCCCAGAGGTAACACCAGACCTTCCAATGGTACTGGGCAACCACTCCAAAGGGCGATTATGTGAAAGTGGGTTCAGTGCCCAGAGGTAACACCAGACCTTCCAATGGTACTGGACAACCATTCCAAAGGGCGATTATGTGAAAGTGGGTTCTGTGTCCAGAGGTAACACCCGACCTTCCAATGGTACTGGACAACCATTTCAAAGGGCGATTATGTGAGAGTGGGTTCTGTGCCCAGAGATAACACCCGACCTTCCAATGGTACTGGACAACCATTCCAAAGGGCGATTATGTGAAAGTGGGTTCTGTGCCCAGAGGTAACACCAGACCTTCCAATGGTACTGGACAACCATTCCAAAGGGCGATGTTAGAGTGGGTTCTATGCCCAGAGGTAACACCTGGCCTTCCAATGCTACTGGTCAACAATTCCAAAGGGCGATGTGAAAGTGGGTTATGTGCCCAGAGGTAACACCCGACCTTCCAATGGTACTGGGCAACCATTCCACAAAAGGCAATTATGTAAAATTGATTGATGTTCTGTGTGCAGAAGGCAATTCATATAGGAAAAGCGTGCGCTGGTGTTTATCAATTTTACTTTCCACCAGGCTCCTCTCCCTCTAAACTTGGCAACGCCATACAAGGGAATGATCACGAGTGTGGTGTAAACATTAATCAAAATTTTAAAAATTTTACTAAGAAGTCCCCCATATGAACACAGCATTGTACAGTATTTCTGATCTCTTACCTTATAAGCAATAAAGTTATCTTCCGGTTTTGGAGTTCCCATATAACGCTCTGTGTAAACACTGTCTGTAATAATAAACAAACATTGACATTGACATTCAAAACGCTTAAATAATATGGATACATTTTTTAAGAGGCTGGGGGGGTACATATTTTTTTAAAAGCTCCATTTCAATACTGTTGTCTATTTTTCTGCTGAGTCAAAATCAATCCTCATGTTTACATGCAAGTTACGGATTTCAGTTTTGCTGTATTTTGCATAATTGAAGGCAGGGATTTGAGAATGCGAGCGTTTGAAGTTAAATGAAAAACTAAATGATTACAGGTGTAATTAAAAAAATCAATTAAAGCTGTGAAATGGACAAGAAAAAGAGGTTTTCAAAAAGTAATAAAATTAAAATACATGTAACAGTTTTTAAATGTGTTTACATCACAACATCAACATTCTTGAGTCGAGTTGGCATTTCTAGAGAAAAATGATAACTTCTTTTAGTAGTAAAAGGAAAGAAAATTCAGTGAATCGTGTAGATTCATTAAATAGCGCAACATAATAATTTTCCAAAGATTGATGTTTTATTTCACTTTAATATATTAAGGCGGTGTTGCCAGGTTTAGAGAGGGTGGACAGAGAGATGTTTGCCCAGAGGAAACTCCCGACCTTTGGTGACAACTCTTGCTTTTGAAAACAAAGTACAAATAGGCATTTTAATCCAAGGTTTTTTTCTCTATTCCTTATTTGAAATAAATTGGTGTCAAATGCTAATCCATTGTTAAAGTACTCCTAAAATCAATTTTTCTAACTGTGAACCATTTTACACCACATTGTATATATAACCGAATTTAGTACTGAAATACAGAATATTATGGGCATATAAGAAATCAGATATACAGCTCGCCATAGTTTAAGCTCAAGAATGGTAGCGTGCATTTTTTAAGATACTCAAATGGCAGCACAAGCCTTATGTCTTGAAAGGTTGTTCAACTCTCTATGGGGACCTAAAAGATCGGTGGAAATCCGCCCTGCAACAAGAAATACTGTTGAGCAGGACGTAAAACCCAAATCACTCACTCTAAGGAAAAATATCAATATTTCTTTCAGCTCCTATCGTTAAAAGATGAAACATGGCCAGTGGTGACAGCGTTATGGCTCTAATTCTAACGTATTACAGAAAATTGCAAATAGTATTTCATAAAACATTTTTTTAACAAAAACTGTTTGAGATTTTCCAGCTCATGTCACTAATAAAGAATTAAACAAGAGTCATCAGAAGAGGACATATTCCCCCTGCCCTGCATTATCATATTTCATGCCCTTAGATGTGAAGAAATACTTTTCTTTACTGTTTCAAGAAAGACAGACAATAAATTTCCTGCATGGTTTATGTTGGATAATTTTGGTATTATTATGGATTCTATTTGGGCATGACTCTCGATATGTTAAGGATTTTGGAATTAGGGATTATTTGATTCTATTTTAATAAGTAAGATAATCCAATAATCGTCATTGGCCAATACAATTTGAATCTTTGTACATAAACATAAACAAGATAAAAACTGTAGGAGGAGATGCGTTGACAAACTCTCACTGCCCATCTATTCACACAGTGTCAATATAGGGCAATAACTCCCAAAATAATTGAATCAAAGGAAACGCAAATATGAGATGCACATCCTCACTTGGTAACAAACATACCCACCAAGTAATGTGGAAATCCGATACAAACTGTAGGAGAAGATGGTTGACAAGATAACGGACAGACAACCCTATCGCTATACCCCCCCCCCCCCCCCCCCCCCCCTGCATCAGGGGTCGAATTCAAATTTTTTGACTGGGTGCACGCCGTGCACCCAAAATATGACCTTTTTTGAAAACGGGTTCACCAAGTTATATTAGGGTGCACAAGCTAAAAAGTTAAAAACGCTCAGTAATTGAAGGAGGAAGGCTTAAAACCGATCTGCATAAGACGTAACAATGCAGAATACTTTATTTCCATTTGTAAATTAAAAACGAAAAAAAAAAAAAAAAAAAAACAGTGTGAATTACCGTCTATACATATAAGTCTAAGAATCTTGCATGGCCGTCCGTGAGATTTGTTGATAGTTGACTGGTTCTAATGACTAAGTATACCGAAATTGTCAAAATATTTATCAAAATATTTGATACGAAAATAAATCTTACCAAACTGTATGGATAAAGGGTGTTTTATTTGTTTTTTTACTAAATTGAGTCCTCCGTGAGGGGTCGTTTGGTTCAAGCGTCCCGCTCGTGTCTGTTGCAGTAACGCTAACGGAGGAAATCGGTAAAATGAAGAATCGTTGAAGGCGTTTTTTTCTGTCCGTTGTCTGAGTTAAATTGATTGTAACAAGTGACATGCATTCAAACTTCGTCGCCTTCCCACATCGACCCCCTAATGATAAACGAAGCGACTCGAGAGAAGAGAAAAAACAACAACCACGTGCTTGCATGCTCGCCTCAAGTTTTGTCTATCCTCAATTCGGGCCGATATTACCAGGAACTAATGGCCCGGTTTATTGCCTATTGGGACCCCGTGGATATCAATTGTACAACCTGTATATATAAGTGCTAAAGCGGTAGAAAGTTTCAGTGAAAGATCGACAACGCTCAATGTTGAATATTTGAAGTTTACGTCAATTTTGTTTTTCAACAAACCAGTAATGAATAGATTTTTATGTCCACACTCTGGTTATATCCTCTGTTACGGCAATTATCAGCGAGAAACATCGATGAATCGCTGCTCGCAGCATTACGGCGTACAGACGTAAGCTACCGTACTTTAGTCGTTACGATCTATCCCTATACCCTAAGTTATAGTTATAGCTTGAAAAGTCGGTAAATGAATTTCCTCGCTGTTTCTCGCAAGTTGAAAGTAAATTAAGTTAAGTCCCACAAACCAACTTTTCAATAAAAGCTACATTTACCAATTATTGTCTAGCGGATTAATACGTATCCACCCAGCCTTTCGGACCGCTCAAAGTTTGTGACTTCGACGACTTGTGCTTACGAATAGGGCCTACATTACAGTCGTTTCCGGCCGTAGTAGAGTGTTTTTTACAGGATGCCCGCTGGGTGCACTGCGTGCACCCATTTTTACTCTCTTTTATATTTTTGGGTGCACCAACAAAAAATTGGGTGCATTTGTGCACCCGTGCACCCGTCATTTCGAACCCTGTGCATTATATATGAAGGGTAAAAATGTAAAAAAATTGATTTCATAAAAGGTGAAGAATGAGAGAACTAACCATAATATCTCCAGTCTGTTACCGGGGCAACAGAGATTCCACATTTGAATACATCAGTACCTCGACCAAGTACATGGGCAGTCACAAAGCCACCATAAGACTGAAATGAAAAACAGATATACTAAAACTCAGTGTTTAAATGGTTTTTCGTTTCACAATTCGGCAGGATGTAAGAATATTTTAAGTGAAATATAACTATTATAAGAAGAGCACAAGGATAAACTGTTATTGGAGACAAATTCTGTTTCAGCTACAGGTCTTGGAGGATGAAAAATAAAGTTTGAATAAAAGTAACTATTTAAGCCTCTATTTCGTAGCCGGAAGACATTTATTGATTGATGTTTTACACTTCACTCAAGATTATTTCATTAAAAGGTGACATTGCCAGGTTTACTGTGGAGGAAATCAGGCTTATGCCAAGTGAAAAACCCTACCCGCCTAGCAATTCTTGTACATAATTTTTATTTGGCTTGAACCCACTGATATATCCCCTGAGACCCCTTGATATATCTTGTAGAATGAAAAATAATATCTTAAATACGAAACAAACTCCAATTGGTAACTGAAAGACTGATTGATGTTTTACACTCAACTTAAGATTATTTCATTAAATGGAGATATTGCTAGGTTTAGTGGGGGAGGAAATCAGGCTCCCATCAGTGAGTACCCAGCAATTCTTATACAAAAGGCAATCAAGTGAAAAATCCACTAGGAAATTTTCCATTCTTTTTTCTTTGGACTGAGTGGGATTTGAACCCGTGACCCACAGACAAAAGGCTTGTGCCAGACTTAGAGACTATCGCTCTACCAACTGAGTCAGTCAATAATTATTCCACATGTCCTAAATATTATGCGCTCAACCAGTGGCTGAGTCAGTCGAGAATTATTTCACACGTCCTAAATATTATGCGCTCAACCAGTGGCTGAGTCAGTCGAGAATTATTTCACACGTCCTAAATATTATGCGCTCAACCAGTGGCTGAGTCAGTCGAGAATTATTTCACACGTCCTAAATATTATGCGCTCAACCAGTGGCTGAGTCAGTCGAGAATTATTTCACACGTCCTAAATATTATGCGCTCAACCAGTGGCTGAGTCAGTCAAGAATTATTTCACAAGTCCTAAATATTATGCGCTCAACCAGTGGCTGAGTCAGTCAAGAATTATTTCACACGTCCTAAATATTATGCGCTCAACCAGTGGCTGAGTCAGTCGAGAATTATTTCACACGTCCTAAATATTATGCGCTCAACCAGTGGCTGAGTCAGTCAAGAATTATTTCACACGTCCTAAATATTATGCGCTCAACCAGTGGCTGAGTCAGTCAAGAATTATTTCACAAGTCCTAAATATTATGCGCTCAACCAGTGGCTGAGTCAGTCAAGAATTATTTCACACGTCCTAAATATTATGCGCTCAACCAGTGGCTGAGTCAGTCAAGAATTATTTCACACGTCCTAAATATTATGCGCTCGACCAGTTTTGCTATCCATGTTGCCTAAAAATCACTACAGTAAAAGTTCCAACATTGAACTAGTATAGGGCTATATTAATTTCAGTTTTATAAAATAATTAATCCGACAACTTCTTCTTTCCCGGGGACTTTTCAGTATTATACAGGTTTCACAGTTCACAGAAATTTATCGACATGTACATGTAAAAAAAAACATGCAATTAAAAAAATCACAGAAAAAACTTACCCATCCCCATATGGCAGTCTTACTGGAATCTACAAAGTGCAGCGTATCAAAAAACCTGAAATTTTAGAGGAACATTCTCATTAATTACAGCCTTCCCATTAAATGAGCACTCAAAAAAAAAAAGAAGTGTCCTGAAGTCTTCAGGCCTTTTTTTTTTTTTTTGAGTAATGACATCACTGGATGATGGGATATTTGAAGATTTTGTTTGTTTGATGTTTTAGACCACACTTAAGATTATTTCACTTATAAGGTGTCGTTGCCAGGCTTAGAGGGGGAGGAAACCGGACTTGTTGCCCTTAGGAGACCCTAGACCATCGGCGCATACCTGGCAACTCTTCCACTTGCGGCGATCAAGTGAAAAATTCACTCAGAAAGTTTTCAATTTTTATTTTGGTCGGAGTCAGCTTCGAACCCGAGCAGCATCGATGGGAGGCCTGTATTGGACTGAGGGACTATCACTTTAACCGACTGAGCCACTGAGGCCCCAAATCAGTTCAAGCTTAATTATGACATCACTTAAAAATTATGGGATATTTGATCATTTTGTTGTCTAGTGAAAGAGAAGTGCATGATCGTCTAGTTACAAGCCCTTGTAGCCATACCCACAAGTACTCGTTATATATTTTTCCTTTGGCCATTCGGTGCCTCAGTATACCCCAATGAAGTCATTAGGCAATCAGCCTATTTCTTCAATTTGCTTTCATTAAAAAAAAATTCGTAAAAACGTATTTGAAATGAAACACTTAATTGCTGGATATGTACCTACTAAATCTGCTGATAACAGAAAACCATACCTGCCAGCCGTAATTTGATCTTCGACTTCGACTGTCCCTAAACGCCGATAGACGCCATAAAGAAAGTTATCTCCCTTGCCTGCTGTTCCTCTTCCATCCATACCTCCATAGATGATATTCAGAGAGCTGGCGAGATACGTCGACCATCCTATATCAAACTTGTGGGTCACTTGCTGAGTTCCAGGGCTCCCATATCTACACAAAAACAAATGTCGAGTAAGTTGGGAGGTTTTTACACTAGGTATTTACACTAGGTGTAACCTTATTTCACATGTAGCAAAACCTTAATTATTATCTCTGTATAAGAAAACTGTTAGATCATACATCGAGACAGAAAAGACAAAACACGACACAAACAATCCTACCCAAAGTTTCCATTTGAATTTCACTTGTCGCTCTAGTATTGCAACAACAACACCCAAGTCAACCGTGAGTAAAATAAATTTATGTAGAATTTGCAAAAATTAATAAATACGAAATTTTATAAAAAGGGATTAAGACATTAAGGACCCGATTAGATATTTTGTTTTCGATTAAATTTCCACTTTAAATTTCTAATTGCGAACACCATTGTCAAAATAATAATCTATCTATGAGACTATTTGTAAAAATATATGTTGAAATGAGCAATGACTCATAAATATAAAGGAAATAAAATAAAATAATATGTAAAACTGCGGTGCCTACCTTGGGTATTAAACTTTACACCTCACTAGGTCCAGAAAGTGGGAACGCGGAAAAGTCATCGAAAACATGTCTGTGTAAGCTCCAATTCATCTTAAATTTTGTGCCAAATGTGCTAAGCCGTGTTGTTGTTACATCACTGACGATTATCCGACACAAATTACCCAGAATGCTTCAATAATTTACGTTGAAACTGAACAGTTGAAGGCAAAAGAATAAATTTGCGTTTTTTTTCTTCAGGGTATGGGGGGTGTGGTGGGGGGCTACCCCTCAAAAACTTACAGCCAACATAAATTCACACCTGGCCTGAATGTAATGTTGAAGGTATTTGTTACCAGCTAGGCCTTGTGTTAGAGTTACGTCTTTGAGTAAATGTTTTGAGAAACAGTCCCGTGTCAAACGCAAGATTCAAAATTATTTAACCGATAAACACGGCAGCATGCATTCCCATATTTATTCCACAAGAAAGTCAGGCTCTTTGCCTGGAGGAAACGGCCAACATTTGATTTCAGCCAATGTAACTTTCTTACCATAACAGTTAGGCCTTGCATTAGAGTTACGTCATGGAGAAAATGTTTTGCGAAACAGTCCTGTGTTACTGTATACGCCAGACTCAAAATTATTAAACAATAAACAAGGGAGCAAGCATTCCCATATTTATTCCAGAAGAGAGCCATGCTGGAGGAAACGCTCAATATTTGATGTTAACTACCAACCATAGCCTTCTGGGGATCGTTCTACTAAGCTGGCGTAAGTTGCGCCCGTCGCAAACACATGTTAAATTATAGGAACTTGTGCATGGTCGCAAGTCTAGAGGTGCAACTTTGTGCTGTAAACCTATGCGCAACTTTGCGCCAGCTTAGTAAAACGAGCCTCTGAAAATTTTGTATGAAAAAAGTCATAAATGTTTGCTATTTATTATTGGTACATGTATGTGAAATGAGTGGAATTCGAACCAGCGACCCATTGGTGGAAGATAAATCTTTCAACAAATTCAATTTATCAATCCGAAAAAAAAAAAGTATTCCAAGCAAATCATACTTACATGTAAACCAATAAAGGATAAGTCAAAATCTCCGAATATTTCAGCTTTGGCGGTAGAATTAACTCTCCCCAAGTGGCTGAAATAAAAAATTATCCTAATTTAAAAAATATTTGAGAAACCAGCGCATGTAATAGTCAATATTTTTTTTAAAAGTATTTCTATCTAAGTGCTACACTAGCGCTTGAATTTCCAAATACTCTTTATTAAGCCAAGTAAATCAATCGATCAATCAATCAAGTTGATTAGGCTTCAGGTGTCTCACAAAAATATTCCTTTTTTATCAAAGATTTTTATGCCAGATTTCATAGAAAGTTTAAGTGGCATTAGCTTCATTTTCATAATTTCTGATCGTTGTGAGAAGTCGATTGCTGTGAGTAGTCAATCGTCTGAAGTACATTGACACCTAAAATTTGCTTTGGTTTTTGCTATTTGCTTTTATACAAAATATTGAAATAATGACAGCTTATTCGTGTACTTTAAGATAAAAACGTCCACCTTACTCTGTCCATTATCCAGTTCAATCTCGTAATATTCCTTCCTCGGCATGGCTTTGAACATCAATCTATCTCGCAGAAGAGCATTGTCCTCCATTATAGTAACTAGAAACAGAAATGGGTTTTTCCCAAAATTTACTTATTGGTGATGCCTTTATTATTTAAGCCCAGGTTATTAATTATTTCTCGTTCTGATGGAACCCACCTTTAAAAAGTGTTTCAAGCAGGTCTTCAACATAGAAATGGGTTGTTCACAAATTAACTTAGCGGTGATGTCTTAATTATTTAAACCCAGGTTCAAAGAGAGTTTCTTCCACATAGAAATGGGTTTGTCGCAAAACTGACTTTGTGGTTATTCATTATTTCTCGTTGTAACGGAACCACGTTTAAATAGTGTTTGAAACAGTTCTTTCATGTACATATTGAAATGTGTTGTTCACAAACTTTTACTTCGTGTTGATGCCTTAATTATTTCTCAATAGAATAAAACCCATCGTTAAAGAGAGTTTCAAGTAGTTCTTACAAATAGAAAACCAAAGCATTAATTATAAAGGGCTTATCGGATGTGGATGCGTAAAGTATCAATAAAGTTCAGCATTATTACCACATGACCTCTTATTGTCTGAACTGATTGATTCCTGTTTTACGCTACATTGAGATTATTTCACAAATATGATGCCGTTGCCAGGTTTAGTTGGGGAGGAAACCAAACTCATTGCCGGGAGGAAAGTAAATCAACATCCAACTTTTGGCGCTTACCTAGCAATCATTCCATTGAGGGTGATCGAGTAAAAATCTGCTCGCTTCTTTGTCGCAAACAGAAAGGTCAAAAGCACAATTATCAAGGTCACTTACCATTCCATAGGGTGTGATCTAGTAAAAAATACATTCAAATTTTTTTTTCCCAATTTTTTCTTTGGCCTGGCTTGGCCACTTTGGGCCAGACTAAAAGGTAAATTGTCAAGGTCATTTACCTTTTGAATGCGCAGTAGACCGGAGTGTGTAGTACGGAACATCAGGTCCTAAACAGCCGAGGATATAGTGACGACCAGAGGAGCTGAAACTGGCGCTCACATACTGACAACCTTCGCCCAAGCCACAGGACAGACAATCGCTCTTACGGAAACGATTAGTGTTCGTAATACCGACACTGTAAAGGAAAAAAAATATACATACAGTCTCAATCATACAATAAACTAGACAGGTGTTGTCCAATCTATGGATGACTTTGAGAGAAAAATTTATAATTTAAGTCAGAAGAATATCATGAATATTGACAGATTTTACGTTTACAATGTAAATTTTTTCGTTAATTGTTTAGTGTTTTACCAAGCACTAAATACATGTATTTAATACCGTAAAAGACTTATCCTATGTGAAGAATTAACTTTCGTAATTTTCGCAAATGGTAGTAGTTTACAAAAAGAAATTATAGCCAAATTTTTTTAACCACAATAATAAAATATGAAATATAACACCAAATACAAATTTCTCATCCCACAGTGATAACTCCTATCAAACAAAAACCATCATCCCCCCCCCCCTCCCCCCTGCCTCCATTTTAGTATGTACAAGTATAGTTGATGGGTAAACTTTTCTAAACCATAAAAACAATACAAACCTGAAAAGATGTTTTTGTCTAGAATCTTCACCAACAGCCAGGTAATAACTATAAGAAATGAAAGGAGAACTTAACTGGTTATTCAGATTGAGTGCTTAATCAGGGAGGAATAAAGCCATTAAATATTTGTTAACTCAGTTTCAAAACATTGATAACAAACAAGACTAGGGTGGTTTAATTTAAAGTGGTATGAGCTGCCAAATATAGGGAAATTTTTTGGTTAAAACAGAATTAGGTAAATTTTCATCATTTTTGCTGGTTCTAAATATAAGCTTTCTCCTCATAATAATGTATGTTATGATAGTTATTTATAAGCAGCAAAATACTTTTTTTCGTTAATCTTTGGTTAATACGGGTAAGAGTTTTTTACGAAAAAGTTTATATTTCAACATCAATCTTTTTCAAGCCACATTCACCAACAACATTGAAAGGTTTTTGACAATCGGAAATAAACAAAAATCCTGATTTTTCGCAGCTTGTGGCACTTTATTTTTTTTAATCTGAATCTCAGCATAGAAAAGGATTGATTGATCGATGTTTTACGCCGCACACAAGATTATTTCACTTATATAGCAGCGTTACCAGGTTTAATGGAGGAGGAAACCAAGCTCATTGTCTGGAGGAAACCCCTGACCTTTGCCAAGTACCTGGCAGCTCTTTCACATACGCCTAATAGAAAATGAGGGAGATTAGCCGAAAAGGTAGGCATTTCATCCATCCCCTAATAAAGTCTGTTAAACTTACACGAGCTGTTGCTTGTTGTCAAAGCCGACAATCTCACTGACTTCCCACTGACCTTGAGTGAGAAATGTCTTCTGTCCCATTTCTGGTTTCACCTATAAAAACATGGAATTTGGTCAGTTCCAGTTACACATTTTATTAAGCGTAATATAGGGGGAAAATTTCTATATCCATTTTTCTCCTTTATTGAAATTAAAATGCTCTTTTCTTTTATTTGAGCATGAAGAACAATTCATGTTATACGAGACTACCCTTTTGCCCTCTTTTGCAACTTTCACAAGAATGTAGGCCATACGTAGGATTTTACAGTAACGGTCAGTTTCGGTAGCCTGTCGTTACTGTTGTTCTTAAAATACAGAAAGGATAATAGCTAGGCTACCAATCATAAGGTGTAGAAAGTATGTCATATATGAACACTAAAGGTGGTACTGGTTGTCATTTAATCAGCCTACATTGTTTACTCATATGTTCATCTTCAGGACTATATACTTACTGTAGCCGTTACCATGGCAACATGCTTGTAGAACCCAGCCGACCCATCTCGTTGTGCCAGTACGATGAAATACTTTTGGCCATCGTTTGAGAAAAGAGGTGGATAAAACTGAAAAGGCAAAAAGAATTCAAAAGTAGAATAAGCGAAAAAATGGACTATTTTTTTTAATGTCTATTTTTAAGAGAAGTTCATCATTTAAAATAGCTTGAAAACTATCGATTGTTTGGTTTATGTTTTATGCCACTTTCAAGATTATTTCCCTTATATGGCAGTGATGCAAGGTTTAGTGGGGGAGGAAACCAAGCTCTTTGCCCAGAGGAAACCCTCATCATTTGATGAGTACCTGGCAACTTTTCCAAATACAAGAAAAACTAAAAAAATTGACAAACTATAGGTAAAGCCAGTGACCTGCACCAGCCGAAAATGTGTGTTAACAATGGACAAAATTCAAATAGCGGGCACGTACATTTTAGGGTTTTGTTGCTTATAAAAACAAAATAAATGTACATATCCCAGATTTTAACTTATCAAGCGGTTTCATTTCGTAGTTCTTGTTTTGAATTACAAAAACTTAGCTAACTCTGTTTCCACAAAAATTCATATATTCGAGGATACATGCCAGCTTAACAATGGGGCGAAATGAAACTGCAAGTATAGGCTGTAACTGTGTAATGATCGAACTTACCAATTCAAGCCATCCTCCATTGCCATATGCTTCCATATTCTGTACACAGAAGAAAAAAATAAATAATCAATCCTTTTAAATCAACAGCAATTTCTATTTTTGCAGCAAAAACTTGTATAATATAGAGCTTGTTACAAAGGCTTGTATTTATTTAGAACCAATTGTTTATATAAAATTGGTCAATTTTTTTTGGTCTTTTTTTTAGCCACTGAAGCACCCAAAGAGATTATTGAACTTATTTACATGTATGTAGCAGTGTACAATGTAACAAGGTTGATTGGTGTTTAAGGCCACTCTTACGATTTTTTCAATTCTCTCTTGGTTGATTGATTGTGGCTTAACGTCGCACTCAACAGCTAAGGTTATACAGCGACAAAAGTACCAACAGACAAAAAAGATCACCCTTCACACCTACATCTAAATTTTGACATTAGGCTCCACAGACCATAGACGTCGGTAAGGTTAATGTGTTTGGCATACTTAATGCTCCCTATCGGAGCTGGCAAGCTAATAAAATAAAGGAGTAAGTGGGGCTCTTTGTTTAGAGGAAACACCAAAGTTTTGCTGGTACCTGACAACTATTCTACATAGGGGCATCAAATGAAAACTCACTAAAAAATTGTTTCCTTGAACTGGGTGTGATTTTAATCCATGACCCATCGATAGCTTGTTTCGGCGAGAGAAACTTTCCCTGGACCTGCTGAGCCAATCAAACCTCCATGTGGATAAAACAATATCCAGTTCGAAAATTTTTGTTAAATTAGGTTTTCATGCCTATTAAGGGGAGCGGTTGGTGAATCGTATGTATTTATCAAAATTATGATTAGCTGCACCTACCTTGTTGCATTGACCAGTGGAAGCACTGCATACTGTCGCGATGGAGTAGTTTTGGGGACGATTTGACCATAACACCGTCACATAATTATCATCTCTCCAAGATACTGCTGTGAAATAGTGATCCCTGAGAAATTGACGATACAGAATTCAATAAATTGTCGGAAAATTCATTGTCTTTGTCGAAGTAAAAGTTGTGGGTTTAAGATTGACTGATTTATTTTTTACACCGCACTGAAGATTATTTTACTTATATGGCTTTAAAGTTGCACAATGATAAATGCATTTTTTTATACAACCAAAACAGATTGGAAAACTAACAACTCTACATAAGTGAATTTTTACATGTATATTAGTCCACATTGGAGCCAAAACCCATATTACAGTGTTATACATGTATTAAAGGTGTAATATTGAAGTGTTATATTAGTGTCATATTAGAGTGTTATACATGTATTAAGAGTGTAATATTGAAGTGTTATATTAGTGTCATATTAGAGTGACATATTAGAGTGTTATACATGTATTAAGAGTGTAATATTGAAGTGTTATACAGTAGAACTTGCTGAGACCGACACATCTAAACATCGACATCTTGTCAACTTTGACCGATTCAGGCGGTCCGGAAATATCTACAGGTTAAATAGATAGACAAACACCGACACTTGTCTATTCTGAACATCGACATGGGTTTTAAGTCCAACCCCAATGTTTTCAATGTTAATCCATCGTTTATAATCCGACACGACATGCGTCTGACGGGCTTGTAAAAACATTCTGACCGTTTATCACCGCCAAGCAGAAAAGCTCTGGGAGGGGACTTAATCCGCGCACGCACAAATTATAAAACAAACGACGGTAAAGCCAAGTAACAACTGTCCACTCACATTACACCCAACGCGAAGCCGATTTTTTTGCTCTAAAAAGTTTCACAATCCCTATAAATAGTCCCGCTCTTCAAATTTAATTTCATTTCTGTCTTCATGAATTCAAATTAATAACCATGACAAGTAGACCAGCGAAACGCCGACGGATGGAGATGTCACTGTCGGACAAAGTGGAGCTTATCCAAACTGCTGAAAAATTGCCTAAGCCGACTCAAACTGAATTAGCGAACAAGTTTTCAGTTGGGCGTTCAACTGTAAGCGATATTCTGAAAAGAAAACAGTTCTATCTGGACGAGTATGATAAGAATTCCAGCGGAGAGAAAAAGAGGTTCAACAACGCCTGTAAATTTGACAAAATCAACGAACTTGTTTGGCGATGGTTCGAGCAAGCCAGAGCCAAATCTATTCCGATATCCGGGCCACTGATTCAACAGAAAGCTCTGCAGTTGGCCAAAGATCTGAACATTTCAGATTTTAAAGCGTCGACAGGATGGTTGGATAGCTGGAAACGACGATTTTCAATTAAACAATTCAAAGTGAGTGGAGAAAGTGCGTCAGTGTCTATAACTGATGTGAATGATTACTGAAGCCGTATTCCAGATCTGATACAGGGGTATTCACCTGAAAACATTTTCAACTGCGGCGAAACAGGCCTTTTTTATCGTGCCCTACCAGATAAGACATTAGAAGCGAAAGGTGAGAATACCAAGGGTGTCAAAGTTGCAAAAGACCGTCTAACTGTAATGTTTGCCTGCAGTGCAGCGGGTGAAAAATTAAAACCGCTCGTTATTGGACGGTTTCTTAAACCACGATGCTTCAAGAGTTTGGATTTGACTAAGTTCCCCGTAACTTGGCGAGCGAACAAAAAGGCATGGATGACAGGTGTTTTATTTAAAGAATGGATTACCAGTGTGAATTCAAAAATGAAAAGACAGAAACGCCAGATTTTGATTTTTTTAGACAACGCTACCTCCCATGATCATTTGGAATTCAGCAATGTGACATTAAAATTTTTGCCAGCCAACACAACATCAGTCCTCCAGCCTCTTGACCTCGGCATTATTCGGTGCGTTCAAAGCTCGTTATAGGAGACACATGCTGATGAGCCTTCTAGCAAAGATTGACAATTGTGAAAAAGTCAGCGAACTGTGCAAATCAATAAACGTTTTAGATGCCATTGACTGGATTGATAGGGCATGGAAAGAGACAACAGAGTCAACGATTAAGAAATGTTTCGTTAAAGCTGGCATCATTCCCGAAACCCCAGGCACACGTATTGAAAACGACGAAGATGATATCCCGCTTGCCCAGCTTATCCGACAGCTTGAAATTCCCGCTACTGTCGCTGACGTCATAGCTGTTGACCTCGAAGCCCCTGTTGAAATGTCATTTGGTGAAGACTGGGAAAATCAGATTCTACAAGACGCCTCTTCCGATTACGACGAGAAAGAAACTGAGGAGATCAGCGAACCTACCCGTGGATCACAATTTGGTTACAGGGAAGTACTAACCCGACTCAATGATTTAAAGGACTTCGCCATTGCCAAAGATGAACGTTTTTTGGACAATTTGCGTACGTTAACCGCCGTTGCCGAAGAAATGATAGTTCGGCAAAAAGTTGCATCACAACAGACAACTCTCGATCGATTTTTTACTATGTAAAATTTCATGCTTTTGAATTATCCCTGTATTGTTGCCATTAGTGATTTTGGGTTTTCGGATTATTTCCTTTTTAAAAGTATTAACTTCAATAAAATATAACGTTCAAAACATTTCTTGTGTGTATATCAGTTTTTAATTTTTAATATACCGACATAGTGTCTAAACCGACAATTTCTCTTGGTCCCCCGTGGTGTCGGTCTTAGCAAGTTCTACTGTATTAGTGTCATATTAGAGTGACATATTGGAGTATTATAATGGAGAGTTATATTGGAGCATTATACTAGAGTATTATATTATAGTGTCATATATTTAGACATAATGCTTGTTCATTCTGTCATTTGGCCAAGTCACCAAAAATAAGCATGTCAGAACGGACGTGACGGAAGCACTTATGTTTAACAAATTATAGATTCTCTTACTTGTCAGTGAATTCCCAAGGTACAGCTAGTGTGACCGGAGAAGATGGACTTCCGACCTTTGCAACTTTCAAGGCAAATGTAGGATTGGTGAAGCCAGGCTGAATGAAATAGAAAACATCCAAATTTCTTGAAATTTCAATCCAATTTTTTTAAATAGCAGATAGAATGTGCTTTTATGAACAAGGAAAAAGGATATACAATCTAAAAGAGAGGTTATTTTCCTGAAGTGTACAACAAAAAAAAGGCAGATGTCTGAGTAAACGAAATATCATCTTGGGATTTATTGCTTTGTGAAAAAGATATTGAAAGGGAAGATACAATGTAGTATAGATTTATAAACACTAAAACACACAGGCACAGGGAAAATCTTCTAGTGTAGAATAACCATGGAGACAAGTTCTGATTGTGTTAAAAAGAGACAGTCTGATGGGAGATAGAACAAAAGGCAACAATACATCAAGAATATTCTGAATGATTGCCACTTAGAATTACAAAAAAAATAACTCTTCGGCTTTTTACAAATTCTACAATTTTCCTCATATCGGATATAAAGGGAGACAATTTTTGCTAACCTTTGGATAAGCCAGTCTCTTGATATCTCCGTAAATATTCGCCATATCTCCATAGATAGGGTAGCTGAATTTCGGCACCATGGTATCATTAAAGACGGCATAACAAAGATATGTGCCCTGTGTAGACCACCAGAATGCATGGTCAGAGCCCAAAATCTCCTCTGAAAATAGACGATAGCATACAAATTAACGGCACACTGAAAAGTTCAGATATCTTGATGGAATTGTATGATGTAAATGACCCAAAGGTCAGTCTAAAGGCAGATATACACAGAGTTTTGAGACCCAAGGTGACGGTACTGGACTCTTTTCCAGGTCTGTCGACTTGAGTTGCGTCGTGACAGAGAACGGTATAAGCTGCACACAACTGAAGTCATCATGAGATATGATGTTCCGAACTCTCTAGCAGAACAGTTTAAAAAAAGACGTTCGTTTGACGTCGCCTGACTGCAGTTAAGTTTCTGATTGGCCTACAGATTCAGGCTCTCTCGGACAATCGTCGCAAGAGTGGAAACACTGTCTGATGAGACTCGATTCTTCAACAAAATATCTGGCAAGGCCAGATCACACCTGGCCAATGTAGCTGAAGCCGACTGACACTGATTTGCGTCGTAGTATACACAACACTTTTTCTTTGCGATGTGACGCAATTTTCCAGTCGGGTTGAGTCGGGTCACAGCGAAACCTCTCAGTGTATACCGGCCTTTAGTTGGTATGTCCTAGATTTGATAAATCGGACATTTGTCACGAAGGAAGAATTGATTGAGCTTAACACTCAACTGAAAATTATTTCTTTTTACATAGCAATGCAGGTAGCAAGGAAAATCTAAGCTTTCATCCAACCAAAAGTCCCAGTTTTTTTTTGTCTATAAACCACCTTTTTAAAAGAGAACTCTTTTTTGAGTGCAGTATAATACTAGAACTGATCCCCCCCCCCCCCCCCCCCCCCCCACTACCTTGTTAGGGAGTGTCCCCATTAATCGTTTTTCGCGCAGTCGCGAAGGCGCAAAAAACGATGAAAAAAAAACGATGCCGGCCTACACCTATCGTTTTTTGTGTTCACGCTTGACTGGCTTTGTCGCGGCGGGTGTCGTTCCCAGGCGCGCAGTAATATACAATCAATCAGCAAAGTAAAAGTGTGCTGTAATTGGGTTAAAAATAAAACGCAAAGAAAAATAAAACGTATTGAAATATAGTTTGATTACAAAAAGAACATTTATCTGTTGTTGTTGTTTTTTTTAGCTGTCGTACAGTCGTTTTTGCGCAGGTGTCTGTTAGCTCTTTTGAATGGAATGGCCCCGTTGATAAACATGTGTAGGCTTCATGGGAAGTCAAACATTTCTCAGTAGTTGTTCATAAAACGCTAATTAACAGTGTTAATCTTCTCATTTACGTTCCAAACACCGCGTCAAAGCTCATCGGTAAACCGGATGTTTGTGCTGTGAAATCAGTTGTCTGCAGACACCCTGTCACCAAACTCGTCTGAGAGAAGTCTTTAAAGCTTTCGCTGACTTTAATTTGATTTTTTTAATTATTAGATACCCATTATAGTAATAAAAGTCAAAGGTGCATAGAACGAATACGGCCGAAATGATTTAAATGTCCAGTTTTATAACTGCGCCCTGTGTCGTCATCTATGTACAAACACGCATTCATGTAACTAAGTCAAGAAATATCTACGCAAAACGTAACCATATGCATGATGTTTATGAAAACGAAATGCATACTAGTATTTAAACCGTTTTTCATTATTTTTATTTTATTTTTCCTTGGACTGAACAAGTTTCAAACTCATCGTTGGAAGGCTTGTATAGAGTAAAACACTATCGCTCTAAGATTGATTGATTGGTACGCTCAAGATTATTTCACTTATAGGACGATGTTGCCAGTTTTATTGTGGGAGGAAACCGGGCTCTGTGCCAGGAGGAAACCCACGACCTTCCGCTGGTAACTGGCAACCATCCCACATAGGTTGTTCGAGTGAAAACCCAGTCAGAAAATTTTCCAATTTTTGGACCCGCGACCCATTGGTGGATATCGCTCTAAGACCAAAGCCATAATAGTTCCTTATGACTTAGAAAATGCTTTTCATGACGCTGTTTGAACTGCATGGCGTTGGTGTCATTTCTCAGTTGCAGGCGCCGTGACATGCCTCTATCACATTGCATCATAGATAAAATGAGCTAGATACCTACGTCAGATTGATCCAAAAACTCAATGTAGTGTCATTTTTGCCATACACAGAGGCTACTGCACAAACATCAATTCTTAATTCTTGAGCCGAAAGAGTCTATTCAAACAGTTGAGCCATGAAAACCATGTGAATCTTGGAGGGAGAAATAAACAAGAGAAGACAACTCTACCTTCATAGATCCAATCAGGTACTCCGTTAAATACTTCATCTGGAACACCGTCCATCGTTATCGGTTCTGGAGCAGAGTCAACTTCCGCCTGGTAATATAAGTCGTTGTGCTGGACGAATACCTGGATGAAACGAGAAAATGGATGATTTTTAATAAATTCTGTATAAAAATATACGATAAAGTATTGTTTTGAACTAACTTTGGCTTAGAATGAATGAATGGTCGTTCCGGTTATTTAAATTTTGTTTACTTTTTTAACACGTTTTGGGTTCGTACATGCCACATACTGTATGGATTTTCCCCATTTCCCCGTTTTTCGATGGCCTTCAAAGCCTCTTACTGTCGTGATGATCACAAATTATGAAAAAGTGTGAATTTTGGCAGTTCATGCCACTTTAAGTCAACTGGTGTCATTAGCTGATTGATTGATTGATTAGGGCGCACTCAACAGCTAAGGTTATATGGCGACAAAAGTACCAACCGACCAAAAGTTCTTACCCCCCCCAATGCCACCTAAATTTTAACATTAAAACCTCCACAGACTATGTGAACATCAGAAAAGCTAATGTATTTGGCATACTTAATTAATCCATGCTAGGTAGGCTCTTTATTGGCTGAAGAACTCTTAAAGTCCAGGGGTTTGTGTCACACAGCCGTCGCATCCCAAAAGCAGCCTTGTTGCAAATGAATACCATAGTGAAAAAATATGTCAAGGCAAACCGTCAGTATATCCGATAACTTGATCTAACTGGCATTTTTATAACCTTTCAAACGACATTTAGCGGTTTAACAGTTACAACAAGGTGAAGAAGTATTTGCCACATTTTGCAGTTTCCCTGAGAAATGCGATTACAGGTTTCTCCATAGTAATGTACATGTAAGAAATGTTTGAAACTCTCTTTAAACGTGGGTTCCATACTACTGATAAAAAATTAAAGACATCAACACGTCCTCAGTTGTTTTTTAACAACACGAGCTTTCGGCACCTGTGCCGGTGCCTTCATCAAGTGTAACATGTACATGTACTTACCAAAGAATGCCCTTTGGGAGACCAAGCAGCATACTGCAAATGTTGGTCATCGCGTAAGGAAATTTTCTTCCTAAAAACAAAAAAACAAAGATAAGAAACATCATCTCTAATATTCTGCAGTATCAAATCTAATGCAACATAAATTCAATTTGACTTATCCGTTTACATATGGTGTGTTGCACTCCACATAGATTGATTGATTGATTGATTGGTGTTTTACGCCATGCTCAAGATTATTTCACTTATATGGCGGCGTTGCCAGTTTTATTAAGCTCTATGTCCGGAGGATACCCACGACCTTTCGGTTGTAACTGGCTACCCTCCCACAAAGGCTGTTCAAGTGAAAAGCTCCACAAAGAAAGTAGCATTGTGCCAATATTGTTGGACTTAAATGGCCGCTAGATTGATTGATTGGTGTTTTACGGTGCTCTCAAGATTATTTCACTTATATAGCAGCGTTGCCAGATTTAGCGAAGGGAGGAAACTGGGCCCATTGCCTGAAGGAAACCCCCGAAATTCGACGAGTATATGGCTACAGTTGTACTCTTCCACATACTGGCCTCTACGGATTGGTTAGTCAATTACATAGTCAAACTCAGAATAAAGGCAGAGCATAGGTTATTTCTATTTTTAAGAAAATAGTGCTTTTCCATGAAATTTGTCTAATTATCAAAAACAAATTTATATTTAAAAAATTGAAGACCATTACCTTGTGGCTACCTCATAAATCTTGTATTTGGCATGAAAAGTATGGCGATAATTCTGAAAATGGAACAAGGTGAACAAATTTTAAAATATTTGAATTACTGTATTTATTGCTAATGGCTTTGAGATGCATTCTAAATTGAATCAACACCCAAACATCAACACCCAAACATCATCATCTATAGAATTCCTTTTGTGAAAATACAAAGTAAAAGAAGCAGCTGTTCTCAACTGATTGTTTATAGACATTATTGACAGCTAGGATGATTATTTTGCCTTTCATTTACTGGGGTTTTGATTGATTGATTGATTGATTGTTTGGTGTTTTACGCCGCGCTCAAGATTATTTCACTTATATGGCGGCGTTGCCAGTTTTATTGTGGGAGGAAACCGGGCTCAGTGCCCAGAGGAAACCCACGACCTTCCGCTGGTAACTGGCAACCATCCCACATAGGTCGTTCAAGTGAAAACCCAGTCAGAAAATTTTCCAATTTTTGGACTGAGTGGGATTTGAACCCGCAACCCATTCGTGGAAGGCTGTTTGGATTGAGCGTCCAACGCTCTACCTACTGAGCCACAGAGGCCCCCTACTGGGGTTTTAAAGTAAAGCATAATGACGTCATTTGAAAACTGTGCTTGCATTGTGGGTATGAATGGGGGTCTAGCTTTGAAGTGACATGTTTGCACTCTTTTCTGTCCAGATGAATTCTGTATGCCATGCCACACCCTTGCTGTAATGCATTATGCCAGAGGTCGATGTCGTCATTACGCAATCAGTCGTACAGGGTGGTCATTTATACGAATAAGAACGTGTCCGCTGAGACAATAAAATTGGGTAGGAAGATATTTTAAAGCAATATTGTATATTTGTGAACAGCCTAAAAAGACAGGTTAATGATCAGATATTTTCTTGAAATTTTGAACTTATAGTTATAAATAACAGTTTTACTTACAATATCACATCTTATATAACCAAAGATAGTACATGCTATCGAGAAATGCTCAATGGAGGTGTTTGCAAAGCTCAGGGCCTCGTTTTACAAAGCAATCGCATCGCAAACGAAGTGTAGTTGCCAATGGTTACCATAGTGAAGAGATAACTGCGATTGATCGCACTGTGCGGCGGCTTCGTGAAACGGCCCCCTGCAGGGGAATGGTGGAGGATTGATACTTAGTCGCTGACAGTACTGTGAGTTCCTTGAGTTTAAGATACATTTGCAACTTATGCCATTTGGTAGAACAAGCCCTGATCCAAACCACAATGTTCTATGGGGGACTCGAACCCCAATTCCACCCACAATGCAATTTTATCTTTTAGCGATTGACATCGCTAACCAGTTGATGTTACTTACCATTATGAGATCATATGGTATGAGAACGAACTTTTTATCATTTGAAACAATATACATGTCCGAATCCAATTGTCTCTAGAAAGAAGAAAAAATAACACAATTAAATGCACATGTGGGTTATAAGTTTAGCAATTTAAGGAGTTTGATGTAATTATTTCATAGAAATTATTATTATATTATTTTATCTGAAGAAAACCTGGCTCATTGCCACTTCCGAGCATCCCAGAAATAACAATAAATGTCTTTAAGCCGCATTCCAGAATGATTTAAAATTTTGGGGGGCTTGAGTGAAATTCATGTTGGTCAAAAGCTTTTTGGATTCAAGATTTCATTTATATGGCGACATTGCCAGGTTTAGTGGGGGAGGTAACTTGACTTTTTCCCCTAAAGACAGACCCTACCTTTGGCGAATATCTGGCAACTTTTAATTTAGTACAAAATCCCCTAAGAAATTTGTCAATTCTTTTTTAATTTGGTCGGAGTGGTATTCTGCATCCATGGAAGGCCTGTATCGGACCGAGGGACTATCAATCTAAACAACTGAGCCAATGAGGCCCTTCCCCCCCCCCCCCCCCCACACCCCCAAAAAGATTTTTGGAAAGAGTATCCAATGCTTGGTTGACTACATCAGTCCGACCCGCTCACCCTTCACCTGGACTCATAAAGAACTTTCACAAAATCATGTACTGAGATTGTATAAATTACTTACAAATGTTGTGTTATCCATGATAAGAAAACTTGAATTAAGCTGGGTATCATATTCCAGAATTGACCCATCATCATTACGATATATAAACTTCTCCTCTCCTAGAAATAGGGGAATAAAAGACAAAATAATGTTAAGAGGATCATATGTTGTTAGATTGGATGGGCGTGGCACTGACATGATCACAAAATTTGAATAGACTGATAATCGTTAATTAACAAATATCATGAGGGTAAATGTATGATGTAGTTCTGACGAGACTAGGAAATTTGATTGATTGATTGATTGTTTGGTGTTTTACCAGTTTTATTGTGGGAGGAAACCGGCTCTATGCCCGGAGAAAACCCGCAACCATCCCACATAGGTCATTCGAGTAAAAACCCAGTCAGAAAATTTTCCAATTTTTTTTCGACTGAGTGGGATTCGAACCCGCGACCAATTAGGAAATTTGAACTATGTTGTGTCATATTCCAAAACTGACCCATCATCTTACATGTGAAACCTTATATGTGAAACCTCTCGGTGATAAGTGTTACGGTGTTATCCTTTGGCTTATCACAGAGGTCAAGGGTTAAGGTCTAAATGCTAAAACTGTTGAAAACTAGGGTGTCCATAAAGGTTCATTTCAGAGCTGCCTATGTATCACGTTAAAACCTGACTGTACAAGCATCTTTATCGATGATGGGTTACTCATGGATTACTTGGTTTAGACCCTAAATCAAATAAGTTCTTTGTAATCCATAAGTAATTGTTCGCTCTTCTTGTACTAATCCGACTTCTAAATGCCATCCTATGTGGGATGGTTGCCAGTTACCAACGGAAGGTCGTGGGTTTCCTCCGGGCATAGAGCCCGGTTTCCTCCCACGACAAAACTGGCAACGCCGCCATATAATTGAAATTATCTTGAGCGCGGCGTAAAACACCAAACAATCAATCAATCAATCTAAATGCCATTGACAGATTATCCTTACCTGGTATCCAGTCAACGTGAAAAGTATTTGGCTTATAATCACTGCTGAAAAAGTTGTCAAGTGTGAAAGGATCTCCGTAGTCTTCATCATCTTCAGCTAGATGGAGAGAAAAAACACAACTTAAAAATCCTGAAACCACAGATTTTTTTAAGCTATTTTCCTTACCCATCTTAAAAACAGCGCGTTTTGAATTAATAAAGCAATATCCCAAAAATGTGTTTCCAAATTCCCAACCCACAAACAATTAAAAAATGTGGAAACTGCCCTTTTTCAAATCAATTTTCCTTACTTAAAAACAGCAGGTTTTTGAAGGAATTTTCCAAAAATGGTTTTCCAAATGTCCAACCCACAACAACTTAAAATTGCAGAAACTGTCCATTTTAGAAGCCCTTTTTCTTTCGCGTCTTTATAACAATGAAGCGGCCGTTTTATTTTTGCAATCCAGCAAATCTTGAAAATTCTGAAACAGCCTGGTTTGGAGCAATTTTCCACAAAATGACTGTCCAAAAATCTTCCCTATGTTAAAAAAAGATGAAATATCAAATCCAAATTGGTCTTATTTCTAAACTAGGCTACATGTCCACTTTGACTGGTGAAAGGATGCACCATAACTTTACTGAAAAGGTTTTACCGTGGGCAATATTTTCCAATTTGAATTAAGTGTCTTGTAAAGTATGTACAAGTCTGACCAAAAAAAAGAAATTTTAGGCGCAGCACATACAAAATTTATTGCTAAATTTAATGATCTACCATGGTTACGAAAGTCAATTAACATATAATGTCAAACACGACCTCACATACATAAACATGTGTACGTGCCCACACTCAGATAAATTTCTATGCATTTCATTGGTCGAAATGCCCAGAATGAGAGCTGTATGCTAGTGCTTTTCGTGTATATATTTGATTCTGTATTATCTGGAGTTAGTCATGCGCTGATATTGCGACGGAGTGAATGGCTTTGTTTGTCACAGAATTTTTCAGTCAAGACGAAACCCAATCATGATATCTTCCACCAATGGGTTGCGGGTTCGAATCCCACTCAGTCCCAAAAAAAAATGGAAAATTTTCTGACTGGGTTTTCACTCGAACGACTCATGTGGGATGGTTGCCAGTTACCAGCGGAAGGTCGTGGGTTTCCTCCGGGCATAGAGCCCCGGTTTCCTCTCACAATAAAACTGGTAACAACGCCTTATAGGTGAAATAATCTTGAGGGCGGCGTAAAACACCAATCAATCAATCAATCAATCAACCAATCATGATATCAGTTTAGATAGTTGTTTTGTAAGCATAAAGCGCTATTCTTGTCTCAGAGATTATGAAAGGCGGTTTAACTTTGTAATGTCACAATGGATAAGTACATGTAGAAGCCGAAGAGCATGCACAGTCAATTAAATGACATCAGATTGCTTAAGACACATAAAATAGTTTCCAACGTATGGGCTCAGTCTGGGCTCTCCCATGATGAGTGTATACATGTACATGTCGCTACTCTGGGAAGTTCATATAAACAATACACCATTTTGTACAACATTGTCCTTTTGTAGCTTTTTGCTATTTATTCTATAGCTTTCGCCAGGTATCAGTTATGGGTGATGTCTAGATAGACGATGTACATTTTAGGTACTTGCAACCTGAATCTGGGACAACTTAAGCTGTTCATTGCAACTGAATGACAAAGCCTACAAATGTTGTTGGTCTGTCAAAGTGAAATTGTTCAGACGTTACAAGATCACACTTATTTGAATGATATCAGTCAATTCTACCATGATAATACAACCACATTGTGTATTGGTTCCTACGATTATGAAAGACATAAATATCTAAAGCACTCTCCCACCCTCTCGAAATATCTTTCATTTCCCAGGAGGCGTTCAATAACTTCAACTTGTTAATGGTTTCCGGATTATAAGGGAGGCCTCGGTGGCGCAGTTTGTTACATGTAGAGTGATCGTCCCTCAGTCCCACACAGACCTTCCATTGATGTGGTGCGGGTTCGAATCATAAAAATATGTTTTTTTTTCTCACTTGATTGGCATATGTGGATGAATGGGATTTCCTACGAGCAAAGAACCCGGTACCCTTTCCTCTCCCACTAAACCTGGCAATGCTGCCAAGTGAAATAATTTGGAGTGTGGTGTAAGTGTAAAACATCAATCAATCAATCTGGATAATATCTGTGTCTCTGCTTTTTTTTTTAAAGAACTGAAATAATTCTACTTACATGGAGTGACCAGAATAACAGCAGTGACTATAAGTGAGCAGACAATGATAATAACAAGTAAAGCGATGCCAATCCCACGCCAGTTACGCTGCTCTGCTGTGTTTCCAACCAGTTCCTGAAAAAATTGCAAAGAAATATTTTTGAGAACATAAACTACAAAAAGCTGCTTTACAAGTGCCAAAAAAAACTCACTTAATAAAGACATCGGGATAGGTGTTGAATGCTCGTGCGATTCATGACAACATCAAATTACTTCTCATGACAACATCAAAATGCATAGCAAAAATATCACACGTTATTAAAATCTCTGCAAGGAAGGTATCATTAACAGACTGGAAAATAAAATCAATTGAACGATTGCTTGATGATGTCACACACAAAGCATTTCGGATGATTGAGGGATGCTCACATACATTGTAATTTTAAAATATGGCGAAAGGAATAATACTGTATCGAGAAGAAGACGTAAAACACACAAAGTCACCAGAAAAATGTGTGGATAAATACAGTGTTTTTTTCGAAAAATGTGTGATGTAGTGAATGATGTACATAATTTACCCAGAAAGCTTTGCGTAAATCAGGCATGTGGTAATTATCTAGACAATTTATCATAATGACAGGCATGGAGAAATCTGAAGTTGCTCAGGGTAGATTTTAAAATACACAGCAACTTTATTGACTTCAGTTTAATGATTTCATAGCATTACTTGGGCCAAAATTCAAGTTTGATTGGCAAAACAACAAGACATTGCCTTGAGTTGAAATATCGGAATAAAATGTGATTTATTGATTGATGTTTTAGGTTTCCCTCTTAATATGGTGGCGTGGCCAGGTTTAGTAGAGAAAGAAACCAAGCTCATTGCCTGGAGGAAACCCCTGACCTTCGGCGAGTACCTGGCAACTCTTCCACAGTAATGTAATTAAGAAAATTGTATAATCGTAAATAAAAATAATTTGTTCAATTGGCATAAAGTTTGTTAACCACAAAACAAAAATCTTTATGCCTTAATTCATTGGTACAGTCAACATCTTTTACAACGTTTTCATGACAATAACATTGGGAAAACAAACAAATTGTAAAAAACTGAATTGATTGGCTAGCTTTGGAAACGTAGAATGGCTGGATCCAGACTACGAAAACGGACTTTATAACCATCGAGGCAAAAGAATGTGCTACGTGTAGAGAAATCAATGAAGATCCATATCGTCATGAAAAAACATCGTCGTTCTAAGGGAAATAATCACGTACCAATTAGCAGATGAAAAGCCTCCTGCAGGCAATGGTTCCTTTGATTTTTGCTTCAAATTTTTAAATTGTTTCCCTGATTGGGCAACTTATTTCTTTAGGGATGTTTTTCTACTCTGATAGATAACCCAGGTCAAACTTCATATATACATTTTACCATCGTATCATAGAACACATGTTTTATTAAGCCTTGAACTTCCGTGTTTAATTGTAATACTGTCTCCATTGAGTAGATTATCTGTGAGATTAAATTTAATATATCCTGCTTAAGTTTCATTTTATTAGGATTGCAACTGAATATTTCATTGATTGATTTTTTAATCTGTAGTGAACATTATTTCTCTTACATGGCGGCATTACTAGATTAAATGGTGGAGTAAACAGGGGTCTTTGTCGGCGACTATTCTACATGTACATACGTCGATCAGGGACAATTATAATGAACATTTCATATACATGTACATGTATGAACCAGTAGAAATGATAATGTTTAAAAAAAATATTTGATACAAAATTAAAGTAAATTAAAGTAAATTAAAAAATTAAAGTATACAATACATATATCAGTCAAGTTAAATTATATGGTCTGAGTGTGATTTGAACCCCAGCTGCATCGATGGAAGGTATGTGTGGAACTGAGGGACGATGCCTCTAACCACTGACTGGACCACCGAGGCCCCTCTGATCTTAACATATTTGTAATGAATATAGTACCTGTATTTGAACTCCGGGAATTGAACATAAAACCTGTGTCAGAACTGAAGCAATGGGTTGTTACACACCCAATTTACAAATACATTTCTCATTACATACTACATTTATATAGGCCTACGTTTATGCTAATACAAATTGTCGGGATAAGCGAGACATGTTATTGAAAACGATGTTAAATCTTCTCTCACATACAAACAATGCTAATGTATAAGTTAATTGACAGTATAAATATTTTTACACGCAGTCAATGTCAATTTTGTTAACAGTGCGGTGATAATTCCTATTTTTTTAACAACTATACTAGCTAAAATCTTAAATCATAAGGACATGTCCATCACCATGGTGACGCGGTTGGAGAAATTTGCATAATTAATCAAGCAATTTATACATTAATACTTACCTCTTTGTCAATTTTCTCCATCGTTTTCTTTTTGTCACAATCTTTTTAACAATGTAATTTCCACAAATTTTAGAGCAGATATTGCTATTTGCAAAGGCTAAAAATCAGGGCACAAAAATCAATAAAGAGAAACCAAGATGGCCGCCATCCTTCAGTGAATTCCTTTAGAGTTGAATGCCCATGGCTATCACAAAGCCAGCAAGGCAGACAGAGAGGTTTGTCTGCTGGTATCAGTGAAATTCAAGGACAGTTGGACGAGCTCTCTGACAGTGGAAATAGTGAGTCGGACAAGCTCTCAGCGGAAATCGTCAATGGTAGACTTGCAGAACAGCATAAATCACAAAAGCTATAAAGCATACAGTAGCACAGTTCTGTCAGAATTATATTTCCCCCAAGAGACTGATGTTAAAGCTCGCTAGCATCATCGATGGCCGATTGTCTGGGACCCTGTATTAGTCCTTTAACCCTGCATCTGCTTATACAGAAACACGAATTTCATTAGCTTCTAGATTTGGGTGTCGCTCAACCCTATGAAAAGTTAGGTTTTGAGAGCAAATTAACAGAAACAGCACCACCCAAACCCAAACCAAAACACCAACCCAAATATAGGTCGAATTCAAACTCAGATAAGAAAAAAAAATATATTTTCCTTATCTATTTTTAATGATATAAAACAAAAAAAAGACAAACAATAACTAGAAAAAAACTACATGCCCTTGTTCCAGAAACTTGTGAATAAAACTGCAACAAAAACTATCTGAAAACATATCAGCCTGTATTGAATTTTCACCAATTAACTAGATCAAATCATTCATTCTGATTAGATAAGCAATACCTTTAAAACCAATGACAATAATGTACCATATGGTCTTTAAACAAGTTAAACAAAACTGTTCAAAAGCGAGGCACTAACAATCCCTTTCAGACAAATGACAATAATGTACCATATGGTCTTTAAAAAAATTGAAAAAAAAACTGTTCAAAAGTGATGCACCGACATGTATCGTATCTCAGAAACATTTGAATTTTAATTAACATTCAGAATAGTGACAGGTGTTACCTCAGACAGTAATCTGAGTGGAATATTATTCATCAAACTAAGAACAAGCCATATTCCATTCATATTTTTAACACTAAAGTAAAACACACTGGAACAGGGAAAAATCTTCTTGTCTAAAATAACCCTGGAGACAAGTTTCTAATTGTGTTAAGAACATGTTAACCCATCTTGAGTCTATTGTCCTACCATTCAATTGAGAATGACATCTTTTTTCAAAGCAAAACAGCAATTCAAAATCACATGTTTCATAATAATTAACAAGCTAATAAAACAGCAATTTAGAATATCATTTCTTATTAGTGAACAAGCCAATATAACAGCAATTTAGAACTATTTTCTCTAAAACAGAACTGGTCCAAAGAAACAGCAATTAAAAATTAAATGTTTCTCACAAGAGAAGAAAACAAACAAAATACTGGAATTAAATCTTTCCTAAGTGAGCAAGCCCAAATTAACCATACAGCTACATGAAAGACCCTTATTACAAAACTGTTTCAGTCCAGACAAAGAACGTTCCAAAAATAGACCTGTAAACTAACCACATTGAAACTATGAAATGAGAAAACATTTATCGCTAACAAACTTCTGTTTACTGGAAAAAATTGGAATTAAGTCTTTCTTTATAGAACAAGCCCAAAAAACAGCTAATCGAAACAAAATGAGAAAACGAATTTTACCGTCGACAAACTTCAATTTATTGGAAAAAGTGATGTTTCGAGGTTGGCGCCAACACCATAGTCAAGGTAGTGTGTAACACATGGACACTGAAACCTTAATGTACATGAACGTACCATAAACATTTCTAGCTAAAGTGGCTCATCATAAAGTGGGTTTTCTCATTATCCTGTTAGCATCAACGTCTAAACTGCCTCGTAAAACAATAGCAGGACTAACAACCCAGTCAAGCCAACTTATGTAAAAGCACAGCACATATATATAGGCTATTAAAATATTTATGAACACTAAAACACAAACGCACACAAGGAAAATCTTCTTGTCTAAAATAACCATAGAGACAAGTTTCTAATTGTGTTAAAAAGAGGGTATACCATTTAGACTTTAAAAACCATCATAAGTTGTTGTACATAATAAACTAAACCCATGATATTTCATTACGTTGACAACTGACAATTAAAATGCATACATGTAAAACTCAAAGATGTTTCCATAATAGGCTAAACCCTTGACTTCCTGTTATGCGTTTTGCGGAAACGAGCAGCGTTAACAGACAATTAGAATCTAAGCCATGAAATTTCACATAAACCAATGTCCGAGTAGCCATAAAACGTGTGTAAGATTTTTCTCTATCAAAATTCCATCAGCTAAATCCATTGCAATCTCAAAATGATAGACAGAAAGCTCTGAACATCTGTTGGTGAGTATAATATATTTATAAACACTAAAACACATGGGCATAGGGAAAATCTTCTGGACTAAAATAACCTTGGAAACAATTGCTTTAAAAAAAGGGCATGTCATTTAGACCTTTATACCCCATGTACATGTGCATGTAAACACACCAACTCAAGTTTCCAATGACATTTCTCAGTATCAACAGCTGTCAGATACACAGTGTTTCAAGGTCATTTCAATAAGTCCTGATTTGTATACAAAATTAATACCTGTATGAAGTACATGTATCAGTAACATTTAGACTGTGCATGAATTTAAAAATAAGATCAATATGCCTACGCAGTTTTTAGTTTTCTTACAACGAATTTCGTAAAATTTCATTGTCGAAAAGAAGTTAAGCATTTGAAGTGCCTTAAAATTAGATTGATTGATTGATTGTTTGGTGTTTTACGCCGCCCTCAACATTATTTCACTTATATGGCGGCGTTGTCAGTTTTATTGTGAGAGGAAACTGGGCTCTATGCCCGGAAGAAACCCACGACCTTCCAGTGGTACCATCCCACATAGGTTGTTCAATGAAAACTCAGTCGCATCAAGCCCTACACCGTACTAAGGATTAAAAAAATGTGTGTATACATTTGTACTTACAGGTATATATATTTATGAAAGCTAAAACACACGGCCGGGCACAGGGAAAATCTTCTTGTCTAAATTATCCATGGAGACAAGTTTCTAATTGTGTTATAAAGAGGTATACATGTAGACCTTTATACCCCATCATAAATTGTTGTAATAAACTAAACCTATGATATTTCATTAGGTGGATGACTGACAGGAGCTTGGCCTATAAATATATAGGTATATATATGTGAAATGTAAACAAAGGAAAATTCAATCACAAATCCTGAATAATTCCTAATAAATGAACCAAATATAGCATTGGATTTAACCATGCATCATTGATGTTCTTCTCAAAACAATATGGCTGCAAATAATACTGTACATACATGTACCTATATATGTCCACATTTAATCTATTTATGATCACTAAAACACACGGGCACAGGGAAAATCTTCTTGTCTAAAATAACCATGGAGACAAGTAACCTAAGCGTGATTACAATACAAGTACTAATTACTTAAAACCTTTGTTTTTTTTCATTTCCTCGGCTACACTTGATTGAACAATGTCAATGAAAAAACTGAAATCAAATCCATACTAACGAGAAATTCCCAGTTCCATCACCATGTATGGACGAAATATTTGACCATGCACAAAATAGTTGACCATATCCAATACTGATCCATTTATGATCACAAAAACACACTGGTCTAGTTACATGTACTTGCGTCAAAACCAAAAAGCTTCACCTGTACAGGTTCCCACAATTCCTAATGACGCTTGCATCCGACGTATTCAAAACCAGAAAACAAAGATAATTCACAAATTCGTATTGAATCTCACAAGCAAAATTCCTTGAATTACATCACATACATACAGCATTAGATCTATAGAGATGCATCTATATATATTTACCAATGACCTACTCTTTCACAGTTCCTGTTATTACCGGGTATTGAAGAGGGCTTACTTGTTGTACATCTAACATGAAATCCAACCACAAGAACTAGCGATAAAAAAACCCCAATTTTCTAACCGCAAATCACAGTAAGTAATCCACAAGCAGCTTTTCTTATAAATGCGCAAAATACGACATTAGATAGCAGAAATTAAACGAACAGAGCAGAGCCATTGATGCTGCATTGTACGCGGCTAATACAGCATACCTCAAACCACTTGTCCTACACAGTTACGAGCATATGATGGTCGTTCCTAGGAAAAGCCAGTGTGCCTGTTAGATGCCTTGCCTAGCAGAGTCTTACAGTATCCTAGTCAATAACAGCCTTTAAATGTTGCATCTGACCCCAATGTTCTATCGCTGGTCTACATGTCAGTCTGTATAGATTAGTGAGCCCTCAATAAATATGGATGAAGCCTTGCATCAATGGGTGTCTTGAGACTTGATTGATTAGCATCTGGTGCCATTGTGATCGTTAATTATTTGATGAAGCAACGGATAGCAGATAGACCAATAGAGTATTAAAGATGCTGGAAAGATTTGGGTTTGTCATAACATACATGTAAGCATCATTCATTAATATTCAGAGTTACGGGAAAGCCTGTTAAGAACTATGGATAAAAGATAGCATTTTTGCTGATTGATTGACGTTTAACGCCGCACTCAAGATTATTTCACTTATATGGCGCCGTGGCCAGGTTTAGTGGGGGAGGAAACCGGGCTCATTACCTGGAGGAAAATTCTATTTGGTTTGAGTGTGATTTGTTGATGGAATCAGCAAAGCCCTGGCAACAGTGTAAAGCATTCGATATAACTGCCAATATCATGCTTAGCTTAACCAATCTTAAACTGGATTAAAGTGGCACCACTGCTAAGATTCGTCGCTTTGGAAATATAGGAATTAATAGCAACAATTAAATGCAATCCTGTATAGGCTTTTGAACAAAAATGAGAAGTGATTTTTTTTATTTGTGAGAAAAACATGCATCATCAGTCATCTGATTTAAGACGCCATTCCACATTGGTATTTTACAACGAAATGATGAAGCAGTAAATACTATATATTTATGAATTTTAAACCTTTATACATGTAGGCCTACATATGGAGGGAAACTGCAGTTCAAAATATGCCGAAATTAAATACAAATGTGCGAGTTGGAAACAAATATGACAAATAAAGCAATCTGATCGATTACATGAGCTGTAAGATGCATTGATCAGTTACAATCAATAACATCTGTCCATCAACACCTTATACAGGTGTTATAATCACAGGTGAGTTACATAAAGATTGGATTCTAATGCATTGATCTTTTAGTCACATTCAATATTATTTCACAGGGGTGGAAACCGACTCCTTTGCCCAGAAGAAACACCAGATTATCGACGGGTAGCTGGTTACTTTTCCACATAAAACGAGATTCAAGTGAAACGCCAGGATTATTTGAAAAATATTTTCAAAAGAAACAAACTTAGTTCTATCTAAATACATTTTTTTTCAAATATATCGTCAGAAAATGTATTTTCATCATCTTCACAAGGGTCAAAAAATTACACAGTTTCAACAAAACCAGCATTTTACCTAAGATCAATTAGAGGTATTGTGGGTTGTTTCTCAAAACAATTATGCCCGACCAATGCAAATCCAAGTCCAAGGAAGGTCTAACTGTCATGGCAACATATACCTTCATATAACGTTACGACCAGGCGCAAAGTTACATCGGGCGCAAATGTGTTGAGAAACAACCCCCAGGTACAGTGTATATGTATTTTCATGTCATAGTGGCTAACATGAAAACCCACTAAAACAGACCCTACATCTGTTCTGTCTATAGCCTACCTTCAGCTAAGTGTAGGCTACTATTGCAAACAATGGGAATGGCTACATGTTGAGTACAGGTTTAAATAGCACGACCCCAGCTCACAGCTGCAGCATTTTTTATTATTTTTAAACTCATTTTGCGATGTAGTTGAACACCTCTTGTAAATTTGTATTCTTCTTTTTACAGGCCTTGAAATTCGGAAAATTAAAGCACCCATATTTTAAGGCACCATTGTTAAATTTGCCCTTAATTAATCGAGATAAACCAAACAAAATAGATCAATAGGGTGGGTATTAAAGCAAAATGGGCATGGTCTTTACTAAAACAAGACGCCCTGACAACGTGGTTTTTATAAACTGAAACTTCAAGATCTACATGAAAGTTTAAGTTCTGGATAGCAACATGCATATATACGATAGCCTTAAGTACTGGAGCACAAGGCTGCCCAATTAAGAGACAGGGCTTTCTCCGTTTACTAGCAACAGACCCACAGCTCTCATCAAAGCAGGTAGCATGTTTACACTGCCAGGTGAGAAAACCTCGTTAGCACAGGTGTTTGTTTTGAACGCATAGAATATAATAATATCAGCAAACACAATATCAGCCTACAGTGTCCATGTAGATGGCATGAGAGAAACACAATCTAACCAACAATGGTGTAACTGTAAAATTGACATTTCTAGATAAAAATTATTAAAACAATTTAATACTTTAGCCAAGATTCGATTCCATCTTTGACATTTAAGTCGGAAAATATACTTTATATTAATAATCATATATGTAGTCATAACACATACAACCAAACATGAGCTGCCAAAATGTTGATATTTTGACGTTAAAACAAAATGTTAAAATTATTGGCTATTTTTCTCAAAACGTATAATTCAGAAGTGTGAATTTTGGCAGCTCATGCCTCTTTAAATTATACAGTTTCAAGAATAGCTAAGATTTACTGATTTGTAGAATAAACCAATTATAGAAACTTGTGTAAACAGCTTTTCTTGTATACTATTATTCTTTTATAATGCCACTTTGCTTGTTAGGTGTGTTGCAATCTTTAAAAAAAATATCTGTTAATATTGTATACATATTTTCAAAAATATATGTTAATAATATATATATTTTCTAATATACTAGTATAGGTTAATATTATTTTTTCAAAATACTATGATATTTATTTGATATACATTATCTTCTATAAAATTAGCAAGCGTGTTGACATTTGGAGGGAGTAGAATTGCTATATTTTGAAAGGTTAATATAGCATTGTAAATCATGTTTTGACAGACCTGTCCGGTTTAAATAGGTCTGTCCGGTTTAAATATGTGTTATCAATACAAGCTTCTAAAATTATATACAGATGTATCAAAAGAGCAAAGTTTAAAGATTATATTTAGAAATTAGATTGGATTGATTGATTGATGTTTTACGCCGCACTCAAGATTATTTCCCATTATATGGCCCATTGCCAGGTTTAGTGGGGGGAGGAAACAGGACTCATTACCGAGAGGAAACCCTTGACCTTCGGCGAGTACCTGGCAACTCTTCCACATATGGCAACCGCGGGACAAATTTTGATTTGGTCTGAGTATGATTCGAACCTGCGTCCCATCTATAGAAGGTATAGAAGGTCTGTGTGGGACTGAAGGCCGATCACTCTAACCCACTGGACCATCGAGACCCCTAATTAGATTGGAAGCACAATGGTTTTATTTAATCATAAAATTGATGTTTTACGTCACATTCAATATTATTTCCCCTGTACGATGGCGTGGTCACGTTTATTTGGTCGAGGGGGGGACCAGTCTTGTTGGAGACCCCCTAGCCTTCGGCAGGTACATTTCAACCCTTCTAGATTGGGTGATCAAGTAAAAGGCCATGGAACCCCCAACATTACCGGATAAATGGCAAGTTCTTTCTGAACAGCTAACAGGGAGTCAATGACATGTATGACGTCACAGTGTTAAGCTAATTAATTTCCGTATAAAAGTTGAAGAGAGAAAAAAAAATGTCTTGAATTTGCACCAGAAATCTGATTTTCTTTTTAGTCGGGTTCATACAGTATATGTTCTTGGGCAAATTACGAGGAATTATCTTAAACTTGACATTTATCCTTTATCTGCAGTTTGCAATTGACAGATTGTCCAATTGTTGAATAATCAATTTTATATGATGAAAAGGTAAATTATCCAACAAGAAACAGACATGTACATTTCAAAACAGAAATTTCTGTTTCAATTCACAAACACACACTCTCGCTTATTTTATGTTCTACATCGTTAACCAATTGTTCCGATATTTCTATCTGCGACTACTTGTAGCTCTCCTGCACGAATTGATCCAGAGGCAAAAGACATTCCACAGTTGCCAAGCAACCAAAAATCTAATCAATATTGAAAATGGTTATTTACAGTCTAGGTTATAATGCCTAGCAAGACATTTCCAAAGAAAGATGTACCACAAAGCATGGTCCTTTCACAAAAAATGGACAGAAAGCTCTTCAAAAATTGATGAATTCCATGTATACATGTAGATTGTGGTTTAGTGCCACGCTTTAAGAGACATTCAACAATTAAGGCTACAGGAGTGTGTCAGGACATGTTGCAATAGGTTTGGTTTGTTGAACCAACGGTCTAAATGATATACCTCTTTTTAAGTCAATTAGAAACTTGTCTCAGTGATTATTTTAGACAAGAAGATTTTCCCTGTGCCCGTGTGTTTTAGTGATCATAAATATATACTAAAAGAGAGATATCGAGACAAGATTTCTACAGTCCAAGCATAGGGCAGAATGTCCTTTGATTGATTGATGGGGTTTTTTTCTCACTAATATAGGGGCACTGCCAAATTAAATGGCAAAGGAAACCACTGACTCTTTGGCCAGAGAGATGACCATTGTAAAACAGGGCTTATACTTTACTGATTGGATACTTGTATCTGTATTTGTTTCATTTTGTGTGTGTGTGAGTGCATTTGGGTGTGCGGGCTTGCGATCGCCTTTTTAATGACACTGGCAAAAGCGCACCAAAGTCTGTGAGAAAAAACTATCTAAATATGGCTGAAAGTACAAAAATCCACACTTTTTCTCGAATTCTGATTGCTAAAGCAATAAAGGTGTTTGAAGTTCATTAAAAAGCTACTTGGTCGACAGATGAAAATGGAAATAAAATCTCAATATTAAACGCTAACAAGTGGGGATTAGTGAAAAGGGTCAGTTTACTTTAGGGTTAGAATAAAACGTTGTGACTGATAGTCTTTACAAAGATATCTTGTATCATTTAATTGAGTGATATCCATCATTGTGTTTGTTTCAAGACCTCTAAATGTGGAGATGGTTTCTACATATCTTACAGTAACAAAAGTGATAAAGATGTTTTTAAATGACTCTTTCATTATATATTCTTTCAACAATGTCTACTTGAAAACCTTCATCGAATTGAAATTGATTTATCTTTTGTTTGTTTTTGTTTTTTCCTCAACTTTTTCGAAGAGTCAGCAAAAACTTTGATTATAGTGGCTATTGTGACATTTTTTAACCAGTTACCTTTGATGGTTTCCCATCAGCTTATTTTGCCTTTCAGTCATTTATCATAAGTCAAAAATATTAAATGCCAGAATATCAGGACATAGTTGGCAGATAAACCAAGGTTTTTTGCCATACTCAAGATTATTTAAATTATGGTCCTATAGTCAGATTTCTACTAGAATAATCAAAGTCGGAACCCACGATTAAAACTTACACTCTAGCTTCTTGAGTCCCTGGGCGTCCGCGAATAATGGTACATATACTTGGCCATAATTCACAATAAATGTGGTGCCCTTTACTCATTACTCTAGATACCCGTAACATTGATTGATTGATTGTTTGGTGTTTTACGCCGCGCTCAAGATTTTTTCACTTATATGGCGGCGTTGCCAGTTTTATTGTGGGAGGAAACCGGGCTCTATGTCCGGAGGAAACCCACGATCTTCCACTGGTAACTGGCAACCATCCCACACCTTAGTATTGAATACGTTTAGTATAAAAAGACAGAGACACCATGTGGCAGACAATACAAGTTTCTAATTGAGTTCCATTTAATTGGAACAAAAAGAGGGATAAAATGGGGCTCGACTTGTGGGAATTTAAAATAAAGTTTACGTTAAACTTGATTTTTATCGAGGACTAGTTAGGAACGATGGAATGAGAATCGACCTTCACCTTTAAGATAAGGCTTGTTTAATTTGATAATAAAAATATATCTAATTTGGGTCAATCAATCTCTCAAGTGGTGAAAGTTTCTGTCCCCAAAATGATTTTATATGCAAAATACATACAAAATACTTTCTTACATGTACATGAAAGTTTGGAAAATTTTGACGCCTTCCATACCAAAATTACTCCTGACATTGACAGTAATATAGACAACGTAAACTGCTTATGAAAATTATTTTCATTACTTAGGAGCTTCAAGATTTCAAATATTTAAAAAAATCATTAAATCACGATTTTATAAATCAATGCAGTTAACAAAAAAACAAACATCAAATCACACAAAACATAATAAAAGATACTAACATCAACATCAGTCTGTTGCATGGTCACCGTGGAAACTTGACGATTTGCAGGCGCAGGTCCGCTGCCGGCCGCTGGTTTCTGTGGACTATTAATGACTGCCTTTTGCTGAGACGCCGTCATTTCGCTGTTAGTTCGTGTGAGTCGCTGGCCTAAGTGCTGATATTGTAGAAGAGTTTGTCACACACCTAATATCCCACTTCTGACACCAAAACCACTTTCAGTTCAGTCCATGTTTACGACCTTATCAACAGCCTATTTAAGGATCAAGCTTTTATAGAAAAATGTTCAGCGGCAAAAAAAATTCACCTAAACTTAAATCTCATCGCTCTGACAAAACAATCTAAGAAAAAAATCTTTACCAAATATAAACCTGAGGCTTCAAAGGAAAGTAAAAAAACGTTTATGATAAAAAAATTGGACCAATTTATCCTAATCCAAAATCAATTTTCCATGGTTATTTGCTAAAATTAAACCCCTCGAAACACCCACGGTTACACAAAAAGACCACTGAAGGTGATAGCTATAAATTTATTTTCTTCTATGGAATTTTCCCGAAAAAAACCCCGTAAAAACAAGGTATTTTAGAGTGTTAAATTGATATGATCAATAAAGTGCACCTAAAATGTCTATTAATAGTTCCCGTGCCCCGTGTAATTTAGTGTTCAAAAATATTACAAGTCACTTAGAATGAGATTTATTCCTATGGTCAGAATCAGGCTAAATCTAGAGCATTTATAAACCTGAATTCAGAAGGCCTTTGGGGAAAGGGATTTCAAATTCCGGCAGCATTTAACAATTATTTATGTAATTATTTATTGCGTGGGAGGGGGATTGAAATTGAAAAAAAATGACAATCTGCTTAATATGCATCTTGCCTAAATTATAAGATGAAATTTTAATAGAGCTCTATCAATTCATACATTAAGGATGGATTACTTTTAGCTTTTGTTTTAAAAATCTCCAGTTTTATAAAAAAAAATTCAATTTTTAAGTCACGAATTTCAAGTTTTACATCTAAATTTGAATAACCGTATCTTACATTTTTGCAAAACTTACAATCATGCAACATTAATATTATCTTTACATAAAATCCACCCAGAGAGCATTTTCTTCTGATCTTAACAAAATTACGCCAAAAAAAGAAAGAAATTTTATAATTTTCAATAGCAAACCTCTCGTTTGGAGTGAATTTGATGAACTGATGAAGTTAGAGACTATCCCTGATACAGACACTGATATAAATCAAAGTTTCCCTAACAGTTGATATTAGGCTGTCTGTTATATGCAGTGAATCTGGCAACAGATCGCCTTCCAAAAGGAGAACCCAGAAACTTTGGTTAACACTGAACCAATTCGCTGCAGTCATGCTCAAAATAGCCCTTATAACAAGGCAATAAATAAAAGAGAAACTCCCCTGAACTCAAAATGGTACCTTCCACTCTGACAATATGGAAGGGTTCAAGTGGCAATTACAGGGGTGAAAGGTTCCTGAAAATAGGGCACTCTGACATTTTGCCAGGAAGGATATTTATAATGGCAGAAATGAGAAATTGGAAACATGCTGAGATTTTACGAGATACAAACCATAATTCTTGAAATGTAATACCTTTTCACAAGGCGTTTTCACACAAAAACAAGACTTTATGATAAAAAAAGCTTTTAGTTTTAGAAAAACCAACGAATAAATTTTTATATGTTTTATTTGTGAGGATAATATATAGATTCCAGCGGAACAAAAAATCGATAAATTTATTACCACAAACTTGTGTTATAGGAATAACAGCTTTCCATTCTATCTAAATCACAATAAGTTCCCATATATATTAAATCTCAAGTAGCATGAGCTGCCAAAATATATGGAAAATTTCCTCGAAACAGAAGAAGCTAATGAATTGTCCATTTTATCAAGAAGTAATAGATAAGGCGGTCCTAAAAAAATTGTTTTCTTGGCGTACCAGCCACTGAAAGCTTTTTCTTCCATCAATCAGAATATAAAATGAAAATAATTGACAGGTTAACATAAACATTTTGTTCGGTAGATAGTAGTCCTATATTTGCTGCCTTTTTTGTAATGATTACCTATATATTTCTATGGGATAAAGAGATCTAATAGATTTATTAAAAAACTGAAAATATATATAAATAAAAAAGACTACCTACATGTACCCAAACTTAACAGAGAGGGTAATATCAAAAAATCCCCTCCGATATTTTATTTTTGTAGTTTATGCCACTTATTGAGCATATTGATGAACATTCTGTTGATCATGATTGAGTGATTGATGCCGATGCCATACTCAAGAGTATTTTATTTTCATGTGCATGGTTTGGTTTCCAGGGTTAGTGAGGGAGGAAACCTGGCTCTTTTCCTGGAAGAAACCCCCATGTTTCGACAAGCACCTGGCAACCCTTTAGCATAGGGCGACCTTTGCCAGGCACCAGGGCAATCAATATTTTTTTTTACTTGGGCTTTGAACGTGTCATCACCCCATGGAAGGCTGCATCAGTGTGACAGATTATTGCTCTACTGCAGGGGCCACAGAGGCCACCTACCTAAATATATTGATTGTTTGGTGTTTTACGTTGCGCTCAAGATTTCACTTATATGGTGGCCTTGCCAGTTTTATTGTGGGAGGAAACCGGGCTCTATGCCCGTAGGAAACCCACGACCTTCAGGTGGTAACTTGCAATCATCCCACATAGGTCGGTCGAGTGAAAACCCAGTCAGAAAATTTTCCAATTTTTTTCTTGGGACTGAGTCAGATTCGAACTCGCGACCCATTGGTGCAGCAAATATATATACAGTATATATATTTATGAACATTAGATTACACAGGCACAGGGGAAATCTCTTTGTCTAAAACCACCATGGAGACAAGCAAATATATAGAGATTGTGGTTTCCTGGAAGTGATTTTAAGGTGAAATATCTGCCTCAAAATGCCCATAAATACTCAATCCATTATTGATTATTTCAATTACTGTACATGTATATAGACGAAATTCCCTGGTCTAGTGGAAGAGGAAACCGGGCTCCTAGCCGGGAAAAAAACCTAAACCTTCGGCGGGTGCATGTAGCAATGCCTATTGTCATGCTGAATTTGGAGGGCTGATTAGATGGACCTTATTTCCTGTTAAATTATGGAGTACGGTAATGAAAACTATTTAAAGTGGCATGAGCTGCCAAAATGTTGATATTTTGATGTTAAAACAGAATGTTGAAATTATTGGCTATTTTTCTCAAGACGTATAATTCAGAAGCTTTTTAGTGCATCTAGTCTCGAAAAAGAATTGTATTGAACCAACTTTGGCTTAGAATGAATGAATGGTCGTCCCGGTTATATAAATTTTGTTTACTTTTCGAACACATTTTCGGTTCGTACAGGCCACATTACGGAATGGATTTTCTTTATTCTAACGCCAATCATTTAGTTTTTCCATGGCCTCCAAAGCCTCTTATTGTCGTGACAATCAGAAATTATGAAAAAAATATGAATTTTGGCAGCTCATGCCACTTTAATTAAGTACAAGTATATCACTTTTATAACCACATTGCCAGATTTATCAACAATAATTACCAATATTAATATTCTAAATAGCTCGGTGGCCGTATGTGGTAGAGTTACCAGGTACTTGTCGAAGGTCAGGGGGCAAGGAGCAACATTTGTCACAGATTTATAAAATGACTTATAAAATATTGGGTTTTTGCTGCTTATAAAAACTACCCAGACGTTTATATTAAAGAACATATTGGTTAATAGCATTTATTTTGTACTTCTTCATAAAAATGACAAATAGCAAATTATGTTTTTTTGTTGTTTTTTTTTCAATTTGTGGCACCTAATACAACTTTAACAGCCATGTTCATTAAAAATATTAAAATCCTCGAATTTATTATCTAGGTCAAAGCTATATATTTTTATTCTAATGATTAAAGATTGAAATTGGTGATTTACTAAGCATTGTACATTGTAAGTTATTAACTTTTTCAACTTTATATTGACTCTGAAAAGTAGTAATAAATTCTTCAAAACGGAAACTATTTGTCTTTAAATGACTTGGGAATTTAATAAAAAGGTCACGTTCAAGCCACCAGCTATGCTACATGTTCTTATAATTGAACTTATGTCATAAATACATTAATGTATGTGGTGATCTTTATGTGCTAGGACACCCAATACAAATATTCATCCAATGGCAATTGACCAATCAGATTGCAGAGATATTTCTCTGAGGGATAATAAAGAATTACATGGGGTCAGTAAATGACGTGACTGGTTTGAACCAATCAGAACGTAGTATTCAGTGTGAGGTCGGATAAACCAAAATCCATGAAATTTCATTACAATGAAGACAGAAGTTGGGCTTTAACAGTCAGTAGAATCTGGGATGAATATGAAAGGGATATGAAACGCCTTTGTGTTAAAGCAGCCTGTTTGACTCGCTATTGTTTGTCCCAGACACCCTGTGACAGCATTCCGATCCGCCCCGAGAATAGCCGAAACCCGTGTTGCATATTCTGATTCATTCCGAACCTTACCGATGTTGTGGATATATGGGCCGGAGATGATTGATCGAAGTGTCAAAATATTCAAAATGGTGATTGTTTTCTGTTGCTAGCTTACATATAGGCAGGCGCTGTCCATATATCCACAAGATCGGTAAGATTCGGAATGAATCGGAATACACAACACAGGTTTCGGCTATTCTCGGGTGGATCGGAATGGCGTCACAGGGTGTCTGGGACAAACAATAGCGAGCCAAACAGGCTGCTAGTAGACTGACTATAACACAAAGGCGTTTCATATCCCTTTCATATTCATCCCAGGTAGAATTCTCTAAAACTGAATTGCTACATGTATATGTAGGGATACCTAGGGCCCCAGATGAGGAGCCTGTGGCCTATAGAGTTTATATGTACCCGTCATGGTAACCTATACTGTAGAGATATCATGGGTTGTGGTTGGGTATACGGGTCTGATGATATGCCCCTTTTTAAAACAATAAGACAAGAAGAATTTCCCATGTGTGCCCATTTGTTTTACTGTTCAAAAATATACTGCAGAGATATATTGCTATGGCAAGTACGTGACCAAGGAAACCCCACAATGACAAGTACTAATTTAAGATATGTAAAATATAGTCTTGGGAGTTCAAATGAATGAACAAATAAAGCCACAGCAAATTGGTCTGACTTAGCTACTAAAGTCATCAAAAGGCCAATGACACTCAACAATTGAACAATAAATCAAGAATGTTTACTATTTAAAGTATTTACTACATGTAGGTCAAATATGCTTATAAGTTTTCTATTAAAAAAAGGTTGATTAGACAAATTAGAATGAATAAATATTTGGATGAATGTGTTAAGGAAAAAGTAAATCAGTAAAATGGCATGAAATGCCAAAATTCTGAATTTTTTAATAAATAAGGTCTGCGTTTGATTGATTGATTGATGTTTTATGCCTCACTCGAGAATTATTTCATTTAAATGGCAGCATTGCAAGGTTTAGTGGTTATGGGGGAGGAAACCGGGCTCATTGCCTGGAGGAAACTCCCGACCTTTGGTGAGTACCTGGTAAATCTCCCACACACATGTACGGTGACCAAGTGGAAAATCTACTAAGAAATGTTTCAATTTTTATTTTCGTCTGAGTGTGATTCGAACACACGCCGCATCAATGGAAGGTCTGTGTGGGACTAGGGGACGATCGTTTTAACCCGCTGGACCCTCGAGGCCCCCATATTGATGAGAAAGTTCTGTTTACTATAGATGCCTTCAACCCTGTTAAACAACCTACTACATGATCAGAATAAATCATTCATTTATTACTGCTGGATTTGTTTACACTTCAAATGGACAGACCTCCAAAGACTATAAATTTGGATTCATCTCCAAGCTTCTAACAAATGCTAAGTCAATTGAAGATTGGCCAAGGCAGGTCAGTAATGGCTTATCTCTCTTTCTTTAAAGCCCACCCTTATACATCTGTTTGTTTTTTAAGTAAACAGGTCTGCCCCAAAGGTGGAGGATAAAAGGTCTCAAATTTATTGCCTGTGCTTTTTGGTCTTTGAAACTGAGATAGCCTACTTGATTTAGGCATGGCAGGGCTCAAAATTAGTATATCTGGCCCTAAACTCTGGTGAATTTTGGCGTATTTACTCGCCAGGATTATAGGTCTAACAACGACCAGTATTATATGGCTGGTAATGTGTCAGCTGACTTTTTTTTATGACGAATACGGAGAAAGAAAAAAAATTTGGCAGACTCCAGATTTCTTGGATAGTGTATTTACCAAATAGACTAACAGCGTAAAATTGAATTCTAAAAAAATAATTAATGGCCATGAACAGATTGATCTAGTCTTGCTGAAACATTAGCATCCGAAAGAGATTTGTTTATTCATGCAAATTCAAATTGTGTCTTTAAATTTGTTTAATTACATAACAGCTTTAAGTTGTTTTATGTTGTTTTCTTTTCTTTTTCTTTTTTGGCGTTTTTATTGAATTATGTTTCATTGACATATGTATTTTGACATTAGGCGCTACAGACCATAGAACAGTTGGACTCTATGTACATGTATATATTTTACCTGTATACCTCTTTTTTAATACAATTAGAAACTTGTCTCCATGGTTATTTTGAACAAGAAGATTTTCCCAGGCCTGTGTGTTTTAGTGATCATAAATATATGTATTTTCGCTGTGCCTGTTTGTTTTAATGTTCATAAATACATATATGGTGTAGAACACAGTAAGATATGTTCCTCCTTGCTAGGTCAGCAAACATAGCTATGTCCCTAGTCAAGGGTTGGATATCAAGAACCCCCATGTAAAGATATAATTCAGACCCCTCGCTAGGCGTTTTTAGAGGGGCGCAGCGCCCTGCCCCTTATTTCTCCCGCCCCTGTGCCCTTTCATTGCGCCCTTTGTGCCCCAAAGACCAAGTATGACTACCCACTGTCTCCACATCAGTCCTTCCCTGACCAAAATTTATTTAACTGCTGTCAAAAACGTGTACAACACCAACACATTACACACTTCCATTCAGGTCAATTATTCCGGAAATTCAGCTTCCCACAATGCATCAGTCATTGATGCTCTCCTTGCAGACATACGTGTTATGAAACCTTAGAGAAAAACAGACATATGCTACGGAGAGTCAACCTCATTCCCATGGGCCACTTGTTGTGGCGGGTATTGCATCACTTCAACATGTCTGAAAATAGTTGTCTCGTTCACCGTAATAATTTACCAGGGGAAAGTGCCTAACATCAAGCACTGCACAGTCTTCAAATGGTGGATAGAATTCACTCAAATAAAAGAAGTTAATAATAGAATTTAGCCCCCTGCCTGGACACAGAAAGCTGCCATTGCCAAAGGTATTCAGTTGAATCGATTGTACAACAACAACAACAACACGATCCTCTTTATCAAATGAAATCGTGTCACAGTTGGAGTTTAAGGCAAACGAAAAAGAGACACACAAACACATTAGAAATTGTACAAAATACTAGAAATAGAGGATAGTTTGGGACATTTTGAAAGAAATTTGACAGTTTCATAGCAATTAGTTTTGGATTTTTTTTGAAGTTCAGCAAACACTGTCTACAGCCAGTCAATGTCACATTCGCAGTGTCAAACTTCATTTAAAACTTTAATTTGTACTAATAATTTGTTAAGAGTGTTTTCTGATAAAAACACCCCAAGGCAACTTAGCATTAATGATACATTGCAAAAAATACCCTACTAGAATTATGCCTATAAAAATTAAATAGATTTAAAAAATGGACTTTCCCTACATTTTTAATTTCATAAAGTGAATTACACAATTTGCCTATTGCCATACATTCCCCACTCTTGTTATTATCCCAGCAGAAATGGCTTAAGAAGTTTAAGGTATCATAGTTAGACCAAAACATTGAACCTAATGAAAAAACTACCATATAAATTAAGACGTTCAGTGAGACGCTCAGACCAAATGAAGTAATCGACGATCAGGTGCCCCTTTTTCTCTTAAAGTGCCCTTTTTTTTTGGACAGCACCCTGCCCCTCCCAAATCCTAGCTAGGGGTCTGATATAACAAAACCAAAAAAAAACCATCCACTATTTTTCTCAAAAAGTGTCAATTAGAAGCTTTTTATCGACATCAGAATGGAGAATGTATGTTTAAGGTAGTACCTTTGGTGTATTCCAAAAATGTAGTGTAATTTTGATACCTGGTAAAAAAAACTAAATGCAAAAATCAGGAGGAGATAATCCTTGATGTGAAACCCTGGTAAGGTACACTTATGAGGTTATCTCCCTTGAATTTTATACATGTAAACAGAGGAAATCAATAAATGAAAACGATTCCAATATTTCTAATGTACTCGATAAAATCTCGGAATTATGAGAAGAAAAGTAATCCAGGCTACAAGAAAAATCCACAAGTAGATCTGCTTTCACAAAATATAATTTCAAAAAACCAATTTCAAAGCAAACAGTACAAATATCACCCATTGTTTGTTTTACCTTTTTTGCTTGAATACTTTATGATCTCTACCAAAATATAAGGAAAACTATATTATACTTTTTTTTAATTTCTTCTATAATATGATCACGATAGCTGACAAAGAGTTGGCGGCAGAGGGAATCCATGAATACTAAAACAATCAAATCACAGCTTAGCTCGTAAAAATCCCAGTGACACGAAAACCCTTTCGGAGATATCATCAAATATTTAAAGGTGAATGTAGACAGCCGAATGTCAAGGGATTCACATATGGCTCTGGCTTTGAGAGGGTGGTGAATTGGTACGTTTGTTTAAAACACAGGTTGACACTTGTCTGTGGTCCGTCGGATATTGTTGTACGTGTATATCACTTTCTTAATTATTTTCCCTTCAAGTGGCATGAGGTGCCATAAAATTCAGATTTTTCATAAATAATGACTGTTTAGGGAAATTTACCGTTTGGAGCACATTGAAAAACTTAATGATTAGTGCATTGGTGAAATATAAACCCTTGCTAAAACCAGTACGAACTGAAAATGTGAACTACAAACGGACGAAATTCAAATAGTCGATAACTTGCTGTATAATTTACACTTTACGATATAGATTAAAAACGTTGCTACAAAAAATTAAAAGCCACAGTAAAAAGCATGCAAACAAGTACATTTTTCAAATAACTCAAATGTACAAATGGTCAGGCACTCGATAAATCCATAATACGCGGTTAGATTGATTGATTGATGTTTTACGCCACACTCAAGATTATTTCTCTTATATGGCACCGTTGCCAGGTTTAGTGGGGAGGAAATCGGACTCATAGCCCAGAGGAAACCCCCGACCTTCGCTGAGTACCTGGCAACTCTTCCACATATGGCGACTGAGTTCAAGTTGGAAGCCATACATATTTGTCTCCCATTCTGTGATAGTTTAATCAAAATTACGCTGATAGGACAGAGTCCTGATTAATCGGTTTGGTGTTTAAAGGGACATGCTCAGAACCAGCGGAATGAAGATTGTTAAAATGTGTGCTATTCTACTGTTTATATAAAGAGGAGGTTTTCAGATGGCCATTGGTAACTTTCCTAGCTCCCACGAATCGCTGGATAGGGAGTTTTATTAGTGGATTCCAATGTCTACTTTGTTGAAGTAAAAATAATCGACACAACAGAAATACCATTTATGGCTGCGCATGTGGTGCATTCTCGGCCGTTTGTTTTATACCAGACAGATAACAAAAGCAGCAGGGAATTCCTAAAAAACTTAAGGCAAAAAGTTGACTCTTTCAACCAAGATATATCACTTCTTATTTTTCTACTAATCTGAATGTCAACAGAGAATCACAATAAAATTAGGCGAAGTGTATTTTTAAACAGCAGTTAACTTAGATTATTTCTCTTATTTCAGACGGTTTGAGGTTAAAAGTACAATAGGAAACATCCCTTCCAAATTTGCCACATTTTTAAACTACTAAAACCCTTTAGTTAAGCACTACTTGGTCAAGGCCAAATATTTGGAGATGTTAGACAAATCTAGTGTGGTAGAAGATTTGTGACGTTACAAATGTCATGTTGTCAGAACCGTATGGCTAAATTTGTCTTTTCTTTTCGAGTGTTTGGTCTGAACATATTGACAACATACTGAACAAGTTGACAAGACGGTTGTGTATCAATTTTTGAAGACACAAGCCTGATTCAGCGTCAAATTTGCAAGATGTGCGAAGCTGGTCGATTCTTTTTTTTTTTTTGTCATGAAATAAATCCGGTAATTACGTTATTAATTGTTGATTGATTGTTTGGTGTTTTACGCCACGCTCAAGATTATTTTACTTATATGGCGGCGTTGCCAGTTATATTGTGGGAGGAAACCTGGCTCTGTGCCCGGAGGAAACCCACGACCTTCCGCTGGTAACTGGCAACCATCCCACATAGGTCGTTCGAGTGAAAACCGGGTCAGAAAATTTTAAATTTTTGGACTGAGTGGAATTCCAACCCGCGACCCATTGTTGGAAGATATTAATTGTAGAAACTAGAAAGTGAAAGTGAAACTAAAAGTAATTGAAGCTTTAGACTCCAGCACGTCAGGAGTAGGTACAATGGCTATTCTGTTTAGATGGATTACATCAAATTCAATTATGGTGGGGAATTACCTGGTCAGTTAGTATTTTTTTTTTTTTTTTTTTTTTTTGGACATGTTCATGATGTTGTATTGTTGTTGTTGTTGCAATTTTCTTAGTCGACTCGATGGATATTTCAAATTTATTATCAAGCCATTCAAAACTTCGTCATGGTTGTCTGTGTCACCAGAATACCACAAGTCAATATATAATCAGCTCTGTAAAGAAAATGTCATGAAAAAACACGGTAGATATGTATTTACTTTAAAAGCAAGATTTACTAACGAACCTGTCTCTCACTGATGTCTCCGTCCAAACTGAAAGTTTCTGTCTGCGTCATTGCACGAATGGTTGACAGCCGTTCCCGCGATACGGTTTGATTGGTTGATATCCCACTCATCGGAAAATGGACAACTGGAGATACGTTGGCCAACGCATTGACAAGTCGCGAGTTCGAATCCCAGGACAGTCATTTTTTTTCTGTTTTTTTTTTTATATATGGTTTATGTTTTGTCAAACTAATTTCACGTGAATAAGACATACAAATAGACAAGGTAACGACCCCCCCCCCCCCCCCAACCCCCGCAAAAAAAAAATATTTAAACATGCACCGGAGTAAATCCTTCCGATTTGAGTTGGAAGTTTCATCTAATATGTATTTGATCGTGAATAGGCCTACGTCACTCTTTAGAGACATCTAAATCAATAGATTTTTAAAAAAATATATTGTAAATTTACTTGTCAAAGTGTTATTGTGTGTGTGGTAGAATGTTTGGGAAATTGTCAGAGCCTAACAACTCTGAGCCGGCCTACTTTAATATAGAAACCCAGTTTTAAGATGAGCGAATCACGCAATATAAGCATCAGTCAGTTATAAACACGGACGCATTGAGAATTCTGCTAAAGGCTTACACTTTATAAGACTGGTCTGTTGTGACTTTCAAAACGCTGTTTACTTGTATGACCACAAGCCTTATTGGCTAAATGCATCTATGGTCAAACCTTGGGCACGTTATTTGTCTCTTCTATAAAAGCCTGTGTATACTAATGCCTTTAAATTTCTGTCTTTAAAAGTATCAAACGAATTGTGCCATTTTAAGCATGTCTGTTAAATCATGTGTAGCAATCGTCTATATATATGCTAAGCTTTTATGTTAAAGTGGCATGAGCTGCCGAAATTCACACCTTTTTCATAATTTCTGATCGTCATGACAGTAAAAGGCTTTGAATGCCATCGCAAAACTAAATGATTGGCGTTGGAATGAGAAAAATCCATAAAGTATGTGGCCTGTACGAACGGAAAACGTGTTCGAAAAGTAAACAAAATTTAAATAGCCGGGACGACCATTCATTCATTCTAAGGCAAAGTTAGTTCAAAACAATACTTTATTGCACATTTTTGAGACTAAACGCAATAAAAAGCTTCTGAATTATATGTCTTGAGAAAAATAGCCAATAATTGCAACATTCTGTTTTTAAGTCAAAATATCAACATTTTGGCAGCTCATGCCCCTTTAATGAATTCGCAAAGTTATCACATGAATTTTTTTTTAAATCTTATGTATCGCGATCTTTTCTCTTATTTTTAATATAATTCGACAACGAATAAACCTCGATGATTTTCCCGATTTTGTCCACTAAAATGGCGTTCATAACTTCAAATTTGTATTTTTTTACCAAATGACTAAAAGGACAATCATGAATATTAATAAGCAATAATCACAGAGCAGCTTCCTCCACCACGCTATACAGACTCCAATCTAGAAGACATAATGAACTAATTCTTTGCGTATACGCTGTGATAACTGCAAGAAAAAGTAAAGTGTCCATTGTTTTTGGACGAGGTGAAATCCACGCGAATCGTCAACGGTCAACACAATTTGAAAACACAAGGTCTGATTATCTATCATTTAGTCTTACTCTATCTAAAGTCTATAGTTACCCAGTTTTTGTAACATTTGAAAAAGGTAAATACTAAAAGAAAAATATAACGATCCGACATACAATTTTAGGCTACATGAATATATACTTGGAATCAAAGGAAACGATTTAAAGAAGTAAAGAAAACGGAGGATCAATTTCTCGGAGAAGTCCCTTGCAAAGTGTATAGGAGAGAAATAGAACATCGGGAGTCAACGCCAGGTTGAATTTCATGATAATATTTTCGAAGTCGCATGATCAGTTGACTTCCGAGGTGACCTCTCCAACCCAAGTACATTTGATTAAAATGGTCGGTTTTACCATTAGGGGTCACTTCTTGACTTTAGGAATAGGGGACTTCTAAATTAAGATTTCAGGTCAAGATCCACCTGTCCCATCTTTAGTATTACCTTCAATTGCAATTTTCGTGTGATTCGGGAATGCTGGCTGTGCGTTCTTTTTGTTGTTCTTTTGCTTTTTGTCAGAATCAATTTATAATTTTGATACCTCCTATAAATTATGACATTCCCTAGGACAAATCAAAGAAGACTTACGGGGTCTTTATTTTTGGGTTCTCTGTTTACAAGCTGGTCTTTTTCTTCTTTCATTTGGCAAGGTTCGTAGCCTCGTCTCCGGCGCTTGGACCAACCAAATAAACGCCCAACAACAGAATGAATCCGAACGTCAGTTGACGGTCCACGACAGCCGTCGCTAGATTCACCGCCGGGATCGTCGCTCTCTACTGGAGCAGGCTCGTCGTCTTCGAGGCCGATAAACCGTACAACTCCAGACTGGAATTTCGGCGAGTTTTGCTGATCGTTTTGGAGAGACGTGTGTGCTTCCGTGTACAGATCATCTGAGTTTAACCCTGGGTCTGTATCCGACCCATTCTGTAATGCACTCATTTTATTTGCTTTAGGAAAACCAATTTCAAAATCACAATAGTTTTGGGTATCTCCGATAAAATTGCTACATAAATCACAATGATGGGCTGACACAAATTAATATGGGAACAAAAACTTGTTTGTAAAGCTGGAATATCGAGTGGGTGAACTTTTCATTTAAATCCAAAACCCACACTTGAAATGTACACCCTTGGTTCATATCCGTAATATAGTAATTCTGTCAAATCTTTCAGAAATATTTGAACCATACATTGAGAATAATTGGAGCCAGCGTGTCAAACAATAGACGTGTTAATTAATTCAGCTACCACATGGATGGAAAAAGGTGATTTCGAATCGGCTGTTAAAAAGTTTTACGAAAAATTGATAAAAATAGGAAACGATTATAACATTTTCATTCCAAAAATGCAATACACATTGTCAAAATAGCACAACACTTTCCAGGAAAACAGTAAGTGACCCAGATTTAAAAGTGACTTAGGCCTAGTCAGTTATTTGAATGGGCTTCAAAGTTATTGGACCACAATGCGTGTTCAAAGGTTAATTCTGCATCCTTCAATACAATATAGAAATCTTGCTATTGTTCTTATAATATTGGTATATGCCCATAACCAGTTGATTAACGAAGTACGAGAATCATCGAAACAAAATTCCAACTTGGCAACTCAGTTTAATCCAGTGAAGGTAAAATCACCATGGCACAGTTTGTTTTTTTTAAACAAAAATCATTACAGCTTGCTTTCTGACTCCCACGCGTAGGAAAGAAATGCTCCGTGCAAATTTATGTTCAATTCAAAAATGGTATAACAAGTTTCCGTCAAGAAATTGAAATATGTTCCGCTTCACTTTGTTAGAATAAGTTGGAAAATCACATCCCACTCTGTATATATAGAAGCTGTTTACATTGCGAAATCGATTTCCGTGTCATTTCCTTTCAATCAAATTGATATTTATCACAATATCATATGGCAGCGAGGTTACGCTAGATAATCTTCTGGCTAGACAGTCTTCGGAGAGGTCCGCGCTCATTCATAAAGAGCCCTCGACACGTTTCTACAAATCCAAACATATTCCTAAAGACAAAAACAGCCTTCGATGGCTCCCCGGTTGAAAGACAAGAGCTTTCGTTGACGTCCGCAAGAATGTGAAAGCCTATCCAATCCGACAAAGCGCTTCTTTGTCCGCTCCCGAAAATAGCTGATTTCCTCGCGGCTTGAAATAAGTCGAGTTCTCTGCCTTTGTTTCAGTGATGCTCTTGGATAGGGAATTGTTTATGTAGACAACCCGTTTTCGTTTGAATGCAGATTGCATAGAAAATCACAGACACACGCTGATAGTTCGGCGAGGATAGAAGGATTATGTCTAGCACATCCCGAACAACAAGCAATTTTTCAAGGAGGCTGTTTTTGACAATACTTTGTATGTAGATGTGTGTAGAATACATAAAATACAATCTAGGTCTATATATTTTCTATTTTGAGGATAGCGTAACTGTGAAGGCCAAATATTAGAGGCATATTTCACCTGTAAACAGCCGCTTTTTATAAGCTATGTATTTCAATGTCCGAAGACTTGTACGTTATCATATATATTTATAGTATTATACAAAAAAAAATATTTTTTTCTATTAAGATTGAAAGTTAATACTAATTTTATTCCAATTTAATACTAATGAAATTCTACCAAATCCAGAATTAAGCTTGAAAAAAGTCGGTTTCATATGCTTCAAAAATCTGATTAAGTATATACTCAAGATTATTTCTAAATATGGTAGCTAGCTTACCTGGACAGCAAGTACAAAGTTGTCAGTTGAATACTTATGTATATATTTTGTTGAGTTTTTATATCTTTCTTTTGAGAAACCTATTCTTGTTCATAGATTTTCAATTGAACAAAATTTACATTCCAAGAGTATAGATTCGCTGGATTTCGGTTTGACTTGGCGTAAGTGAATACAAAAGAGTATGAACGTTTTAAGATCGGTATCAGATTCTAGAAAGCTTCGAAACAAGCACTTAGGCAAGCCCCAGAGTTGAGAAACATGTTCAATAGCTTTCAGAGATATAAGGTATCGATACGTTGGCTAAAGTGAATCATCGATCTGGTATTTCTATAAAGGCCTAGACGAGTGATGTTGATAAAATCAACCAATGCAGTAAAAGCCAGTTCGGTTTTAGCACCTGTCGTATAAATTTAATAGCTACTTTACTTTAACCCTTTTTATTGAGTTATGGTTGTATATATAAAATTAATCGATATTTGAAGAATGGATGTAGGTAAATATATATATGTAAAAGTTGCCCGATATTAGCCCTCATTACCTATTCGGACAGGTGTATGCATTCCTATTTAACTCTTCCTAATGGTTGATGTAGTTTTTCCTGCTCCAGAGACTCTTTCTCAGAATTGATGTGTTAAATCGTTGAAGGTATACGCCTTTAAACGTCACTACAAACCCGGAAGATGTAGGCTTAGATCTATATAGGGCCAACTTATATTCATAACACAGCGTGTTCTACTGAGTTGGTAAATTAACCAGCGTGTTTGAAGTACTTTAATTTCAACTGTTTTTAAAACTGACTTAATTCTCTCTCTAAAGCCTTAACAGAACAGGGATGATGTTTTCCGGAAAATACACAGTTTATCCTATACGAAGCACTTGAGAGCGCGCCGTCGACTGCGTCGCCCAGTCCTTACGTGTAACAATGACAGTGAGTGTCTAATCCTGCTGAATCACATCCTCGTCTCGAGCGAGCATCAGGTATCTCAGGCTCTTCGCTTCAATGCGACAGAACTCTAAACACAAACTTGACAATCGCACGCAACACGACCGTCTGTAAATATCCCGTCACTTATTCGTGGCCTTAACTAATACGTGAAAATACAGAAACAAAAGTTGGAAAATCACAACACTACAGTCTGTAGACCTTAGATCCTCGTAAACCACAACACACGTTATAAACTTTATAATAACGACACCTGGCGTTTTCTGTATGGGGATTTCGTCAATTGCTGCAGCTCAATTCGCTGTAGATCGACACACATATCAATGCCTTACGTGTTAATATCATTCACTTAATCGTATATCATGAACACATTTTCTTCCCATATGTCAAACAGTTAGTTCATCTATCCCATCAAAAAACAGGCAAGCACACAACTCTCCGTACGTCTACGTTTCAGCTTTATCGTAGGCTGCTGTCACTACACAAAGTCCTAACACCATCGCATGGCTTAAATGAAGACTTTGCAAGCAGAGATTTGTGAGATCTAGACAACACTACAAAAATTCGATACAAATGTTATATGGATAAAAGTATGAGTTTAGCTAATAGCAAAATCATACGACTGGATATAACCATACGTCTTTGTCACCTGGACATAGATATATACGCATGGGTTGTCTGTTATAGGGCCGCCAGTAACTCGACTTCGACACGCTTGAATGATATCGAAATGTGAGTATATCATAAAAACAGGATTTATACTGTATACGTATACAGCATGTAGCTGTAATTTCCTGCAATTTCGATGTGATAATCGACTAAACCTATCAGTGCAGCTATTTTTGCAACAGCCTCATTAACAATTAACACACATTAGTAATGACATTTTTTTTCTTATACATGCATTTCCCAGTGCCATTTTCACTTTTTTCAGTTAAAGTATATGTATAAAACTTGTCTCCATGGTTATTTTAGACAAGAAGATTTTCCCTGTGCCCGTGTGTTTTAGTGATCATAAATATGAAATTAAAGTAAAGTATATGCTTTACAACATCTAAATGACTTGTAACATAATCATAAAATCTTGGAGAAATTTCTTTAGAGTGAGTACACGGATTCTAATCTCATCATCCCAAGAGAATGGCATAAATTTGGGTGCGGGATAATAGATGAATTGCCTCATGACGTTATAGTGGTTTTCAAGAAGGAAAAACGTGGCGGACTGAAAGATTTATATACTGAATAGTGCATTCATACGTGTCTCTACATGGACTTGACGCATACTGGTCAGTCCAAAGCACTACCTTTTACTTTCCACAATTGTTGAGTGACGTATTTAGTCTTCCAGTCTATATATATATATATTTATGATCAGTCTATATATACATGCATATACAAAGGTAGTATATACAGGGGTAGTCCGATTTTGGCTCTAAAATCACTTTTTTAGAATATTGACATGCGTATAGCCACCAATATTAAAAAAATATGTTGGCGTCTCGGTCGATTTTAGGGTAAACAGAGGCACACAAACGGCACAAACATTTTATTTGGGAGTTCCCCGCTTATTTTTCACCGCTTAAAAAAAAACACAAGAGCAAAAATCAATGAACGCACTATTAAATATTGATAAGTCGCAATTTATAGCTTTAAAAACTCAACAAAGCCCAAGACAATTAAAGTTTACATGAAATATTCATTTCTCGTCTCTATAAATTCCACGGCTATTGAAAATTCAGTTTTAGATAACACTGTGCCAACACGGGTATTGGGTTTGTCGCTCAGCAGTGTTATTTGATATCGGTCGTTGTGAAGTGGAAAATTAAGATGTTTATCACGAATGTACAAAAAAACGAGATGGAAAGGAACTTAGTTAATTAGCTAACCGAATGTCTGTCAAACAAGAACCCAATAAAAACGTTAATGAACGGTTTAAAAATCAAAACAAACGACGTAGAGACACGTTTTTACCAAGATTCCACCGTGAATCTTCATGTTAATCAAAATCACAGCGTGATAACTTCTACCCAAACATGTGCCCAAAGAGTATGCCCCATTGTTGATGGGTTGACTGATTGATTGAGGGATTGCCTGATTAATTCGTGGATTGACTGATTGGTTGATGGTTCGACTGATTGATTGATGAAATCACTAAGTGATTGATGGATGGGTTGGCTTATTGGTTGATGGGTTGACTGATTGGTTGATGGTTTAGCTGATTGATTGATTAATGAGTTGACTTATTGGTTGATGGATTGACTTATTGGTTGATGGGCTGACTTATTGGTTGATGGGTTGACTAATTGGTTGGTTGGTTGGTTGATTGACTGATTGATTGTCTAACTGATTCATGGTTGACTGATTGGTTGATGGTTTGACTGATTGATTAATGGGTTGACTTATTGGTTGATGGATTGACTTATTGGTTGATGGGCTGACTTATTGGTTGATGGGTTGACTAATTGGTTACTGGGTTGACTGATTGAATATACTAATTGATTGATGGATTGGTTGACTGATTGATTGAATAACAGATTAAGTGAAAGCTATATGGAGAAGAATGGCTGACTCATAGTCGAGGATAATGACGCCCTGTATGTTCGGCTGATTGTTTCCAAGGTCGAATTATTGCAGGGTGAACTGATTGACTGATTGAATTATAAGAAAGTATTTCCCTTATATGGCGTTGGCGCCTAGTTTATTGGACAAGGATGCAGTGCTCTGTGCGCGATAGAAAATCCTGACCGACGGCTGGTACTTGAATCTACATTGGGCGATCCAATGAAACCTCAGTTATAATTGCAAATCGGCGTGTTAGCTTCACCAAAAATACCTATGATTTTTTTTGGCCAAATTATCTGTTCCAGAAAATTCTACTGACTAACGCCAAACTCCTGCCTGTTGTCAACCTAATGAAATATCATGGGTTGTGGTTTATTATAACAATTTATGATTGGGTATAAAGGTCTAAATGATATAGGCCTACCTTTTTTAACGCAATTAGAAACTTGTCTCCATGGTTATTTTAGACAAGAAGAAGTTCCCTGTGCCCGTGTGTTTTAGTGTTCATAAATTTATAATTGTTTTCTTTAGACTGCCTGGGATTCGAGCCCGCGACCCATTGATGTAGGGTTTGTATCGGCGTGAAAGGCTATCGCTGTACCGCAGAGTCATCGAGATCCCAGGTCACATAGACAGGCTTACTGCTTTAATGATACAAGAATCGGCAATAGCTTCAGTCCACAAATTGACTTACAGTAGTTCTCACAGTAGCTAAACAGTGAGTTTAGTTAACAAAGAAAGATATATCGTCGGGAGGTTTACCGTCGACAGAAAACGTGCGGAAACAGACAACGCTCAGACAGGGATGTCTGGCTAGATTGGATTTGGGTTACAAATTAGGATAGGTTACGTCGTCAAATTGTCCCTGATGTCCGAACTGACCGCTAGAACACGGAGAGGGAAGATTGAAGCCCAGTAAAGGTCAACTCTTGATTAACGATACGTACAGGTCTAAATATCAGTGAATGATTGGCCCTACTGTGTAAGACCAGAATATCACTAATGAGAATGCAATGCCTCGGAAGTGATCGAGGAAGAAAAACAGCGTTATACATACATTCAATGAACTATATACGTGGAATGGACACTTCTCATTGGCTGGTCTGGATTTGACTTTGTAAAAAGCGCCGCCATTGCCGAGTGATGGGCGCGTGCATGGTCGAAATTTCACCATCTCCATGTGATGGCAGCGTTCGCGATGGTTATAATGGTTATAAACGCGATGGTGTTGAATAAAATAAAATAAATAAAAATAAAAATAAAATCATTCTGTGTTCAGATTTTGGGTTTTCGGCCATCCAGATCCATATGGCACAAGAATTCCGTTTATCGAGGATTACTGATAAATGAGATGGCCCTATGATAAAACTTCACCAAAGAACGATTCCAGCAAACTCCATAAACCAATACACGTAATAAAATTGACTGGTAGATTTGTGCTTAACGAGGCACTCAAATGTATGTGTTTAAAAGAGGTCGGTGGTGACAAGGTTGACACATTGAAGCAGAAAACAAGGCTCTCGGTACCCCCAGGAAACCCAGGTCATCCCTTGGTTCCAAAGAATCATCGCACACTTGCCATCGACTTGAGCTGTCGGAAATTGTTTTAGGACAGAGTTGAGTTCCAATCTTCGACCAGTGTGGAATTAAAGACCCAGCGTGAAAAGAGTAATACAGCTTTACACCTACTCCTGGACGGAAAACAATCTGGTGGCAAAAGTCAATCGAATATATTTTCAGGGATTTACGTACGTCAAATCCCCTCGGACAGGATGCTGGTAATTTTCAATGTGGCGATAAAAAAGATAGCCGCGAAACAAACACTTTCAATATCATCTTATGAGCCCAACAAAAGTGTTCAAGTGGTAACACAAAGAATCGGAACACTGTATATTTGTTAAAGGGGCATGAGCTGCCAAAATCTTGATATTTTTACCTTAAAACAGAATGTTGAAATTATTGGCTATTTTTCTCAAGACGTATAATTCAGAATCTGTTTAGTGCTTCTACTCTCGAAAATGTACGATAAAGTATTGTTTTGAACTAACTTTGGCTTAGAATGAATGAATGGTCGTCCCGGTTATTTAAATTTTGTTACTTTTCGAACACGTTTTCGGTTCGTACAAACCACATGCTGTATGGATTTTCCTCATTCCAACGCCAATCATTTAGTTTTCCGGTGGCCTTCAACGCCTCTTACTGTTGTGACGATCAGAAGTTATGAAAAAAGTGTGAATTTTGGCAGCTCATGCCACTTTAAGTTTCAGCCTCAATCAGTTATGATTGAAACATAGGAGAAATCTAGATTTATACCGAAACTGCGTCTGTCTGCTTTTTAGTTACCGTACGCGATGTATGCAATCGAGATCTCGTACCATTCTACTAGAGCACAGGAAATGGCTGGCTGAAAGATTGGTTAAGTTTATTGGCATTTGGTGATTAGTTAGTTGCCACACGATCTCTTATATATCAGTAGCCATTCACTGAAAACCTCGGGTGTTTTTGCTCGGTTTCTATCGGCTAGCTATGACGTACGTAAATCTTGGAGGACATAACTACTCATATAGGGTTTAAAACTCTAATGCACGTTATGAAAAGTTGTGGAATCAGTTATCCAGAAAATGTTATGGAACCCTTGGCTTTTTAACAGGCATAATGTTATGTGCCGAGAACAATCAAGCCATTGTATTATGTAGGTTACGAACGAAAGAGCTTAGATGGAACAGCGGTCATGAAAGAAATTCTACAATATATAGGCTTATTATTTTCTAATTCTAAAACACGGTCTAATGCAATATATTCTTGTGCGGACAACTCCATGATCGATCATATTCTCGCGAGATCTCATTTAGACGTGGCTAAGATAGACTAGACTTAAGGATCACGGTGACCTTAATTTTAGATTTCTCTCTGATGTCCAGAGTAACAACTGTGATAAACATAGTCTACTGAGCTAATCGGGTATTAAAAGATTGGGATAGATACAGTGTAATGTCTGCCAGAGCACAGGAAATCGCTGGCTGAACTTCACTTTGGTGATGAATCACGGTATACTTCGCCACAACGCGATCTCGTCGACATCTGGAACAATGTACGCGGGTTAACAATATTTCGAATATACGCACAAGAGCTCATGGATTAGCATAATTTCGAACATGGAGGCATTGATTTCTAACGGACAAAATAAAACGACTGAGAAAAAAAGAGAATTGTTATTGGTTTGGCTGAAAAATCATATTTTTTTGTTTCCAACAACAGAACACTGAAGGTCATAGGTACCCAAAAATCGAGCAAAGGTCCTCTTAGATATTTGTAGATTATCTTGTTCTTTGAACTGAGTGGAATTCGAACTCGCGACCAGTAAATAAAAGGATTTCGACTACCGTTCTACCAATTTGTACTTTTCGAGATAGAGACACGCAACTACGAATGTCAAGTTGATAGCAGAGTTAAGGTGGCACTTTTCTTAAAATGCGACAGAATACAGACTCCCATCGGAATAGACGAGAAAAAGCCGAGGGCAAATTATTCTAATTTTGACCTTTTGCGGAAGTATTCCGATTGCTAACAGCATTTCCATTCTGACAAGTGTGAAAAGGTTGTCTGACTCGTCTTCCTGAAATTTTCAGTCGTGGCTGTTCTGTCTACACTATAGTGTGCTATGAAAGTGGTATAAGCTGCCAAAATATGGGTATGTTTCCGTTAAAACAAAAAATGGACATTATCGGCTATTTTTCTCAAGACGTGCAATTAAGTAGTTTTTAGTGCTACTACATAAAGTCTTCAGAGCGTACGTTCGAGTAGTATTTTGTACTAGCCCAGCTTATCGGTCTAACGACGAATACAGAAAGAAAACAAATTATTCGGTAGAGCCCAGATTTCTCGGCTATATTTTGTACTAACGTAAACATAGAATGATACCAGTATTAGAGATGTACGTTAAAGTTGAATGAGCTGCCAAATATAGGGGAGATTTCGTTGAAACAGAATTAGCTAATTCTTGGTCCTTTTTATCAAAAACTACAAATTAATAGCTTTCTGTTGACGTCAATCTTGCAGATGTGCGTTTAGGTGGTTTTAAAAGCAACAACAAAAATGCACTCATAAATCCGGGCCATTTAAATTATGTTTGTTATTTGCACACGTCTTCTGTTCGCACGCGTTACTGATTTAACCTTTCTTTTTTACTTCAACGTCTATCCTTTGGTATTTCAAACGTTGAAACTTTTTCCGAAAATCAGAATCTATGAAAAAGTTCGGCATGTGGCAGTTCCTACACAACACCAATATACTTTGGCCATACGGTTTGGATTTTTCCCATTAGGAGCAAGTTAGACAATTACCCAAATCTGAAATAACTGTCAAATTCGCTTTGACAGATTGATAGCTTGCAAATCAAGAGCTTTTGATATAATGTTAATAGGTTACTGGCACTGGATGTGAAGAAATGCTCGTTTGGAATCACAAATCATAGACTTCCTATAGCTAACCTACCACCAGTATTTGTTCGAAAGATGGTTTTCTATGGTGGATTTGAGGGTCTGTTTAAATTCCGCTGAAGCAGGGCATTTCAGTGTTCGGAACTCGAGTAAAAATACTTCGCTTGTCTTTGGAGAAGCGCTCTGCTCGACACGTACCAAACTTTGTCAAACGTGATGAATTAAGAAGTCAAAGATGCTGACTTTATCAACCATTTTGTTCCGGATAAAGATGACCTTAAGATTGCCTCACAAACTCACCAAAGAGCACATTCGAAGCTAAAATCCAGAATATAACGTTTACATTTAACACATCACTCGGGTTTCTGCATTTTTTACACATAAAATAGTCATGAACTTTCTATTTTGCGAAAAAATGAAAGGTTTTGCATCCTTTTTAATTTTAATATGCAATTGTTAGATACCCACAATGTAAAAAAACACGCTGTCCATGCGCAAAAGCGCCCTTATCATTGAAACCGTCTAAGCGATCTAGCGATACAGAATTATTTTACGGACTATATCTGATAAATACAGACAAAATGACCTGGTTTGAGCGATACAAAAAGCCTGACGAGATAAGACATTGCAAACTATAGATAAAAAGACCTGAAATGAGGGTAATCCAGCACCGGAGTTACCCGGTTTCTGATCCACGACAGGCAGTGTGTCTATAATGAGTTCCCTGGAGGATATGGACTCTAAAAATACAGCAAGTTTTTAAGACTGGGAAGACATCACTTTTTCCACAAACAAGTAGGCCTACATAGCCATGGCTTTAAATTGTTCAGTTAACAGCTCCGTAACGTTTCAACTTAACAGAGCTTTAAGAAGTGAAAAAAATGTAGGAAATAACGTTTTGTCACAATAAACCACTTAATGATGCTAACGAAAACACCCAAAACGTTTTCAATTCTGTATTAACGAAGCATTTTGGATTAGTCCGGACGGCTTATATCAGATAAAACCTGCAATAACTCTTCGACTAAGACAAAATTATTTACAGAAATGATGAAATGTGATCAAAATACTGTCAAGACCAAACAGTTTGTATGAAGGGTGCTGAGAATCGAACATACACTCCCCAGTGTTTGTGCCATAAACGTAGGCCTATACAAAACAATTGTCACAGCGCTATTCCTTTTTATATATGTAAATGAGGTCACCACACAGGCGCTCTGGTTTGTTCCTGGGCCAATCGAGATCTCGTGCCATTCTACGAGATCTTCAAAACGAGACTCAACGAATGGCAGTATGATCAATCTATATTTTAGATTGGTTCCTGAGCTTCACTCTTCAATGGCGCAGACCAAATTTCTCGGCTACTGCTTGTTTTCTAGATGGTTTCGACTCAACGCTATGAACCAAACTGTGTTAAAGGTGCTAAACTATAAGCCAAGGGTTAATTCATCAACAGTTTTATTCCGGAGAAAGAAGGACTTTACGATCGCTTTGCATCCTCGACGCCTCACAAAACTCATAAGTTAAGGCTTCTCGAGGTTCGCGGCTATAAAAAAGAGATAACGTTCTAGAGATTTGTGGCAAAGCGCATTTGGAGACTTGTTAAGAAGGCAATAAACGTAGAAGGCATATGTGGTTATTTGCGATACACTTGGACTAAGAATGTAGCTTTCGATATTCGTCAACTGAAACGAGCTCTCTTGGATATCGCAATTTCTTTAAGGACAGCGAGACACAATTTCATGAGGGGCATTTTCTCTTTAATACATCTGTTCGAAGCTTTGTTAAAGGTCTACAGTAAACGGTGAGACCGTTTGAAAAGGATGACTGGCAAAGAATCTGTTGTCATTGTCTCCTCTAGATACTAGAATAAAGCACTTAAGAAGACCAAAAATATTTAAGCCAACGGCCAGTCATTGCTTATAAAATAAACAAGAGTATGAAAGATCTACTAATCAGGATAATTCAATGATATCAAATGCCTACAGGTACCTCGTTATTTATGTTTGGATATTTATGGGGCGACGAAAATTAAATGTCGGAGTAAGACCTTTACTTTAGTGAAGTACTACTCAGGACTGAACATCTTTGTATGTCTTCTACTTAGGAACCAAATCAGATACTTTCACTTTTTACCATTATTATATTTTGATCAATTTCAGTTTACCCGACTTCTTGCCATAGCTGAAGATCAGTACAATTTTGTCAATATATAACAAGGTATATATAACAAACATTCTAATGACTGAAGCCAAACTCCTGTCTATCTTCAGCCTGATGAAATATCACGAGTTTTGGTTTATTAAACCTATGACTGGGTATAAACGTCTAAATGACATGCCCCCTTTTAAAACAACTATAAACTTGTCTCAAGGGTTATTTCAGTCAAGTATATTTTTCTTGTGTCTGTGCATGTGTTTTATTGTCTATAATAAAGTAAGATGCTCCATTGTATGGACTGCAGTTTACACATGAATGTGTATTGATGCCAAGGAATAAAATATTCAGCAATACAATGACTTCCAATTCTTGAAGATAAAAAGTAAACAATACTCACAGTATCGTGCGTTGTATATTTCTATAGAGTGCGAAAATGTGCTTTTCGTAAGAAATGACATGATGTCATTGCATGCAATGCAGTTTTTTTAAAATAAGCCCACGACTGGGTAAGAGGGCTTAGTTTTACCAAACATATAGACCTGTTAAATCAACAGCTTAACATCAAAAATGCAATAATTTCGATATCTGTAGATAACTAGCAAACTTCCCTAAGAATAAACGATTGCAATAAGATTGAAATAACGTTGAAACTGACGTAAAATCTTCCCTTACTCACTCCCTAGAAACACGTTCATGTCGACAAACGCATAACAACAAAACAACCCGCTCAGTTGTTTGAGTGTCATTTAGAAGCTGGAATAAGTACTAAGGGAAGGCTTGACTATGGATAACAACTTCTTCATTTATTAGTTAGCAACGTTCGGTCTTGAGGCTTAGACCGTTTTCAAGCTATGTTGCAAATAAGTATCAAGACCGAAGCGTTGCTAACTAATAAATGAAGAAGTTGATATCCATGCAAGCCTTCCCTCAGAACAACACACTATTGAAAGTATGTAAAAACAATATATTGGTGAGTATTTTATTTACTAAGCAGGAAGAATTTTATAGGTTCGTGAACCACATAGGCGGGTGGCTATTTCTACAAGCTTATGTTTATGTACACCCATTCGGAGCAGTTCTTGTTGGTTTCCGTTCTGCTCCGATTGGCTATTTTAGCCACGGGAATTTCCGAATGTGTCCGACTGATATGCATGTACGTCCGGTCGTCCGTTGGTCTAATTGAAGATTTTTTTAAAAAGAGTTGAATATGCGTCAGCCAATGGATATTTTTTTCGTTACCCGTTACAGGAAGCGAGCGTGAAATTGTAAAATTTCTGAAAGAAAATATGATATTGAAAAATCTATATCACGCAGAAAATATTAAAAAAACATTTTATGGTGCGCACATTTTTTATTATTAATGAAACATGCCAATAAAAAGTATATGTAAACAAAACACTCACGTTTGCTCCCTTGGAGTTGCCCTAAAATAACAGAAGTTTAAGGGCGTTATTGTTGGAAACGTCGCAAATATTTCATTATGATTTATTTGCATCATCAAAAAGGTTTCTAAAAAACTTCGACTTCCAATAAATTACTTCTTATTATTTCATTATGATAAACTAACACCTATGTTTGAATCAAGACCCTTTTATTTTTTGTTGTTTTGAAAAAATTCAAATACACTTTGTAATAATTAAATACGAGCGTTGTTCTCGCGGACTGCCAAATATATCAGGTCTTTCGTAAAAAAAATTAGCAAGATGCAAATAAACATACCATCGGATATAAAAGCATGCCAACTACAAAGTAAAACAACCACAATTACCGCACGTCAATCTGAACACAAGCGACAAAACACTGGGGATGGGCTGGTTGTTTTAGCCTATTGGCGCGTCCATTCGTACGCCATACTAGTGAGTAATTATTACCTTGAGCGATTAAGAAAACTGTGATAGAATATTATATTATTACACAGTTATTCTGGACAGTATATAGTCTATGCATTTTAACTGGATTGCATTTTTGATCTATAATATACTGTGTCTTGGCTGGGATGAATATGAAAGGGATATGAAACGCCTTTGTTTTGCAGTCAGTCTACTGGCTCGCTATTGTTCTTGTCAGACACCCCGTGACGGCATTCTGATCCGCTCAGAGAATAGCCGAAAGCCGTGTTGTGTATTCCGATTCATTCAGAACCATACCGATGTCGTTGATATATGGGCTGCGCATGCCCGTTTGTAAACAATCGCCATTTTTGTTCGCCATCTGTTGCTAGCTTATAAATAGGCATGCGCAGTCCATATTTCAACGACATGGGTATGGTTCGGAATGAATCGGAATACACAACACGGCTTTCGGAGATTCTCTGAGCGGATCGGAATGCCGTCACGGGGTGTCTGACAAGAACAATAGCGAGCCAAACAACTGCCAGTAGACTGACTGCAAAACAAAGGCGTTTCATATCCCTCTCATATTCATCCCAGGTCTTGGTAAAGGTTATAGAAACTTTAGCGAACGAGATTCTCGCACCTTAGGGATCGGGATTTCCCGAGACAGAAGTAGAATGGCTGGTGATCCTTTTAATCTCGCGTTTCAACAAGATATTATGGGGAATTGTGTGATTGGAATAGTTAGAGGAAGAGGCGTCAAAACACTCAAAGAATTATAAATTAAAGGCCACAGTATGTTTACAAATGGACCCAATTAATCACTCCCACAAGGCCGAGAGACATGTGACGTCAGTCGAAATATTATGAGACATTTAAAGTGGTCTGGCCTAATATTGAATGATTTGTTGAGCCCTTGGTAACGACACAAATGACTGCACATCTCTACTTCCTGACCATATTACATATCATCACATTTTTCCCCATTATCATATTTTCTATATTTTTCACTTGACCCGACTTCTTGCCATAGCTACCACCGGAAGGTCGTGGGTTTCCTCCGGGCATAAAGCCCGGTTTCCCCCCACAATAAAACTGGCAACGCCGCCATATAAGTGAATTAATCTTGACCGCGGCGTAAAACACCAAACAATCAATCTTGCCTTTGCTGAAGATTCGTACATCTTTGTCAATATATTACAAAGTATTCCAGAAAACTTTACTGACTAAAGCCAAACTCCCGTCTGTCTTTGACCAAGTGAAATCCCATGGGTCTAGTTTTATTACAAAAACCTATGATTGGGTATAAAGGTTTAAATCACATACGCCTCTTATTAACAGATTTAGAAACTTAGTAAAGAAGATTTTCCTGTGTCCGTGTGTTTTCTTGATCATAAATTTATATCCTGAGATGATTAATTCACATGTGCAATGTTATTCCTCCTGTGACGTCATAAAGCAATCAGCCTATTAGGAAAGAATCCAGTTAGCTGGCTTTATCGTTGAACTATATGCGTGGAATGGAGGTCGCGTGGTATTTGATATGCATCGAATGGCGCCATTGCTATGAGATGATGCAATAGTGATCCAGATCACTTATGCACGCGCTCTTCAACTATCAATGGCGGCACAGATCCAAACCAGCCAATGAGACGTGACCATTCCACGCATATAGTTCATTGGTTGAGACATGCCGTCCAGCAAGTTCTTCAATCAATGGCGCCACAATGTATAAGAGCTCTAGTCTAGATATTCTTGGCTAAAGGCCAAAAACAAGCTTAATTGATGCTGGAATAATGCATTCAGTGATTTATCCATACAAGGGAGACCAAATCGATGTTTTTTTTAATTTAAAGTACAAAAATTTGAAATTGCGGTAAGTCACCTCCTGGGAATTTAAAACTGGAGAAATTCTATGTCTACAAATAGCTGTAATGGTCTAATTATTATTGCTTTTTATACTTTTTATTGGATTGGGGGGGGGGGGTGTTTTTCTTGTCGCGGAAAGCCATGGGAATCGTGGTATGTCGACAGTTTCTTTAATAGAAATTCTACTTCAGTGTTAAAATGCCAACAGACCGTATATGTTAATTTTAGCCCTAACCCAATGAGAACAGATAAGTATCTACATTTAAACTTGATACGCAGTAAGTAGATAGGTAGATTGGAATGTTGATTGATTTTCTAAACGCCCCCAACAAGCTTATTTGTCTGGCCTGGGCCATTTGGCTCAATTTCTCATCACCAAGCACTTGCTGTGCTTAATTCAAAATAAATTACCTTCCTTGCTTCCCCGATCCTGGTTGATTGATTGATTGGAGTTTTACGCCGCCCTCGAGATATAAAAATAAATGGATGAATACTCAGTACAGATTGGCGTCGCCATGAGGGCAGGTTTTAAAACAAGAGGCAAAAAACCCCGAAACAGACAGGACACAAATGTCTCCCGTAATAATTCCTTGGACCCAGCGAAATCAAGCAATGCATCTAAGTTAAAGTGACATAAGCCACCAAAATTATGATTTTTTTTTCATAAATTCCGATTGTCAAGAGAATCTTCCAAAACTAAAGGATGCACGTTGAAATACAAATATTGGTAAAGCCAGTAAACCGTATGAACCAACGATGTGTGCGAATAACGGACAGCATTCAAATAGCCGGGACGGAGGAGTACGTTTTTGATACTCTACTATTAAACTCAACGACAGTTTTATCTATAATTGGCAACTCATGCTCCTTTAACAAGGTATTTGATGCCAGATTCAATTCAACGAAAATGAAGGGGCTGGGGGATACATATAATACATCTTCTTCGACACCTGCTTTTTAACTCATAATTTATCATTTGCAAACGTGTTTTTAACTGTAAATGTCAGCGTATAATCATACACTTATTTGAAGCTCTTATAGGACAATTAAAGGGTAGATTCGAATCGTGATTGATTTACTGAACGTCTCGAACAAGCTCATTTGTCTAGTGCAGCTTAATTTATAGTCAACACAAAGACGTGCTATGTTTTACCAAATGTAAATTACCGCCCTTGTTCCTACAAATGTGATATAACAAATGGTGTTTAAATTCAGCGCAGACTGGTGCCGCCATTAAGGTCGGATTTTAAAACTGGAGACAGCGAAGCAGAAACAGACAGAGCCAAAAATCAAATTCTCGTTATTTATAGTAGGGCGTAAAATCATTACCTGAAACACAAGCAGAAGAAAGCACTTAGCTTAAAACTCGACAAGGGAGAAGGAAAAAATCTCTCATTGACTAATCTAGTGAATGGGAAAGGCGCCAAAATTAAAGTTAGGTGCTTGAATGTTTTGTTTTTTTGGGAATCCGAGATACCCGTAACAAAATTAGCTCAACAAAAAATGATCACTGGCCATTCCAAACTGATGTTCAGTTTACATTTTGTTTTGATAAGATGTTTTACTCCAAAAGACTTGCTCGTCGTATATCTTGCCATGTCGTACTCAAGCCTTCAGATTAAAACAAAATTGCTCTGATTTCTTGCGCCAAATTATCTCATCTGCTATATCAATGAATATTTTTGTTGATTGTCATTGACTTTGATAACGATGTAAGAACTACATCGAAACGCGGTCACCCAATAAACCAAGACGTTGTTATCCATAAGTAATTCTTCACCTAATTGTAACCTTTCAACTTCTGAATGCCATTGAAAGATTTGACAAAGAAGTCGTTTTACGCCTGAGGTTACGCTTGCAATGCATCTTGAACAAGCCAATAATTTTGTCTGCTCCGGAACAATTTGCCAAAACTTAATACATGCTGTGTTTTACCCGATGTAAATAAGACCTCATTGCTTTGTGGAACGTGAAATAATGAATAGGTGTTGAAATCCAAGATAGTTTGTGGCGCCAATAAGGACGGAATTTAAAGCACCTAGATTTAGAAAAAATACGGAATAGAAAAAGGGGGAAACATGTTGTTCATCAGTTGGTCTCGGTGGACGTAAAAGTAAAAGTCGGCGAGGAAAAAAATCAATTCTAATTTAACTTGGAACCAAGAATACACTGCCGCTAAAAAAATTCCTGAATCAGGATTTTTTTTTATTTTCCAGTATGTTTTGCTATTGACACAATTCCGATTGATTGTTTTAAACAACGCTTTCAATGTCGTTTTACTTATGTGGCGGCGTTGCCAATATGACGCAAAGACTTATGATATTGGCAAAACTGGAGTATTTCATAATTCTTCTATTTGGGAAAAATACATACAGGCATCTTTTTTTTTTTAATGTAAACAGCTTTTAGCATTTTAGCTGGAGGGTGCCTTTAAAAAGATATGGTGACCATTTTAGCGCCTTTGAAGCGTTTAAGTAATAACATGCATAAAAACACACCTCTAAAATGAACTAAGTAAGAAAAAAGTATCTAAAGAAATGAACGACTACATGTAGAAACATCATAACAACACGCTATCAGGTTTACATTTGCTAAGGTATACAGTTTTACTTCCAATCTCAATACCATTAGACCGGTTTCTGATAAAAGTTATCAGTAAGCTAACATTAGGGAAGGCTTGGGTTGCATAAAGCCTTTAAAAACACTGAACACACGTGACTAAGCTTCAATTTTCCATAACAAGATTGAGTGGAACGGTTCCCATGGATACGTGACATTATTATCTGCGACAATTGACACTTAGTGTGAGAAGAAAATTTGCCAGTAAGCTGTAAGAGACAGATTTCGTACACCAAACGTTAAAAGCCAACCATTTCCTCCCACAATTAAACTGACAACGCCGCCATATAAGTGAAATAATCTTGAGCGCGGCGTAAAACACCAATCAATCAATAGCAAATCAAAAGAGAGGACGCATAGCTCTCTACGGTAACAATATTATAAATTTGGATTCTACGTTTAAGGAAATTTAATAGACTTAAAATATCTTTGCAATATTGTTGTTGATATCATCAGCTATATTGTACGCTATTTATTGATGCTAGTTTCGAGAAAGTAGTGTAAAGAAGTAACTTACGCCTAGAATGAACGAACGTTTATCCTTGTTAATCGAATTTTGTTTACTTTTCTAAAACTACGTTCGTCACAGACTGTATAGATTTGAATCTTAACACGTCAATGATTTTGTTTTCGATGGAATGATGGCAGCTGATGGCGTTTTAAGTATTTGATTTACTTAAACTTTGGTTGAGAAACTCGGAAGAGATGTTTCCACAAAAAAGCAGCCCAAACCTGTATACGTAATTCTAAAGCGTAGAACAAAGTCGATTTACGCTGAATGGTCCAGGGGACACAACTCTTGTTGGAATTAGAAAACAACAAATGCCTATCATTCAAAACATCGATTTTCTCTCAAGCATATAAAAAATAAATAACATCGATGGCGTTAGTTTGAAACAATCCCCTTCCAGTTATGTAAGATTATATCTTGTCTAAAATAATCTAGTTTAAGTTAGAAGAAATGTTAAAATTGGTCAAAAGGCTGTACATAACAAAATTGACAAAATTTGTTTTGCTGGTAGACGTTTTTGTCACCTGAACTTTGGCTGGACGCACTACAGTCATTATTGTAAATAAATTTCATTGTTATTTCGCGAAACTAAGAATCCAAGTTTGCAATATGTGCGTATCTGCAAATCGACTACGCCACATCTAATACGCATTCAGACATTCTCGATGGTTGATATCAAGTCAAAACGTGTAGAAAACCATAGCGGCTACACTGTATTTACTGAAAGGTACAAACGTTAATACGTTATTTACGTCTGACCTTAACTATCAACAATCTTACTTAACTGTCCCGGTTATCTGGCGTGTTAAAGCCTGCCGATTCACCAACGAGAGGATGGCATGATTGGCGAAGTGTCTATATCGTCTGAGGTATCTATTACCAAAACCCCGCGTGGAATTAAAACAGGCGCCAAAGAAAACACGTTTCAAGACAAACTGTGCAATTTAGACTGTTTCGTCCCAGTAGACGTAGGTAAAGACAGATAAATGGTGATTGGAAATAAAAACCCATTACGAGGCTAAGAGCTATGGCAGCCAGTATCAGATAGACATTGTCTTTATGTACATTTATATGGTTTATATCCAAAAGACAACTTTCTTCAAACTGGGAGTAATTAGTCGTCAGTCGTCAGAATACATTTCCGAGGCAGTCAAATAACATAGGCTATCCCTTTTAACTACGCCAGCGCATCTTTTTTGCAAGTTCTGTTTGGAGAAATTCGGGATCAGTTTGTGACACAATAATGAAGTTTGTGGTGATTAAATATTGAAGTACACACAAACTTAGCTTATAATTGTTTGAATGATGATACATATGTATATGTAAAAGTAAAGCAAGACATACAAGCTCGCTGGATAGCTTGTGAAAATCGCATGTTAACAGTACAATCTGTGTATTAATATAGCTCAAAGTCACACATAACTTTTAAACCATGAACGTATTCATCCTCGGATACCCAGGGTTAAATTCTCAACAAGCTCACCTTTTAAAGTGAGGGTGAGCGTAAGTTTTAATCGTGGGTTCCGACGATGGAACGTATTAATTAAAGCTAGCTGTATAGAACCTTTACGGTATATCAATCGTGACATGTGTCTCATAAAAACACACTCCTACTATAAATATAGCTCAAAGTTACGCATAACTATTAAACCATGATCGTATTAAAGCCCCTTTCACAATTGAGATACGGCGGGTTTACGGCTCTTGCGGTCATGAATTTTGGCCTTCCGTACGATGGACCGCAGCCTTCCTTGCGGGCAACCGCACCTTACCGCGCGGAATTTTTGTGTCGCAAGAGCCGCAGAAAAGTTTGGTGTGCACATGGAATCCAATTTTCGGCCGTGCGAATTTTTTTATTACCTCTGATCCGTGCGGGCGCCAGTACGTTCACCGTAAACCGTTGTATCTTGACGCGCGGTTGTTGCACGATTTTTTAGTGTCGTAAGATGCTCCGTACGGTGAAATTTCTTGTTCCGCCAACCTTGCGGCAGTCGTAAACCGTTGAACGATTCGCCGTCACGGTCTTGCACCGCCTTGCGTTCACCGTGCGAAAAATACCCTCAGGCGTCCTACAGGTATATATTTTAGGGTGCTTCATTTTATCTCACAAAAGTTGAAGCTTTTGTCTTGGTCTGCTTCTTGGCGGGCATCGTGGTGATCTTCCTCAATGGATTGCCGTTCTTTTTCTAACGGTTTTTTGGATCTATGCGCCTTTTTATACTGCAATCACGGCTGCGGAGCCCAAAATCGCCGCACGATTTGACAAAACGCCGTAAGGCGCCCGCTCATTGGTGCGCGGCGAAAAACAATGACGCATGATGCATCTTGCGGCACGCCGCACGTTCCAACAAATCACGTAGCACCTCCGCGCAACAGTCTCACGGATCACGTGCGCTAGACGTGCGTTGCTTGCGTCACTCGCGCGGTTCGCCGCAAGAGATTCGTGGATTAAAACGTGCGGGAACCGTGCCACGCCCTTACGATGCCCCGGCCAATCGTAAAATGGATTATTTTCTTGCGGTATTTTTTCCGATTCTACTGCGGCCCAAAAAATTTTATCTTCACCGTGCGGTCGATTTCAGTATTTTGACCGTGCGGCGAAAGTCTCAATTGTGAAAGCCCCTTAAGCTAGCTGTATAGAACCGTTACGGTATATCAATGGTGGCATGTGTCTCAAAAAACACACTCCTGCTATAAATATAGCTTAAAGGGGCATGAGCTGCCAAAATTCACAATTTTTTCATACTTTCTGATCGTCACGACAGTAAGAGGCTTTGAAGCCCATAGAAAAACTAAATGATTGGCGTTGGAATGAGGAAAATCCATACAGTATCCGAAACGAAATAGTGTTCAAAAAGTAAACAAAATTTAAATAACCGGGACGACCATTCATTCATTCTAAGTCAAAGTTAGTTCAAAACAATACTTTATCGTACATTCTCGAGACTAGAAGCACTTAAAAGCTTCTGAATTATACGTTTTTAGAAAAATAGCCGATAATTACAACATTCTGTTTTTACGTCAAAATATCAATCTTTTGGCAGCTCAAGCCCCTTTAAAGTTACACATAACTATTAAACCATAAGCGTACATGTAGTCAGCTAGCTGTATAGAACCGTTACGATATATCAATGATGACATGTGTCTCATAAAAACACACTCCTGTTATAAATATTGCTCAAAATAACACATAACTATTAAACCATGAGCGTATTAAGCTAGCTTATAGAACCGTTACGGTATATTATGACGAGTGGGAATCGTTCAGCCTTGACAAGCCAATAGACTGAAGCATATGATCTATGCATAAGAGAAGGTAGCATTGCAAGCATTACCATATACCGCAGGCGTAGAGCGACTTAGTATATAGGCAATGTAACCGCGACCGCCATCTTGTTTTTTCGAGTGACTTCCGGTAGGATCTGTCAGTGCGATCGCCGATGTCAGGGTCCGGTCAGTTTCAGGTAATTTTCTTTATATTCGGCTTTTAGCTGGGGCGATTGCATGTAATTTTTATTTTCCCCAGTGATTACTGAGTCTTTCTAAATCCTCATTTAAGCCTGACATTCTCTGAATTTCTTTCACGCTAGGGAATTCCCTTTTACAACTAATTACGCTGAAAGGTATTTCCCCACTTTGACATTAAAAAAACATATGATCCAAATTCCGCGTTTTGTTGAAATTTGGTAGGAATCTAGCCAATCATATGTTAAAATAGTGTGCAAAGTTTGACTTTAATGCGCCAAGTAGAACTCTTAAAATATATGCTTAGTTGACAGCTCCTCCAAATACATACTGAATCCCATTGACAACTATTCATAAATCATAGTTTACTGGGGGGTTTTATTTTCTTCTTTTACCAGCTATCGCCACAACTTTCTCTGATTAACCCTTTGCATGTTCGAAGTGGAAATTTACCAAAATATTATTGGGAATGGGATTTTTAATATTGGATTCATGTTAATAGCTGTCATAAGTGGGATGGTTGACAGGGACTAACAGAAGGTTGAGCGTTTCTATCTCTCCAGCAATTTGTGCCACTGTGCAAATTAAGTAATCCTTTATGTGGTGTAAAAGACAAATCAATCAATCAGTCATGGGTTAATATTTTCCCCCAAACTTATTATATGGCAAGGGCATTTGGAATTCTACCAGAAGATTGGCCTGTAACCGTGCCATGTGTTTTAGTGTTCTTAAAAATATATCTATATAAAATAAACTACATAATTGGAAAAATTACTCAGGTCTATTTTCTATTAAAACAACAAATTATATAATTGTCTGCATATGACTATCCTGTGACAAATTTAAACAGGTCCAGTTATAAAGCTTGGTTTATATACATATTTTATATATTTTTCATATTTTTTTTTCAGGTCGCCAACACTAATGATGGATAAGAGAGGGCCAAAATTGTTACTGGGCTTAAATTTTGAAATATAATAGACTGGTTAAATAGGAGCAAGTCAGAAGTAGTCTTAGTTGGAGGACAACGCAAAGTTAAATAGCTAAAACACAAGTTTAAAAGATCAAAATATTTGTATTTCTTTACACAGATGAATGTACAAAAAAGGAGACAATGTTTTATTAAAACAATAAACGAAATGTAAATATAGTACTGGGTACTTATGTAACATATACAGTGCACTACAAAATTAAAAAATAAACTGTTTTTTTTTTCTATTTTCTTTGTGTCTAAAACATGACTGTAATTATGAGATTTTAAATATTTCAATTTTTAGTTCTTCATGCACCTTCATGCACCAACCAGGTTATTTCATCCCTATCGTTGTTGCGATAAGACTGAAATAATGTTAAATCTTCTCTCACTCACTCATCCATATCCTTCCATTGGAATGCATAATGATCAAAATTCACTCACACGTTTATTAGGATTTGATTGTTTATGATGTATCATTGGCAGGTGTGTGTGGGTCAGGCCTGTTATTTGCAAGTGCGGTGGGGGAGGGGGGGGGGGTCAAAAAGTATCATTTAAGAGATTCAAATTTTCCTGTGTTCTCGTTTACTAATTCAGTAATTTCCCTGATGATGATTGCAGCTTATGTTTTTTAAGTTTTCAGCATAATTCAAATGTCCATATTTTATCTCCAAATATTTATCATAAAACACTTAAAATGATAAACAATCATATTGATTATGGGCACACAATCATATTCTTGTAGATCTTTGGTAACACCATGCCATTCTTGTAGAAATATTTCATAATTCAGTAATTTCCCTGATGATGATTGCAGCTTGATGTCTTTTTTAATTTTTCAGAACATTTCAAATGTCCATATTTTATCTCCAAATATTTATCATAAAACACTTAAAATGATAAACAATCTCATTGATTTGGGCACACCACTCTATTCTTGTAGATCTCTGGTAATACCATGCCATTCTTGTAGAAATATTTAACAAACACTTCGATGTGGTGAATATCATCCCCAGTCCCCAAATTTTGTAAATTGAAACTGTAAATTGAAATTGTAAATTGTAAACTGTAAATAGTAGAGGTTGTCATATTTCTGAAAAATAATTGCACATTTATCCTTTAATGTTTAAGAATACCACAGATTTCTATTTCCATCAATAAAGTTTAAATATCAGAAGACATTGTTTGTAAGAAAAGTGTAATTTAAGTTAAAAGTATAAGCAGGAGTTAAACTGTTAACTAAATAATACTAGAAACTTTGTATTTATGACCTTTTATTCAATTTTATCAACGGCCTCATTGCAATACATTAGATAATTGGTTTAGACCAGCTTAAAAACGAATTGATAAGTTAACGTTAAGAAAATCAGTATATATCACAGATTTTCTTTCAAAGAAAATCAATAAATTTTAAATATAAGAAGAAATTGTTTGGAGGAAAAGTGTAATTCAATTTAAAAGTATAAGCAGGAGTTAAATTTTTATCTAAATAATGATAGAAAATTTGTATTTATGACTTTTTATTCAATTTTATCAACACCGTCAATGCAATCCATTAGATAATTGGTTTAGACCAGCTTTAATAATTGATAAGCTAACCTTTCTGTACAAGCACTTTTACTTGTGAATTAAATGTTCTGATTTAACCTAACCTTCTGTTGGTTACTAGCAACCAAATATGACAGCGATTAACATGAATCCAATATGAAAAGTCCCATTCGGACTAAACATTCCACTACGTACATGCTAAGGGGTAATCGGGGAAAGTTTTGGTGATAGCTTGTGGTGGGAAACCTCAGTAAACTATGATTTATGAATAGTTGTCAATGGGATTCAGTATGTATTTGGAGGAGCTGTCAACTAAGCATATATTTTAAGAGTTCTACTTGGCGCATTAATGTCAAACTTTGCACACTATTTTTACATATGATTGGCTAGATTCCTACCAAATTTCAACAAAACGCGGAATTTGGATCATATGTTTTTTTAATGTCAAAGTGGGGAAATACCTTTCAGCGTAATTAGTTGTAAAAGGGAATTCCCTAGCGTGAAAGAAATTCAGAGAATGTCAGGCTTAAATGAGGATTTAGAAAGACTCAGTAATCACTGAGGAAAATAAAAATTACATGCAATCGCCCCAGCTAAAAGCCGAATATAAAGAAAATTACCTGAAACTGACCGGACCCTGACATCGGCGATCGCACTGACAGATCCTACCGGAAGTCACTCGAAAAAACAAGATGGCGGTCGCGGTTACATTGCCTATATACTAAGTCGCTCTACGCCTGCAGTATATGGTAATGCTTGCAATGCTAAAGAGAAGGTAACATGGCTCTCGTCAAACAATACATGAATAATAAATACCAGGTTGTCTGTGTCTACCTTATCAGAAGGTGTTTGTATCCTAGTGTCATATCTCGATGGATGTTCAGCGCCACACTTCAGCAGAGATTTTATTTGCGTGGTACGTTTTAATATAGGAGTTAAAGGGGCATGAGCTGCCAAAATGTTGATATTTTGAGGTTTAAACAGAATGTTGACATTATTGGCTATTTTTCTCAAGACGTACAATTCATAAGCTCTTTAGTGCTTCTGGTCTCGAAAATGTACGATAAAGTATTGTTTTGAACTAATTTTGGCTTAGAATGAATGAATGGTCGTCCCGGTTATTTAAATTTTGTTTACTTTTCGAACACGTTTTCGGTTCGTACAGGCTACATACTGTATGGATTTTCCCATTCTAAAGCCAATCATTTAGTTTTTGGATGGCCTTCAAAGTCTCTTACTGTCGTGACGATCAGAAATTATGAAAAAAGTGTGAATTTCGGCAGCTCATGCCCCTTTAAGCGTGGTTCCAAAGACTGACTGGCGTTTTATACATTTCTCAAATATCTGGTTACAAAACATGTTGAGTTATTGGTGATTAGCGCGACATTTGTCGAATTTCTTCGCATGGTTATTTTAAAAAGTAAAAAATTGTGGACGACATGTTCCTAAGATTGATTAGCCTTTTATGCCATTCTCAAAGATCTCGTAAATTTAAAATAGGGGGCTGTTTCTTAAAGGATATATGAACAGGATTTAAAGCTGGTTTGTGTTTGTTTATGGACTAAATGTATATTTGAAAAAAACATCAGTTGAAAGCAAACAACCTTCGCGTTAGTTCCGTGGTAGTCAAAAAAAGAACGGTGAGGAAATATGCATATTTTCCGTATTTTTCGTAACTACTCGGAAAAAATGACGTCATACACGACCTTCGATGTGTACAAACTGCCACGAAAACGTACCGAGACAGCAGAAATCGTTTATTACGTCATCGCTGTGAGAGGTCGTGTTTGACGTCATAAGTCTCTGAGATAATTAACTTTCGTAAGCATTGTAGGTCGGCAAACGTAGCTTGGATTTTGTATGTGCTGCGACCGAAATTTAATTTTCTTTTTGGTCAGACTTTTAAAGTACATGTTCTACAACACATTTAACGTAAATTAAAAAATATTTCCAAAGGTTGTTCATAAATCCTTTAAGAGACTTACGCCCGGCGGGATGTTGAAGGTATATGTTTCCATGACAGTTAGGCCTTGCATTGGACTTACCCCTAGTCCGCAATATGTTGAGTTGATCGAACTTATTTGGATGCGCCCACAATATGGACCTCTTCAATACCTAAACCCGTGCGGGCGTATCACAATAACTTCAATCCACTCAACACATTGCAGACTAGCTTACACCGGGCGTAAATATCTTGAGAAAGAGCCCCAGGTCTGATCGGTGGGTAAAAACGTGGTCATAATTCAATAGTGGGTTTTTTTTTTCCAAAAGTGTTTTATCACAGTCACATGTCCTCAGATAAATCTAGATTGAACTATTTACAGAACAAACTTGTATTTAGGTAAACATGCAATGGAAGTATACTATGATTCCCACTGAATAATTTTACATAATAGACCACGGTCACAACTCCGAAGAAAAAATGTCATGGCTTTTGCTAATCGCATGTTCACTAACAAAATGTTAATTCTACCTATGTAACTAAGAAAACAAACTGTTTTCATAATCCATTTTGTGTATTCCCCAACTATTTCATCCTAGCTATATATACACCTGTGTTAATATTGCCTCTTCATTCCTGATGATGGTTTAATAAACCGAAATATTGAACATTAATTATGCTTTCTTTCTTCGGAGTTGTGACTGTGGTCTATTATGCAATGGAAGACTCAGGCTATGTGTTGTATGGAAACTTTGGCTCTGCAGCTAAAATGAAAGTAGATATCGATGTACGCCATGATTCCAGAGCAACTCTTTTTGTGGTGATGCTTAGATTCTTGGCCTGGTCTAAATTTAGTTACATAGGAAAATCCGTATCCGTAATTTCCGTTAAGGTGAAGCTTTTGGCAATAACCGTTTATTCCGAATCAGAACAAATGGATCTCATTGGTGGTTCTTTTGAAAAGGCGAACTATCTAAATCCTGGACTGAGCACAGATTCGGAAATTAAACCCCACTTTTCACTCTTAACCTGGGGAGTTCGTGCAAGGAATATAGAACTTAGACTCAGTTGGACTTTGTGAAAAATTTGTTTAGTACTGCCTTGAGAAACATCTCATCGAGTATCAATACACTGATTGATGCAGTGTGGTCAAATTGATCTTTACTCAAAAGTATCAACGTATCAAGCACTCTCCTTCAATCCGTCTAACTCACATAGCTCCACAACTTAAACATAACCGATTTTTATAAGTGACCATGGTAAATTCTTTAAAAAATATAAGGGTAAACTAATCTGTTTGGTTTTGACATTTTTGCATATGAATTGTTGTTTTACCCATCGAAGGGTGCTGGGGTTAGAATACCACTCGGGAAAATTTTAAATAAAATTCTGAGTGGGTTTTTCATTTGATCGCCAGATGTGGAAGAGTTGCCAGGTATTTGCCGAGGGTCGGGGTTTCCTCCCCTACTAAACCTGCCAAAGCCGCTAAAGATACAGTTTTTTTGTATTTTAAAATTTATAAATGAAAATGTTTATTAGAGTATTGCCAACTCCGGACACTTTAAAGTGGCATGAGCTGCCATAGAAAGATAAATTTTCGTTGAAACAGAATATGCTAATTGTTTTATATTTTTGTTAAACAATACTAAAATAAGCTTTTCGTTGATATGAATCTGGGAAACTATTTCATATTTATAAAGCGTGATTGAGACCTAAGCATTTCTGGGCAGAATTATTTGGATGAGCCATTTCTATCCGCCGATGACATCATAAAGCAATCGGTCTATATAGTTTCAGACAAAGAGCCTTGTATCAAGACGTCTCTAGAAGGATGAATGACACAACAAGAAGCTTAAGTTTCTCAATTACAATTAAGTTGTGGGTCTGATTTTCTCAATGAACCTCCAGTGCAACGATAGCAAATTATCCAATGAGCGTGTCGAGGAAGTCGTTATTAATCAACCCTTTTCATCCGAAGGTTCAGTACTTTACATCGATCCGCTATTACCTACACGATCGATTGAGATCTGCAAGAGACTTTGTTTCCTTCAACGTCTCCAGTTTTAGAGGCTGTTTTAGAGCGTCTTTAATAAGTCACGTCATAGAAACCCGACGACGCACGAAAACAAAAAGCAAAGTTTTACAAAACACATTCCTCAAGGCTAATTACAGAAATTAAGCTTTACAAAAGGAAGCTTTTAAAGTTTACATTGTTTCACAACAAAAGTATATCTATATAAATGCCAGGGGCTCAAAATATAGATATATATATATATGATCATATCATGGGTTTTAGTTTATTACAACGTATGATTGGGTAGAAAGGTCTAAATGATATGCCCCTTTTTTAACACAATATGAAACTTGTCGCCATGGTTATTTTAGACAAGAAGATTTTCCCTGTGCCCGTGTGTTTTAGTGTTCATAACTATATATATCGATATGTTCACCTAGGTTTCAGAACTTTCCTGGAAGAAATGCCAATTAAATACTTCGATGTTTTCCGAATTTCAACGAGAAAATTCTGATCAAAGACATATTTTAGTGTTCCAATGCTCCCAGCTTTAGTCTCCAAAGAACGAGAATGCAAGAAAAAATCAAATCAACCGCAAACGTCTTTCAAATTCTTTCAATACGACTTAAGGCCCAGAGTTACTTCCTCTCGTTAGTGAGTCAATCTCTGTAGGATTTGTCAGTGTGAACATTTTATCCGGTTAAGTTGTGGAGAGACACCCGAGGATGTCTACATTACGACGGGAAATTTAAATTACGCAATAAAGTCTTCAAGTTTTCTCCATTACGTCCCACGTCAATCTCCCAGTGATTTCTTTAAGCAGCGAAGTGAAATTCTTCCAGATCTGTAGCAAACCAGACAGCCATTAATCAACTTTATTACCTCTAAGAAAAAAAGAGCTGACATCAAACCGCTAAAACCTTAGAGGTGGGAGCTACTTGTTTTTTCCCCTACCGCATTTGGCCAAAGGGGACAGACAAATGAATATTTGTGAATAAAGTAAGAAAGGGTGTGTGTGTGTTCTTTAAATTTTCAGAGTATAAGATATCCGTACGTTTCGACAGCTTTTTAGCGAAAGGCATTCCAAGATTCACAACATCTTACTTTGATGCGGGGGTGTAAATCTAGTCTCAATACAAAAATACAGCCTCTGAAAATGAGGATTTTATAAAGTACGTTTAACACCAGAAAACAGTATATTGTGTAACATAACTTCAGTCCACTTCATTACGGTTTGACATCAGCATCGCGATAGTCTTCCCTCTCAATAAAGTGGTAATCTCCCCTGTGTGTCAAAACGAAAACATCGCCTTGTTTTGTTGCGGAGGATAAAAACGCTGACTTCCTGAGTAGAAGAGAAAATCAAATTAAAGCAACAAGTTTTTCCATTATGGTTCACATGAATCTTTCTGCAATTTTGTTCACACAGCGGAGGAAAAAATCTATGCAAGTCGAGACTGTAAAGACACCGTTAATGAATTTCACTACCTCCAAATGTAACACATCGTCTCAACTGAATTCTGAACTGATTTCCTAGTTTCAAAGTCAATCATTTAGTTTTTGATGAACTTTATTTCAACCGTCTTATTGTTTAGACAATCAGAATTAATGCAAGACGTGCGAATTCTGGCAGCTCATGTACCATACATTTATTTCACATAGAAAATATTAACGTTTTTTTTCATTGGATATTGCTAAACTGTTAAAAATTAGCTACATAAGCGTTACATATATAAATGTATTTAAGAGGTTGACGAGTTGCTGTTTTCCAAGATCTCGGTCTAAATCACACAAAGCCTAAGGTGAAACGAGGCATAGATTGGATGAACATTCCTAAATACTCAAAATCGAACATTTACAACTTTCACGGTTGTTCTTCACGTCAATTTAAGGCAACAAGTCCATCTTAATAAAGAGACGATTACTCTAGAATGTGACAGTACGAGAATCTCGTCTTGTTTGGCTGAGGGGGAATCAACACGCAAGACGAAAAACCTTGCGATCTTCAGAAAGAAAAAAAGCCCATACATGTAGTTAAATTTCGGTTGAAAACTCAGATACACCGAAACACATCTGATCCATTTCGAACTTCAGCCGTTGTTCAATTTCGATACCGTATTCGAATTATCGAAAAACAATTTTAAAACAAACCCAATATTCTATAATAAAATAGAATAATTATGGCTGTGAAAGCATTACATTTTTTTCCATTCTTAAAGTGAACATTGCAGATCGACGCCATTTGTTTTCAGTATAGTTTCATAGCTTCATAAAGGAATCATTAAAATTTAACATTGTGAGATATTTAGCTTCCAATTCACAATAAAAGATCCATTAAAATTATCACCCAACTCTTGCGGTATGTGGAAGAGTTGCCAGGTGCTCGCCGAAGATCGGGGTTTTCCTCCGGGCAAATAGTCCGGTTTCCTCCTTCACTAGACCTGGCAACGCCATATAAGTCGAGGTCTAGCATAACCGGGATCAATTTTCATTGGCTGAAAACACAGAATCTGGAAACTTTAAAGAGCGAGTTGTAGAAATAATTCCAAGAGTCCCAAACCACATGCACCATTCTTTGTTGATAGAGAAGTTCGATTCTCACGTGTTATTTATTTTGGATTGATTCTGAGTTTTGAAAGTACCTTAGAATTATACAAGAAAAAAATACAAGGTCATTCTTAGTCAATGAGAACAGAATTGGGAACAAAGGTTTGGTTGATTGATCGATTTATGTTTTACGCCGCAGTTCAGATTATTTCAATTATATGACGACGTTGCCAGGTTTAGGGGAAGGAGAAAACAAAGGGAACCCGACCTTCGGCGAGTACTTGGAAACTCTTTAACATATACACGGCGATTGAGTAAAAAAGTCCACTTTTGTCAACATGTTGCCGTCAATTCACTTTCTAAAAGCAATAGCAGTTCAATGTACTTCATTGTAATATAATACGTATAGTACGATAGGATTTTGTACGTATTTACAAGGACAATACAGGCCTTGAGAATAGATATATTATTTGCTTTTGTCAACATGAAATCGTCAGTTCACTTTCTAAGAGAAATTACGGTTCACTGTACTTTGAAATAAACCTATGATTAACAATTACAATATACTATGTGCTTTTGTCAACATACAAACGTCCATTCACATTCTGGAAGCAATTACAGTTCATTGTATAATGGATATATTCTTTCTTTTTTGTCAACATACAGCCGTCAGTTCACTTTCTAAAAGCTATTACGGTTCACTGTACTTTGAAATATTGCTCGACTATATAGTCTTTGCTTTTGTCAACATACTGTAGTCTAACACTGACGTAATTAATGTTGCAATCTACAAGAAATCACTGGAAGACGCGTCAGAGCAGATAGTCATTAATCAATTTTATTACCCCCAGAACGCAAGAGAGCTCTCGTCAATCGGCTATTATCTGAAAGGTGTGATTGTACGAGATATTTACTTTTCATTACTTTTTTCTGGTTTAAGGGGCAATTTGTCTGGGAGACAATCTCGCCTTGTTTGACTGAAATAAATAGACTCGGAGAAGGGCATTGAACGACCATGTACCTGACTAATAAAACTATGTTCCGTCGATTAAACCATTGTCATCAAACTTCCTCACAGATCAAGTGGTCATCTGGGCCTCCGTAGAACAATATATTTAAGTGCAATAATATTAAAGGGCATTTAAAAGCAATGGAATATATGCGTGGAATGGAGGTCACGTGGTATTTGATGTGCATCGAATGCGGCCATTTCTAAGAGATGGTTCAATTTTGATACAGATCTGTTATGCACGCGCGCTTCAACTATCAATGGCGGCACATTTTACAAAGTCAGACCCGAACCAGCCAATGAGACGTGTGCATTCCACGCATATAGTTCATTGTTAAAAAGTATCACACAAGCAATGATCCTATAATATCTCCCAGAAACCTATACCTTGGTGTATTCGTGTCGCCTACAGCAATTATGGGAAGACAGACTTTAAAGGCACACTTGCCGCCGTAGCCTGTTTAAATTTGCTAAGAAAACCAATTTACATGAGCTTACTACGACTAATACCACTAAACTTAAACATAGGACACATAAACCATGTCTAGTTAGCTTTAGACTGTAAAAATGGGGTGAAAAACAAACGAAGAATCGAAGCCTGATTACAACAACAACGATCAGTGTCAGTCAACTTTCGTGTTGGATTACCCTCCTTCCAGGCCTTTGTATCTGTGGTTTACATTCAAACAATTATCAGCAGGCTTTTCCAGTCGCTGTTAACCGATCGTCAGTCTGTATTTCTCAGATAAATAGGCCTACGTAAAATTACACTGTGCCGTTAGTTCACTCACTCGACTGAAACATAAAATCGCCAATAGGGGGCAGATCGGTTTGTTTACGTTCCGGGTACGTAACAATTCAAATTTTCAAATTCAAATTAAAAATACAAAGTGACGTCCAAACTTTTAAATTTTGGTAAAAATAGAAAGTTCCTAACTTATATTGTCTGGGAAAAATACAGAATACGGTCTTTCTTTTTTAATGTAAACAATATTCCTGATTTTCGCGGCAAGTGTGCCTTTAAAAAGTACCAATTTTCAAGCAAACGGACAAACAAAAGCTTTCCAACAAGGCCGTAAACTGTTAAAGGATATTGTCGGATGAGCATGCAATCAAACTGCCAGTAGTGTTCAACCAGAAAGATCTGTGTGTACCTCTTCTTTGAAACTACACGTTTAACCACAGTGATATATGAGACTCCTATTTTACTTCAAATATGTTATAGAATTATTGTTTTTATTGACTGATTGACTGATATTAGTTTGATTGCGTTATCATCAAATAAATGATGTGCGCCAAGCCTATAAACTATCGTTGACATTTAACTTTAATGAAACTGTCATAATCATTGTTTTTAAGATTGAATGAAGAAGTTGTAGGAGAGGCACAGTCAATTACAAAATGCTAAAGAGAATTCAATTAAGAGCATTGCTTATCATAGAAAAAGGCCTTTTCACAGCTCCAGACCAACGTTGACTATCCCATGTAGTGGTATTCAACATGGCTTAAGTGTACGATGTTCAATGAAAATAAAAATACTAGCATTGTAAACGTAAAACAAACAAAAAACCAAGAAAAACATCTTTGTCAATTTATTCACGAGACGGAGTAATCAGCTTTATATTTGTAACATTGCAACAGTATTGGAAATTGGGAGCTAAATAAAGACATAAGACCTAGTTCAGCCTAGCCCTGTTTTATTTCTCGTCTTCGAGTGTCAATTTCAATTCCACGCATGACTAAACAGCTTCCAGGAAACGAGACCATTAATTCTACAGACTGCCAAAAGGAGCTAAGAAAATATTGCACGCATCAGGTCACGCAGTATCCGGACTATTGTGTTAACGGATTTATAGTTATTTTATAAGCTTACATTTTTTAATGTCTCCAATGCTAGCCTCGTGAGAACGTTCGCCTGTAGCGTTCGATTCCTTGGTAGGCCTACTATCTTATGGAGGGGGATATCCGCCAAAAGTCTATGTGGGTAACTGTGTCAGTTTCAATGTGCGCAGTGATTGCTTTTACTGTGTCGCTAGCAATTCTTTTTATTAAGGCCGCTTGAATGAATGAAACTTTGTCCAATGCAGCGCCTACATTCCTTTCATTTACTCTGTGACTACCGCCAGTCTGTTAAGTGGCCAGTGTGAAGCGAGCAGGGTTTGCACTCCGGCAATGTCAAGAACTGCGCACGAGAGCTGCAGCATTCCAGACAGCGAAGCTAGACGAATGGGAGCTCATACGGCCTTACCCACATATGTGGCTAAGTCCCATTATGACGACAGGGGGCGCTGCTGATAAATGTTTGGGAAATTATAGACGGCCCCTAAGTCGAGCTGGGAACTTGGTTATTGTTTATTTGAACTTATTTTATTATATTCAATGGGATTAGGCACAAGTTCTTGAAACTTACCAGTCCCTCTCCCTACATATGTGCAAAATGATGAAGTAAAAATGCAAGATAGAAAAATAACAGTTTTTCTAGAAGTGAACCGTAATTTGCATACATTTAACGTTACCAGGGCAATATAGGAACATACAGTGAAACAGTAAAACATTTAAACATTTTCTGGTTAAACACATTTTTTTTTAATTTGATATTAACTATAATAATGACGATAATAAGAACAATTTAAAGGAAGCAAAAAAAGAAAAGAAAAAAATTTCACTCAGAAAAAACAAACAGAAGAAATATATATGGACTAGAATATGAATGAGAGTAGCCATAGAGTTAGTTAAAGAAGTATTTTCATTCTGTGTATATATGTATTTACATATATGTACGCATAAACATACATCAAATTGGAAATTCATAAATTGTTGTTGTTGCACATGTATATATATATGCCCAGAAAACAAGCTAAATTATTGAGTATTCACACTGATTAGGCCAGGCCGAATTATTTTACATGTTAAAGTGGCATGAGCTGCCAAAATTCACACTTTTTTCATGATTTCTGATCGTTACAACAGTAATTAGAGGCTTTGAAGGTCATCGGAAAACTAATCGATTGGCTTTGGAATGAGGAAAATCCATACAGTATGTGGCCTGTACGAACCGAAAATGTGTTCGAAAAGTAAAAAAAATTTAAATAACCGGGACGACCATTCATTCATGCTAAGCCAAAGTTAGTTCAAAACAATACTTTATAATACATTTTCGAGACTAAAAGCACTAAAAAGCTTCTGAATTATACGTCTTATAGCCAATAATTTCAACATTCTGTTTTAACGTCAAAATACCAACATTTCGGCAGCTCATGCCACTTTAATTATTATTATCTTCAAATCAAGGCCTTGACCTATTTCAACTTAACTAAAGTAGGCCTATTATTAAAAAGTATTATCTTATTAATACTATTCGTACCCCCACCCCGTCCCCTATTCACGCTGGAAATACTGTCATAAACGTAAAGGGGTCGTCTATAATATCCAATATTTTGTTTAACAGCGCCCCCTGTCGCCATAATGGTACTTAGCCACATATGTGGGTAAGCCTGCACGCGGTTGTATTCGTCTAGCTTCGCGGAGCCAGATCTGCAAAGAAAAGTGCCAAACATCTGCGCAGCTGTCAGACACGACCGAACTGCAAGCCGTACTCGTCCCTCGGTGGTCGCTTAGCAGATTGGTAGTGACATAGTCAGGCGTACAGTAAAAGCAAGCATTGCGCACGTTGAAACTGACACAGTCACACTCTCCCAGTCCTGCTCGCTAGCCACATAGCAGAGTCTCGGTGGTGACATTACACAAGAAGCAGAGTTAACAAACACTGCACACATCGAAACCAACACAGCTACACGCATAGACTTTTGGCGGATATCCCCCTCCATACTATCTCGTTAGTTTTCAATTGCCCATAACACTATAAATTTGTTTCCAAATATGACTGTTATTCTGCTATTCTGATAACTATAGAAAAAAATACGATTTAACTGAGTCAGTAAAGTGCCACTTAAATAAATAATAATTGCCGCTCGCTTGAAAAAAAGGAATTAAAAAGGAGTTAATTTATTTGCAATTTATCATCAAGTGCGGTACAGATAATTGACAAACCAAAACCTTAGCTTACTGATTAACACTATATTGTGGACAGGTAAAAACTTCTGTCAAAAAAAGGTGATCGTTTTACAATGAAATAACCCGCTGTAAGACAGATTGATGGATTGATGTTTCGCGCAGCACTCAAGATTACATGGTGGCGTTACCAGGTTTAGTGGGGAAGGGAACCTGGCCCTTTGTCCGAAGAAACCCGGCGATCGAGTGAAAAATTTGTGTTTTTATTTGGTCTGAGTGATATAAGAACCCGCACCGAATCGATGGATTGTCTGTGTCGGACTGACGGACTATCACTCTGCCGACTGAGCTACCGAGTTTACCGCACCCTCACCTATAAAACAGTCAATGATACAAACGTATTATAACAAGCAGACACCAGATCTATATAAGCTATCATGTTCATCAGACCGTGAACTTTTCAATCTATTTGAAATATTACACAAATATCGAACACTGAGAACTCAACAAAGTATCAAGTCATCATTTTCCATGACGTGCTTTATATCTGGGCAGTTTTAATTCCACGCCTGACTTAACGATTTCTAAGAAAAGAGACTTCCCCTAACAAACCAGCTTCAGATCGTTAATTTTGTCGCGTAAAAAAAAGGTGACAGGTAATAAATATAATAGAAAATATTTTACATTTTTCTATATTTAAAGATATCAAGCAATTCATTTGTATGAAAGATATCTTTGGACTGACTGTAATTTCCTGGTGTTATTGCTGTATGGTATAGATGTCATTTCTCTGTTGCAGGCCATGTGACACGCATCTATCGCATGCGTCATATAGACAAAATGAGGACGACTCCGTTGTCAGATTGATCCAAAAACTTGATTTAGCGCCCTTTTGCCATACACAGAGGCTACTGCGCAAGTGTCAGTCCTTTAGCCGAAATGGTCTAAAGATTAAATAAGTGCTAATATGCTTGAAACATGCCACCAAAACCGAATTCTTTATTTACTAGATTTATATTTTCGCTATAATCCGGCTTAATCCCAAGCTTGAATGGTCACCTTCCAGGAAACTCGGTCTTAACAAAAGAAAATAGAGAATAGAGTAATTCCTCAGATTTCTTAAGCAAGCTATGGTGATTATCAGAGAAACAATGTACATACGGAAATTGGAATATTGTAAACGTCGAGTTCTGAAAAATCTTGAACGAACTGAATATATGGGTATCCTATACAACATTTTCATCCGGTTTTGTTATTAAATGAAACAGGATAATATCAGTGTATATTAAAAAAACACAAGGCCTGACTTCCATGAGAATATCTTAGGAACAATACCCAAACACACAAAGACAATACATCTTATAGAAATTGAATAGAATTCAACATGCTAAGCCTATGTTTATGTACATCGCGATCCGTTTTTCGGAGAACAATCCCGCAACTAATATCAAATATATAGATAAAATGTAGAAAGCAATACGTACAGGAGAAACTCAGAAATCTCTACGACAAAGAGCCGCCAATCATTTATCTGATGTTAGACTTAGACATGATGTGACCGCGGCACAACAATGCAATATCCCAAGCCATTTGGTTAAGGACCATTTCGAAATCATGCCTATTGAGAAAACCCGTCTTCTCACTTCGGCTAAAGATACCAAACACAAACGTTTGCAAATCGAAAGGTTTTGGATTCCAACGTTACAAACTTTTTCAAACCATAGCTTAAGATCAATACGGTAAGGTTTTGTCAATATATAATAAAGTATTTCAGAAAACACCTACTGACTAAAGCCAAACCAGGACTACATATCTTTAACGTATTGGAATATCATCGGTTTTGGTTATAAAGGTCTAAATGAAATAGCCTCTTTTAACAGAACTGGAAACGTGTCTCCATGGTTATCTTAGTCGATTAGATTTTCCCTGTGCCCGTGTGTTTTAGTGTCTATAAATATATGTAATACCATTTTCTCTGGCCAAGGTTAACATCTGCATGGCCCGTCATGCAAAGACCCGGCTTTCACACCTTGTCCAGGGCAGATGATATAGTACAAGAACAATCTGAAGGCATAAGTATTTCCATATTGTCTGGAAGTTTCCCTGGGAGATTTGGGGAATAGCCAAGGATAGATCACGTCGTTACAAACGTTACGCGAACCTCGTCATTATTTTTGGCGCTTCTTTTTACCATGTTTGTCAAATGCTACCGCCATCTAGCGGTTGGGTGTTCAATTCAACATGGCGGCAACCAAGTGACCATTTTTGTTAATCTATACTCTCATTGGCATGATCTTGAAGTGATTTTTTTCTTGTAGAACGTTCTAATTTACAGAAATAATGGATCAACAATTGACATAGATTTGTTTGCGCCGTAAGATTATTTCACTTATATGATGGCGTTGCCAGGTTTAGTGGGAGAGGGAACCGAGCTCTTTGCCCACAGGAAACTTCTTAATTTCAGAGATACCCTACCAACTCTTCCACATACAGTGACGGTGTAGTGAATTGTACATATGATTTATTGTTAACAGCGTGTTACCTCAGAACAATTATTAGAGATCGGTTTCGTGCTACTTCACGAAGACATTTTTCAAACAAAATTGTTTTTGCTCTGCCCTGCACAAAGCATAAAAATACACAAAATAAAATTAGGAAGAAAATAAAAAACACAAAAGAAACGGTCTAGTGATTAAACAATACTAAAATCTTAAGAGTTTCCCTAAAAGCATCCAAAGGAAATGATCATTCGGAAGTCGATAAAAGCCTGGAGTTTGGCCTTTGACCTTTCACTATTACTTCCGGGTTAATAAAAGTTCAATCTATTCCATCAACAACAAGGAACGCTGTGAGTTAACAATATTTTAAATGTAAAAAAATGTCTTTCTCTTTCAGATCGGATGCCACTGTGGAAGCTCATACCATTAGTGATTTAAGAGTCTGTATTATAGATTTAAATGAAATAAATCTTGAATGCTACTATGGATATAAAATCTGAATTCTTCGGCAATGAGCCAGTGGGTGAGCGCTTTAATTTAAGAGAATTCGCTGCATAGAAGAAAAGGTCTACAAAAAACACACCCAAGAAAGTTTTTCTTAGAGCCCAATGGTTTTTTTCTTTGTCCATTTAAAATTCGTTACTTCTTCCGTTTTAGGCTTGTTTTAGGTTTGCGACGATTAAATTAAACCTTTTTTTTATAATTAAAACAGAACAAAGCTGTTATTTTCGTGCTTGGATATACGTGTGGTCACATTTATAGCTCCTAGGTTAAGGCAGAAATGTTCAATACAGCCGTTTCGTTGATTTACAGTGCCGCTAGGGTGTCTCAAGTACAACTTCAAATTCCTCAGTCAATTACACTTCTTGGATCTGTCACAAACACGAAGAACCACTAAATAACAAAAACGCTTTAACCCTTCAGGCAATGGAAAAGGTGTAGTTCGATTCCATGAGATGAAAAGGAATTTTTACTCGATCACTCAACCATTACGTCATTCAAAACACCAAATGACACTTAGGCTTGGACGGACAATCGGAATCCATTTGTATAGCGCGATTGGAGTTTCGGTTAAATTAACAGGCATTTCATTTCGTCTATAAAACTATCCAAGATTACTTTTCTAGCGCCATGTTTTAAAAGAGAGAGCTTAGTCAACCAATTGCTCACGAGAAATGGCTAACGCATTACTAGCCTCGCCAATTAAGTCGAATTACGAATGGCGCCGTTTTTTTTTACCGGGAGAACAGCGATCCTGGCGGTCGGGAATAAAAGTAATATCACCAGCAATTACCACAGAAGTTATTGCATGCAACTGATTTCTAACCCAATGTGCTGAACCAAAAATAAACTGTTCACATTTAAGAAGTGGTTACACGTCTTTATCTGATTAATGAAGACATTTAACATGTCCTTTAATATCCATCGATCTGAATCAAGTCAGAGATAATCTTGAACAATAAACGGACTTGGTGAGGGTTCGTCATATGAACGGGGCCTTAATGTGTCATTCTCATTCCATCAAACGTATTTCTTCTTCTGTCCGTAAGGTGCGACAAAGTCATTTACCAAAGACAACGGAAAAGAAAGCAATCAGAAAAAAGTTGACGAATAGAGCAAAAACCATTTTGTTTGAAATGTGTCTCCATAAAGTAGCACGAAACCCATTTCGATATCATTTTTCTGAGGTTACACACTGTTAACAATAAATCATGTGTACAAATCACTACACGGTGACTGTATGATTTTCACTCGATCGTCGTATGTGGAAGAGTTGCTAGGTTCTCACTGAAAGTCAGAGGTTTTCCTCTGGTTCCCTACCTTGCAACCTTGCAACGCCACCATATAACTGAAATAATTGTATTTAACAGCCTATAGTTCAATTGTGAAGAAAACTATGATTACAGATTCACAAAGTAGCCCCATCCAATTCGACTGCCAGTTTAATGCATACATATCGACGTGATCTAATCTATATTCCTACCCAAATATTGCCCCAGGGTAAAGTTCGCAGCGTGAAAGCTAATACTCTCAAAGGAACGGAAGTCAGAAGGTATTAGACTCAACAATATATATCCCTGGATAGAATGTAATGAGTAAAGACCTTTCAAATCTCCGATGATAGTTGACTGTCAGTAAGTGAACACACTGGCTACTTTGTAAGCCGTGAAATACATGTAACTCAATCGAGAATACAGGTTTTCAGAATACTTTTTTTGAAAAAAGGTTTGAATGGTAGAAAGTATTTCAATTTATTTTTTAAAGTAAACAGACTGTACTTGCAAAAAGAAAAACTAGTCCACTCGTCAGCTGATCATGACAGCTCATCAAAACTCCAGGGATAAAATGGTTACAGCCCCATGAGCTGCCAAATATAGAGTTAATTTCGTTGAAATAGATTTAGCTAATCCTTCGTCATTTTTATCAAAACTGCAAAATAAAGACTCTCTGTTGATACCAATATTGCAGATACATGTTCAGATTGCACCCCCACCCCAAATGTACTCACACATTCCGGGAATTTGAATTTAGTCGGTTATTTGCAAACTTCTCCGGTTCGTACAGATTACTGATCATTATTTTGTTTTTCAATGTCAATCCTTTAGTCTTTCATGGTACTTAATATACTGAACATCTCTTGACAATTGGAGTTTATGAACAAAGTCCGAATTTTGGTAGCTCAGGCCTCTTTAGCTGACCCAAGACAACTGACCCAAGCTTCCAGAATAACTGTCAACTGGCGAAAAAGTCCATTGGTCGAAAGTCATGCATCGCAAAACCTATCAACTTAAAGATGGACCCAAAATATTTTAAAACACCCATTGCTGATGGAATATAAAACAATTATCAATCGTGAAAAAAACATTTAAGTTTACATCATTTCATCCCAAAAGTTACTTTTATTTCTATCGGTTTACATTTAGAAACTTTTTGAACAATTTTGGTTTTCGATGAAATCACAATTGACTTAGCTTTCAAAAATAAAACCAGTTAAATGGCTTCGCTTAATAGAAAGACGTGTATACCCTCGAGCAATGCACAAGCCGCTATCCTTACTCAACACTGGAACAGGCAACCGTTTTTGGCACTTCAAAGACCAAAACGTTTATGATAAACACTGGTTCAAACTTGACCAAGTAGACTTTCTCTGAATCTTGCACGATAGCTAGACGAAGGGCAAATAACCAGTCTAAAAATGCCAAAGGGTCATTCCAGTATCAGAGTTAGATACATGTTGAATTAAATTGGAATCTGGCAAGGGTGTATTACAATACATAGAACGTGAGAATAGGCCCTTTCGGCTTTAGGATTGACGCTTGCGCAGTAGGCTTGGCGTATGGCAAAATAGTGCTACATTGAGTTTTAGGATCAATCTGACGTTAAAATCGTGCTCATTTTGCATATAACGCAATGCGACAGATGCTTGTCATACCGCCTGCAACAGAGAAATGGCATCAATGTCATACAATTCAAACAACTTCATGAAAAACATATTCCAAGCCGAAAGGGTCAATAACGTCTAAATCCAAAGAAGCCCAAAAAACTATATATTGATTGCAATGTTGAATAAGGTCAAACACTAAGCTTAAAGGGACTTTTTCCTTATTGTGATTGTCAATACATGCGAGTTTGAATTTCGTATAGAAACTGGATGACTGACGTTGAAATAAAAACCACCCATAGTTAAAAACTGTAACAGTCAAACAGTAAAGAAAATTTAAAAACCGATAAGACCGTTCATTGATTTCAGACTTAAGTTAGTTTACAACACCAGTCTAACCTACATTCTCGACACTGATATAATGCTTATTATAGCTAATTTTATCTTATTCAGGAAAGTATGTTTAAACGTAAAAATATCAACATTTTGGCAACTGGAACTAGCATATTTAAAAATATGACGATTAAGTTCATTGTATATAACAGTTTTTCTGGATTTATTTTTCTCTCTCTGAAGTTCAAATTAACTACGTATTGTGCTCTACAGGTTTCTTGGAGCTAAAATAATTCGAGATAGAATTTCTTTTCTAAGCATAGCACTTTAGTATTTCTGAGAGATTCTACAATAAGAGCTATTTATATGCAATTTTGTTCATTGCGCACATTTACACATGTACAAAGAAATTTTAAAAGAACTCGTTACAAAAATAAGAAATTGCATCAGTAACTTCCTTAAATACAGCTCTGGAGTAAAGAAGCTGACATTTATGGCAAGCCGTTTCGGCCTATTTAACATATCTTGAATTCATTTCCACATATGTGCAATTCAATTCCCGATATGTACATATCAGAAATTTAATTCCACATATGTGCAATTCATTTGCACATATGTGCAATTCAATTCCACATATCTGAAATAGCACTGACTTCTTGATATGTGGGTCGTGTATTTAACATATGTTGAATTCATTTCCACATATCTGAAATTCTATTTAACATATCTTGAAAGGCCCTTACATTCAACATATGTGCAATTCAATTCCACATATGTGAAATTGCGCAGCGTTATAGAAATCACAATCACCGCTCCCTGGGCGGAAGTAGAGAAGGTAATTATACACATGCGCGGTTTTTCACAACGACGGGCAGCGCGATGTTGAAAGAGTTCCAAGAGAACATTTTAGGAACAATACCCAAGCACGCAAAGACAAGACATCTTAGAGAAATTGAACAAAATCCAATAAAGTAGACCTATGTTTATGTACATCGCGGTCCGTTTTTCGGAGAACAATACAGAAACAAAAATGTCGCAAGCAATACGTAGGAAAAACTCGGAACTCTCTCCGACCAAGAGCCACCAACCATTTATCTGGTATTAGACTTAGACATGCTGTACCCGTAGCACAACATTGCAATATCCCATTTGGTTAAGGACAATTTCGAAACCATGCCTATTGAGAAAACCCGTCTTCTCACTTCGGCTAAAGATACCAAACATAAACGATTGGAAAAGGGAAAGTTTTTGGATTCACACGTTACAAACTGTTCTTGCCATAGCTGAAGATCAATAGGATTTTGTCAATATATAATAAAGCATTTCAGAAAAACATGTACAGACAAAAGCCAAACTTGTGTATGTCTTCAACATACTGAAATATCCTGGGTTTTGGTTCATTACAACAATCTATGACTGCGCATAAAGGTCTAAATGACATAGCCTCTTTTAACACAATTAGAAACTTGTCTTCATGGTTATCTTAGTCAAGAAGAGTTTCCCTGTGCCCGTGTGTTTTCGTGTCTAAAAATATATGTAATACCATTTTCTCGGGCCAAGGCAAACATCTGCACGGGCCATTATGTGTATGTAAAGGCCCGGCTTTCCCACCTTGTATATATACAATTATAAGGTAATGTGGCACTAGAACAATCTGAAGGCATACATGTTTCAATATTATCTGGAAGTCTCCCTGTGAGATTTGGGGGATAGCCAGTGATAGGTCACATCGTTACAAACGTTACGCTAACCTCGTCATTCTTTTTGACGCTTCTTTTTACCATGTTTGTCAAATGCTACCGCCATCTAGCGGTTGGGTGTTCAATTCAACATGGCGGCAACCATTTTGTCAATCTATACTCTCATTGGCATGATCTTGAAGTGATTTTTTTCTTGTAGAACATCCTAATTTACAGAAATAATGGATCAACAATTGACATAGATTTGATTTGCGCCGTAAGATTATTTCACGGATATGTTGGCGTTGTCAGGTTTAGTGGGAGAGGGAACCAATCTCTTTGCCCATAGGACTCCTTAATTTCAGAGAGACCCTACCAATTCTTCCACATACAGTCCCGGTGTAGTGATTTGTACATATGATTTATTGTTAACAGCGTGTAACCTCAGAAAATTAATAGAAATGGGTTTCGTGCTTCTTCACGAAGACATTTTGCAAACAAAATCGTTTTTGTTCTGCTCTGCACAAAGCATAAAAAAACACAAAATAAAATTAGGAAGAAAAAAAAACACAAAAGAAACGGTCTAGTGATTGAACAATACTAAAATTTTAAGAGCTTCCCTAAAAGCATCCAAAGGAAATGATCATTCGGAAGTTGATAAAAGCCTGGAGTTTGGCCTCTGACCTTTCTCGATTACTTCCGGGTTAATAAAAGTTCAATCTATTCCGTCTTCAACAAGAAACGTTGTGAGTTAACGATATTTTAAAGGGTAAAAAATGTCTTTCTCTTTTAGATCGGATGCCACTGTGGAAGCTCTTAACGTTACTGATTTAAAAGTCTGTATTATAGATTTAAATGAAATAAATCTTGAATGCTACTATGGATGTAAAACCTGAATTCTTCGGCAATGGGCCAGTGGGTGAGCGCTTTAATTTAAGAGAATTCGTTGCATAGAAGAAAAGGTCTACAAAAAATACACCCAAGAAAGTTTTTCTTAGAGCCCAACGGTTTTTTTCTTTGTCCATTTAAAATTCGTTACTTCTTCCGTTTTAGGCTTGTTTTAGGTTTGAGACGATTAAATTAAACCTTTTTTATAATTAAAACAGAACAAAGCTGTTATTTTCGTGCTTGAATATACGTTTATAGCTACAGGGTTAAGGCAGAAATGTTCAATACAGCCCTTTCGTTGATTTACAGTGCCGCTAGGGTGTCTCAAGTACAACTTCAAATTCCTCAGTCAGTTTCGCTTCTTGGATCTGTCAGAAACACGAAGAACCACTAAATAACTAAAACGCTATAACCCTTCGGGCAATGGAAAAGGTGTAGTTCGATTCCATCAGATGAAAAGGAATTTTTACTCGATCACTCAACCCTTATGTCATTCAAAACACCAAATGACACTTAAGCTAGCGGAGTTGGAGTTTTGGTTAAATTAACAGGCGTTTCATTTCGTCCATAAAATTAGCCAAGGTTACTTTTCTAGCACCATGTTTTAAAATAGAGAGCCAAGCCAACCAATTCTCGCGAGAATTGGCTAACGCGCAATTAGCATAGCCAATAGAATAACTAGCCTCGTCAATCCGTTATATTTCCATCCAAGGAAAAGTTACTCCGCTTGCTGTGCTCTCTCGCGAGCTTTCTGGGACGAGCCTTGTGTTCAATGAATGGTGAATTGTACAGAAAACCTCAGATAGTAAAAATAAAAATATAAACAACGAAATTATCGGTAAATAGAATTCTTTTATTGTTTGTATTGCTTTGCCACTCGTACCACAAAATACACCTGCACTTTGAAGAGTTCTACTGATGGAAATATAATGTATTAAGTGGAATTACGAATGACGCCATTTTTTTACGGGAAGAACAGCGATCCTGGCGGTCGGGAATAAAAGTAATATTAACTGCAATTAGCACAGAAGTTATTGCATGCAATTGATTTTTAACCCAATGTGCTGAACCAAAAATAAACTGTTCACATTTAACAAGTGGTTACACGTCTTTATCTGATTAATGAAGACATTTAACATGTCCTTTAATATCCATCGATCTGAATCAAGTCAGAGATAATCTTGAACAATAAACGGACTTGGTGAGGGTTCGTCATATGAACGGGGCCTTAATGTGTCATTCTCATTCCATCAAACGTATTTCTTCTTCTGTCCGTAAGGTGCGACAAAGTCAATGGAAAAGAAAGCAATCAGAAAAAAGTTGACGAATAGAGCAAAAACCATTTTGTTTGAAATGTGTCTCCATAAAGTAGCACGAAACCCATTTCGATATCATTTTTCTGAGGTTACACACTGTTAACAATAAATCATGTGTACAAATCACTACACGGTGACTGTATGATTTTCACTCGATCGTCGTATGTGGAAGAGTTGCTAGGTTCTCACTGAAAGTCAGAGGTTTTCCTCTGGTTCCCTACCTTGCAACCTTGCAACGCCACCATATAACTGAAATAATTGTATTTAACAGCCTATAGTTCAATTGTGAAGAAAACTATGATTACAGATTCACAAAGTAGCCCCATCCAATTCGACTGCCAGTTTAATGCATACATATCGACGTGATCTAATCTATATTCCTACCCAAATATTGCCCCAGGGTAAAGTTCGCAGCGTGAAAGCTAATACTCTCAAAGGAACGGAAGTCAGAAGGTATTAGACTCAACAATATATATCCCTGGATAGAATGTAATGAGTAAAGACCTTTCAAGTCTCCGATGATGGTTGACTGTCAGTAAGTGAACACACTGGCTACTTTGTAAGCCGTGAAATACATGTAACTCAATCAAAAATACAGGTTTTCAGAATACTCTTTTTGGAAATAAGATTTGAATGGTATTCAGTATTTCAAGCCGAATTTTTTTTTTCTTCAAAAATTAAAAGATTGCAACTAGAAAAACTCGCCAAACGGTCAACGGACAACTCAACCAAACTTCCAGGATAACTGTCCGAATGATTAAAGGCGGATGAGCTGACAAGTATGGAGAAAACTTTGTTGAAATAGATTTAGCTAATTCCTCGTCATTTCTATCAAAACTGCAAAATAAAGGCTCTTCGTTGATACCAATCTTGCATATACACGCTCAGGTTTAGGTTTACTTCTTTTCATCACCCAAAATTACTTTTATTTCCATCGGTATATTTTTAGATATTTTTTGAAAAATTCTTAGCTTTTTATGAAATATCCTTATATAACGTCAATTGGTTCGCTTTTAAAAATCAAACCAGTTAAATGGCTTCGCTTAATAGAAAGACGTGTATACCCTCGAGCAATGCACAAGCCGCTATCCTTACTCAACACTGGAACAGGCAACCGTTTTTGGCACTTCAAAGGCCAAAACGTTTATGATAAACACTGGTTCAAACTTGAGCAAGTAGACTTTCTCTGAATCTTGCACGATAGCTAGACGAAGGGCAAATAACCAGTCGAAAAATGCCAATGGGTCATTCCAATATCAGAGTTAGATACATGTTGAATTAAATTGGAATCTGGTAGGGGTGTATTGCATAGAACGTGAGAATAGACCCTTTCGGCTTTAGGTTTGGCGCTTGCTCAGTAGGCTCGGCGTATATAGCAAAATGACGCTAACTTGAGTTTTTGGATGAATCTGACGTTGAAATAGGGATCATTTCATCTATGACGCAATGCGATAGGTGTGTGTCATAGCGCCTGCAACGGAGAAATGGCGTCAATGCCATACAATTCAAACAACTTCATGAAAAACATATTCCAAGCCGAAAGGGTCAATAATGTCTAAATCCAAAGAAGCCCAAAAAACTATATATTGATTGTGATTGTCAATACATGCGAGTTTGAATTTCGTATAGAAACTGGATGACTGTCGTTGAAATAAAAACCATCCATAGTTAAAAACTGTAACAGTCAAACAGTAAAGAAAATTTAAAAAACGAGAAGACCATTTATTGATTTCAGACCTAAGTTAGTTCACAACACCAGTCTAACATACATTCTCGAGACTGACATAATGTTTATTATAAAGCTAATTTTAACTTATTGAGGTAAGTATGTGTTAACGTAAAAATATACACTTTTGGGCAACTGTAACTTGCATATTTAAAAACATGACCATTAAGCACATTGTATATAACTGTTTTTCTGGGTTTATTTTCTCTCTCTGAAGTTCAAATTAACTACGTATTGTGCACTACAGGTTTCTTGGCGCTAAAAATAATTCAAGATAGATTTTCTTCTCAGCACTTTGAATGGTTTGAAAATCCCGTTTAGTATTTTGAGAGATTCTACACCAAGAGCTATTTATATCCAATTTTATTTCATTGCGTAATTTACATTATTTTATAAAAAAAAAAATTTAATTCACCAACATATAAAGTATAGTAAACAGTCACATTTACAAAAAGTAAAAAGAAATTTTAAAAGAACTCGTTACAAAAATGAGCAATTGCAATCGTAACTTTCGTAAATACAGCTCTGGATTAAAGAAGTTGACAATTGGTCATTTGCGTGGATTTTCTGATTTTGGAGGAAAAAAAACTTCCACAAAAAGTACAAAAGAGGGATGCGTACTTTGACCTTGATTTCAAGGTCAAGAGATGTTTGCAAGGCTTTTTTTTCTTTCCCATAAATCCTGGTGATGAATCTCCCACATTTGTCCAAACCTAATTCTAGTTCTTTAAAACACGTCTGAGAGGAAAAACGGCAAAGGCGTTCAAGAAGAGAGTAATGCCAACAAACAAAACAGCCGAACAGGATATCTTGGTATAGAACAAAAGAAACTCCAAAAAATGAGCTATAGTTGAAAAATATTTCACCTTTCGGCAGATCTTTAGTTTTCTTCTTTAGGGTTTCGTCGGATTTGTATTTCCCGATGTTTATGGACATTCCTAAGAATTTATTTTTTGCATTTTTTACCGAAACTTTAGAGTGATCACACACAATATTTTGTTAATAAGCTTTAACATTGCTAATTTACCAGTCTATAAAAATATGACCAGACAAAATCGACAAGGTTTAATTTATCGATTCAATTCTATATATAGGTCTAAAGCTTAAATATTCGAAATTTACGTTTATTTACATATAGCTGTTGTATTTTGTTGGTGGGCCACAAAAGTTTGGCCTTTTGTTTGGGATCATGCGAATAACATTTTGTAAAAATTGTATACACCATTGAACTGTTCAACGACCTTCAACTCCATTTACAAGATATAAAAGCAGTTGGATAAAAACAAGTCTGTATTAAGGATTCGGTTTCTTTCATTGCGGTAAATATTGTGAACGAGTCCGTGACTTTTGATCAAACGTTGTTTCATTTTCTTTATAATTACACCTTAGATCAAACTTGAACATTCAAAGGGATTCAACTTAAAGTGGCATGAGCTGCAACTCCAAAATAGAAGTTTTCCGTTGAAATCAAGCTTGGTTGATTGATTGATTGTTTGATTATTTCACTTATATGGCGGCGTTGCCAGTTTTATTGTGGGAGGAAACTGGGCTCTATGCCCAGAGGAAACTCACGACCTTCCGGTGGTAACTGCCAACAATCCCACGAAATCAATCTTGAAGATTTGCGTTAAGATAGTTTTACTACTGCTATTTAAATTCTGGTTACTTTTCGTCACGTTCCGGTTGGTACAGGTCAAAGACGTCAATCGTTTAACTTTTGGATTTACTCCGAACTCTCTTAAAGTGGCATGAGCTGCCAAAATATTGATATTTTGACGTAAAAACAGAATGTTGAAATTATCGGCTATTTTTCTCAAGACGTACAATTCAGAAGCTTTTTTGGTGCTTCTAGTCTCGAGAACGTACGATAAATTATTGTTTTGAACTAAATTTTGCTTAGAATGAATGAATGGCCGTCCCGGTTATTTAAATCTTGTTTACTTTTCGAACACTATTCCGGTTCGTATAGGCCACATACTGTATGGATTTTCCTCATTACAACGCCAATCATTTAGTTTTTCGATGGCCTTCAAAGCCTCTTACTGTCGTGACGATCCGAAATCATGGAAAAAAAGTGTGAATTTTGGCAGCTCGTGCCACTTTAAGCTTAAGAAAATTAAATTGCGAATTTTGGCACTTTAAAGATCTGTATTAGAATTGATGAAAATATTTCATAACGGTAGGCCTACTGTGACATTTTTTCGTAAATAAATCTTGAACAAAAAAAAATCCACAGGAGTGATCTGTTCAGTGACCTAGACTTCTAGAGGCTTGGAAAGCCGTTGGATTAGAACAAGTCTCCGTGAGTGATTGGGTTTCTTTCATTGAAATAAATCCCTTGAATTAGTCTTAGACTTCTTTCTAAACTACGATCCATTTTCTTTCACATCACGTCCGAGGGCAGTCGTAAAGAAAAACAGTTCCGACAAAGCCAATGAACTAAATTTACTGGCAACTGCACACACACAAACTCTAGCCGGATCTCTTCGAAACTTGGATATGTTGTCCAGGAATTTTTTTTCACCCTTAAAAGATTGTAAATTTTAAGATTAATTTCCAATTTGATCGCCGGGGACACATAAAAAGAGACAAGAGGCGCCAAAATGTTGATATTTTTCAGTTGTAAGTTATATACAGTTTCCTCAAAAATTACAAGTTAGAAACATTTTAGAGCCACTAATTTCAAGAATGTAAATTAAAGTAGTGTTTTGAACTTACTTAGACCTAAAATAAATGCACGTTTGTCATTGTTATTTTGTTTAATTTTCGAATATAAAGAACACAGACGGCATGGATTTTCAGTATTTTTTCTCAACGCCAATCGTTACGACGAACTTTCAGGTGGCATGCGGTTCCAAAATTCGGTCGTATTTTTCATACATCCCGATTGACAACAAAGTTCAACATTTGTATAACGTTGAAAAACTAAAAGATTGGCGTTGGAATAAAAATATCGGTAAAGCCACTAACCCCTACGAACCGAACATTCGTGTTGACAATGGATAAAAATCCAAATAACCGGGACGTGTGAGTGTATTTAAGGGACTTTGTTGCTTATAAACGATTGGCATCGACAGGAAGCTCTAACGTTGTACTTCTCAATACAAATGTCAAACAATTAACTTATTCTGTTTCAAAGAAATGTTCATTATATTTGTCAGCTCATTCCACTTTAAGGACCCCTTATTATTGTGAAAAACATAATCTATGAAATGCTTTCGTTTGCTTTCCAATATTATAGAACTGCAACAATAAGACAGCCTGCTATCTCATATTGGAAATATGTGTTTTATATTTCGATCTAAAACAAAAGAAAACTAAAGCCATAGTTGACTGCTATTTTATATTTCGACAGATCTACGCAGCCATCATCAGGAATATATTACTGAATAGATCTGCCGAAATATAGAGTATCATTCATCTATGGCTTTAGTTTTCGGAGTTGCATTTCTTTTGTTTAATACAAAATTCTTCTGTGTTGGTACGTCCATATTTCGCTGTGATGGAAAACATTTACTCCGGTTTGTAATCATTATTTTTTTCAGGTCTTTTATCTGCCATTTACCTGTGTATCAGTGGACTAAAATAAAGGATAAAACGCATAGGAATGTTCCTTTTAAGGTTTCTCCATCAGGAGGTCATACCATTTCCCCAAAGTTATGTTATTGATTTTACATTTGGACCTTTATAGCTTTTCATCAATTAACCTATTTACCCTTTGATCTTTGCCGACTTATAAACAGGTGTTTTCCTTTTGGTCCAGAGATAATTGACCCAATTGTTTTCCTATTGACATTTTCGTTTCCGTATGATAGAATCGACCGTATATATATATATATGAATAATGGAGTAGTACTTTTGGACAACATATCGGTCAATAGACCTACTTATATTTCGATCAGTCCTCAAGTAAAACTCGTGAACAACTGTGGAAGTTTATAGGTCAATAATGACTTACCAATGCAAAAGAATTAATAAACTTCTCCATTGTCAAACTTGTCCAAACATTTTTTTCTAGCGAGAAAGATGAATCTTAAGGTGACTTCAATTTTACAGCGCGGGTTTCTGTTTGTCATACAGACGAACGAAATACTCTAAAGTATTGCCTGAAACATAATTGGACAACAAAGAAACGTGTTCTTTGAGTGGACAGCTCTTATTATGCATTTCTTGACAAAATAACGAACAATTAACAAATTCTGTCTCAACAATTTAACTGTTTAAATCCAGCAAAATCGTGTAACAAAACCCCGAAATACCCTGTAAGTTCAATATATGTCGGATATAATTAACTTTCTGAATACGGATATATCTTTAGGTCAGTGTCGATCTACATCAGTAAAGTGACACGAACGGCCAAAATTTGAAGAAAAAAAACATTAGAAAAACCAGTTACCCGTGCCAGCCAAAAATGCCTGCCAATTACTGGCTAAATTTGAAATGCCGGCATGTATGAGTACATTTTTTAGTTTTGGTTGTTCCTACTACCTTAAAGTACATCTTCAAGTATGAGTGGAAATGTCATATTTAGTAGTTCTGTGTAAAAATTACGAAGAATCATCTAATTAGTTAACTTGAAGTGCTACGGTCTGTTTTGTATAGAAAATTTTAAAACTTGGCTAAATTGTCTCTCGTTATCCCTGCTTCAAGTACTTCAAGTACATCAAATAACTCGGCTTATTAAAAATTGTCCTGCCCTATCCAGGGAAATACTCCATAGTTGTAAATCAAAATTATAGACAATTTCCTTCAGCAGTTCTTTAAGTTATTGTCAGCGGGGTTATATTGATCTCAAAATTACCCGTGATTTAGTTCAAGTGGTTCCCTGATGGATCAATAGACATAAGCGATTAACAACAAGTGTCCTCTGTGTAACACGACACGGATTACATTTATTGATTTTCACCTGCTTTCAACGATATTGTAAGTGCTATATGTCGGTGAAGATTAAATAATCGAACGTGGATCAATACTTGATCAATATTATTTATGATTTATATCGGAAAATCCTAAGGCTTCTTACTTAATTTGGCAGCCAAATAAAAGGGTCGCCAAATACAAATGCTCAACTTTTGCACTGAACCTATTTTTTCACGTTAGGTGGCAAAACGTCTTCAAATACAAATGTATATTATCGATTTGGGCACAATGTCCTAACGTACAATTCAGGATCTCCGTTTGTCGATTTCCCGCTGTTCGCAGCCACAGCTTAATGCATTTTAATAACATATATTTTTTCTTACTTAATCCAATATTGGGTTTCCTCGTAACTTGTGTATATCCCTTTAAACAATGTTAATTAAACAAAGGTTTAGTTCCTTATTTGTGCATCTTAAATTAAAAAAAAACAACCATCCTGTATCCAAATAAATTCCATAATCTTTCTGTCACCGGCGTTGCATTGCGCAAGTGGTGGGGCGCTTTTTGTTTCAACATGACGTTTACGTGTGTCGTTAAGGAGTTAAATGCGTCAACAAACACTTTGAGAGGGTTACCATGATAATTGTGAAATAAAAGTTGATCTAACAGCACATACATGTAGCATATATATACATTCATGAAATAAAATCGTACGTGAAAAAAAACGACGTAGATGCGTTGGCTATAATGCTATTAAGTCGCACACAGACGTGGAAGGAAAACATAGGAACAATACATGCACTTCGTTCTTTGTGTTGGGAACATTTAATAGGGGTTCCGTTGTACACAATTTAATCGTTAAAAGTAACTCTGGACGACAGGTACAAGTCGCTTATACCACATTGGTGAATCGATTGTTTCGAATCGCTTGTTTCCTTTCTGATACTCATGCTTCAGACTTTCTGTCTACGTTGAGGGCTAAGATATCGATTTGGCTCAATCCAAGTGGCCATCGGAATCAATCAATGAGTGGTCAAGGATTAATTGAATTTATTTAATAAGTAATTAAACGCAGTTCTTGTAGCGTCAAAACTCTCTGTCTGTCTTAAGAGCTATGATATCGATTTGGCTTAATCCAACTGACCATCGAAATCAGCAACAATGGATCAATCAATGATTGGTCAAGGATTAATTGAATGTATCTTATAAGTAATTAAACGCAGTTCTTGTAGCGTTAAAACTGTCTGTCTGTCTTAATAGTTATGATATCGATTTCGATTAAATCAATACAGATTATTGATCAGAGGTCAAGGGTTAATTGGATGGAATCTAACAGGTATGCAATGTCGAAGACTATACAACAAATAAAGCACACAAGAAATAACACAAACGACCGCTGATGGTGAAGAAATTAATGGGATGGAATAGTTATTCAACCACGAAGAAAGCAAACGGTTGTAGCTTTCAGAGCAGATTTCTGGTATATGCCCATCGACCATGTTAAGCGTTGTGCTCTAAAATCCCAAGGTTTATTGTTTACACGGTGGACTCAAAAGTACTTATAGACTTCTGAGAACAATTAATAGTATTTAGTTTATGATGAAGATCTATATTTTGAGAGTAACAGTTATTGAACAACACCCGATCGAGGCAATTTTTTCATCTCGTTTCGGTTTATATGTAAATACAACAGGGGCCATTTTAAACTGTCTTCTACCTAGATATTTCTGGGAAAACCAAAATTTTCCCTTTCTATTCCCATCATCCTATTGGATTCAATCTCAGTCTACCGATATCCTTGCCAGAGCTCAAGATGCGGATTAAAGCATCGTCAATATATCACAAAGTGTTCCAGAAAATTCTACTCACAAAAGCCAAACCCGTGACTGTCGTCAACCTAATGCAATATCATGGGTTTTAGTTTATTACAATATGATAAGGTATATATATATAGATTCAAATGATATACCCCGTTTAACACATTTAGAAACTTGTCTCCATGGTTATTTTAGACAAGAAGATTTTTCCTGTGCCTGTGTGTTTTCTTAGATACATGTTACAGGAAAGTTGACGTTAATCCTGTAGATTGTGTTGAGAGAACATCAATTCGAGTGAGCAACAAAATCAGCTACAGTCAACAGATTGTCGATAAGAGATCAATAGTTATTGGAATTGGATTTAATAAATAATAAAATGACCAAGTTCTAGTAGGGACTGAGACGCTAATAACTGCTGACATCAGTGTAGTTACGGCTTTTAAATGAATTATTTGGAAGGACTTCGGATTTCAGATTTAAGCTAAGTCTTAACTATCCTTAATCTCAACTACCTTTCAGCTATTACCGCCTATTATATTTTTGAAACATTCCTCTTTTCACTGAACCAGTTGATTTCTTCGAAATCCGTTGTTAAACTGTTAAATCGCTCTTTGTAAAACATAGCATAAAAATTGGCCTAATGACTTTACACGAGTTATCTCACCCTTATAATGGCGGTTTAATGTGTGGATCTACCTGACCGGCAAAGTAAGTAAACCAGGAAAGAGACACACGAGTGCGGCTAACATCAGTGATGATGTAGTGACAACCAAGAAGTAGGTCAGTCTGACCGCTTAACAAGTAGAACATGTCTCAAACAGACAACTGACAACTCGAATGACCTTGACATTAGATCAATTGCATAATACCGAAGAAGGGATGAATGCTAAAAGGCTAACCAAAAAGTGTTCACGTCTGAACTCTGGGACCAGTAGAAACAGGCAACGGGCAACGCCAATTAACGTTGACGTTAGATAAACTGTATTATACATTATTGTCTCCGTGGTTATTTTAGACAAGAAGATTTTCCGTGTGTTATAGTGTTCAAAAATACATACGAATAAATGAATGCCAATGGGCCAAGTAAGAAGTTTCCGAGACTGGAGGTTTGGACGAGTAGAACAGGACAACGTACAAAGTGTATGATCGTCGACGTTAGATAAACTGTATCATAAAGATCAAGGAATGAATGCCAAAACGACCAACAAAACGTGTCCAATTATGGACTGTGGACGAGTAGAAACAAGCAACAGACAACGCGATTAACTGTATCATACAGAAGAAGGAATGAATGCCTAGGGGTCGATCAAGAAACATCCGAGTCTTGGGGTGGACGAGTAAAAACGAGTATAAACGGACAACGCGAATAAAAGGAAACCTACAGGCATATGAAATTTTAACTTGCATAATGTAGAAGAATGTACGACTGCTGGAGGCCAAATTAGCAGTATATACAGATCAATAATAGTTATGTAATAAGTGGAAGACAATCAATACGTTTTCAGAGTTCTTTGAGCGGCTACATTAACCTCTTCGTTCAGTTCAGTTTCATACTTATACATGTATATTTATAAACACTAAAACACACGGATGGGTATATGCTAACAATGGATAAACCGATTGATTGATTGATTGATTCTTTACGCCGCACTCATGATTATTTGACTTATATGGTGGCGTTGCCAGGTTTAGTGGGGAAGGAATCCGAGCTATTTGCTCGGAGGAAGCCCAAGACCTTTGGCGAGTAGGCCTACCGTTCCACATACGGCGATCGAGTGAAACATCCATTCAGAAATATTAATTTTTGTTTAATTTGTGCTTAAACAACGAATAACAGCTCAGTACTAAAATCCTCTATGACACCTTGTACGACCATGTATATGTCTTGATACTGTAAATGTTTTGACAACAACAATATCAAATGTCACAATGACTAGCTTGAAAAAGGAAATTATTACGTAATATATGTGCTATTACATGTAGGTCAAGTTACACGTTAGCGGATCGCGAGTAAAACAGAAAGCAATAATATATGGAAACCCTTTTCTAAATAACAATTGTCGCCATCTATTTCATAGGAGACACAACAAAATTACGAAATATATGTGTGTGTAAAATATGATGTTATAGAAAATGGAAAAATATGGAAGGCCGTATCGTCCAACCAAACTGTGAAGGCGATTTTTTAATATGCAAATAACAATTCTCGCCATCGACAAAATTACGAAATATCTGTGTGTGTAAAATAGGATGTTATAAAATATGGAAGGCCGTATCGTCGAACAAGGCTTTGAAGGCGATTTGTTTTAAATATGCAAATGAAAATTGTCGCAATCCACTTCAAAGAAAAAGAGCAGAAATTGTGGAATATAGGCGTTATCTGATCTAAACACGCTTTACCAACCGGAACCCTTAAATAGAATGTTATAAAATATGGAAGGCCGTATCGACCATCAGAACCTTACAGCTAAAGTATCCAAACATCCAAATAACACATGCCCCATATTACTTCTTAAAAGTAGGCTATAATTGTGTAATAGAGCGTTAGAATATTGATTCGATATCCACAATATAAACAGCGTTCTCTGGCCGGATACCTGTTATGTACAAGCGATACACTTAGAGGTCTAAAGTCAACGATTATTCTGATCTCAACGCAACAGAAAATGGCTGTAAACCTTTTCTAAGAATGTTTTCTTAATTTTATTGAACACGTTTAATAACAGGTTCCTTTTGTTACATCCCACCTTTATACCATTAGATTGATTGATTGGTGTTTTACGCCGCACTCAAGATTATTTCACTTATATGGCGGCGTTGCCAGGTTTAGTGGAGGAGGAAACCGGGTGCATTACCCGGAGGAAACATCCGACCTTCGATGAGTACTTGGCAACTCTTCCACAAACGGTGACCGAGTGAAAAATCCACTCAGAATTTTTTACCCTTCGAGAACCCCAGCATCGTTGGTACCTACAGCAACAACACAAGTCGATCGTCTCGGTCAGTAGAGTTGTAGTCCCTCAAGTCGACAAAAGCCGTTCATTGATGGTAGCGGGTTCAAATGGGTAGCGAGTCCAGTCTAAAGAAAAAAAATCCAATGGATTTTCATTTGATATCACTGTGAGGTCATTTTACTTCAGATGCATTGACTATACCTACGATAAGTCCATTTCGGATAAGAAGTCTTATTGTGTTGTTTGTTATTTTCTCGACTAATCAAATATCTCCCAATTCAATACCATTGACAGATTCTCTATAAACATATCCAACGTAAACAAAACAGTGACCAGAGCAAAACGCCTGACAACAAATGTCGCTATGGCAACATACGCCATCTGTTGTCCGAGAAAAGCGACTACTTTTTAAATCGCCAATAACTCCATACAGTTTCACATACAAATGTATACTGTAGGATGTGAATGAACAATGAACAATAAATGTACTAGTATATAAAAATGTAAAATTGAGATCTGGCTCTAAAAGACTTGGCCACCATATTTTTATCCTTTTATCCTTATCCTGTCATGTGTGACTTTTTTTTCCAAATCTTCTCATGTTTGACACATTTTAATACTCGACAATAGTTACAATAATGAGAAATATCTACGACACCACCACGAAATTGTCCGTGTTTTTTTGCGTTTCGTACATAATTATAGACCTACACGATTTTCCATTCGCGTTTAAATAGAGTTAAATATGACGATTTCGACAGAACCAGCGTCCGATAAGACAAGATACGGATAGTGCAACATCCTGAGGTACAAATGTCAGTCTCATTGAGCTACATACACAGAATGGCTGCCACGTGATCTTTTATTTCCATTTCTAAACCAAACAATGCTTTAGCATCAATATTTTTTTCAACCAATGATTCTAGGTTCTGGAATAAATATAGAAAGCGCAGACAGGTTGTCTGTCCATGATCAGTCGTTAGGTTAATTGAAGTACGTCTTTATTGGTTGGTTTGTTGTTTTAGCTTATTTGCGCGTCCATTTGCATGAATAATGTTCGCCATACTAGTGAGCAATTATTACCCTGAGCGATTAAGAAAACGGTGATATCTTTGCACAAAATATAGAATATCTTATCAGGAGTATATGTTAGTAGGCTTGAAACTACTCAGCCTCTTAATATATAAAAAAATATAATACAATTGAGCTTATACCCATATACAAACTCGTCGTTTTTTAGATTTGGTTGGTAGTTGGTTTCCGAAATTGTATTTTATTTTCCTAGTATTCTGATCAAAGTGGGTATCAGAATTGACTTTGGCCATTCCTTCTATAAAGTTCGTTGGCCAATCGGAACAAATGCCTTCACCCCAGTTCGACAACATATTGGGAAATTTGGCCCTTGTACCTTGCGCCTTCTATAATCGGTCGCCGTTAAATTACCGATCACTTTTTTTGTTTTTGGTCAACGGGCTGAAACATTTGAACCTGTAAATAGTGTATTAGTTATAGCAGAATGTGAACAATCATCAAACAGTCATGCAGGGAGTATTTCGTAATAGTGAATATTCCAACGTGTTATCAAGACAAGCTAACGGCAGATAATGTTAAAACTGCAGATAAACATCTTGATTTCCAACACCGTTGAGCTTGCAAATGTCAACTTGCTTCCATTTATCTAATAACACTGTGATTAATGTGGGAACAAGGGCCGTTCTCTCTCCATGATAAACACATCATTTGTCAGTAGAGTACAGGTCTCAATGACATTGGAATCCTGTACCAGAGAATCTGTTCGTTTGGAATAGCTGTGTTGCTTTGCACTATACTGGCTAAAGACTCGTTGAACAGTTTCGCGAAACTTTCGCAAAGCGCGATCAAACGCATTTGTTTGCCACGAAGCCGCGTCTCTTAGCCCGTACATTGACAAATAATGATAGTTTGTGATGGGAATACTCAAGATTATTTGCCCTGTATGCTTATGGCAACGTGGCTTGGATTGTTGGTCGACCCCTATATGCTTTAGAATACTCAGCTTTTCGTTTTCATTTGGGGCATTTGCAAATATGTACCTTTTACCTAAGTGAATTGAGCTGCAAAAATTCGCTTTTTTTTCTCATAAAATTGGATCGTCAAGATGACAAGAGGATTGGATTGATTGATTAATTGATTGATTTTTACGCCGCACTCCAGATTATTTCACTTATATGGTGGCGTTACCAGGTTAAGTGGGGGGGGGGAGTACCTGTCAACTCTTCCACATAGGGCGACCGGGTGACAATCCACTCAGAAAGTTTTCAATTTTTATTTGGCATATATAGAAGGTATGTGTGGGAATGAGGGACGATCACTAACCCACTGGACAACCGAGGCACCTAGAGGATTCGAAGTTAGTCCACAAACCGAATGATATAGCCTGTACGAAGCAAAAAAAAGTGTTCGTAAAGTAAACAAAATTTAAATAGCTGGGTCGAATGTTCCATTGCTTTAGTCCTAAGTTACTTTGTAAAGACTACTTTAAATATCCTACATTCTCGAAACTAGAACCACTGAAAACCTTCTCACTTGTACAATTTCAAAATAGTTTTCGCTGAAAAATATAAATTTTTATAGCTTATGTAACAATAAATGCTTAGGCTCGTTTTGGTCCAAGGTGTATTTTATGGAATAGGCCTACCTGCGGAACAAACATTTGCAGGGATACAAAACTCGGACTTATTAAGTTTTAATGTGATACGGCTTTGAAGAGTTTTAACTTGCGATATAAAGATATCATCGGGCTATAAAACTCGTTATCGCCCCATGTTAGCTTAGACCAGCAGCAGGATATCGGACCGTTTAACTTCAATGAGGAAATAATCAATAAGAATATTGCAGTTGACTCCGGTCTGTTTAACAATCTACTTCTACTCGACTAACCAGTGTGTTAGAGAGGCAGCAGCCTTATCAATGACACGCTACATTAGCGTCCGCGTTAAAATCCGCGAATGCGCCAATGGGATCGCGGTCAGAGCTGAAGATAAAACTATTGATGTAGTCGTTTGTGTCATCGATACGGCAAACAATTAATACGGATTTAAACCAACGAAAGGCCAAAGATCGACAATTCACGGTATTCAATCCCCGATTTTTCTGTCAAAGTTCCTCTATATCGCGTTCGTCTTTTCTACAAGAACGACTGCCATCATATTAATTTGAGCTTAATTTAAAGGAATAGGAACCTTAGCTGCTCCAAAAGCAAACAGCTGACACAACGAAATTTTGTCCGTGACAAATTTTTTCTTAAATGTTTACTTGTTAATACCTAGCTTTGTACCATAACTTCTAAACAACTCGACAGGCCTTTTTCATAAAGGAGTTTAGACAAGAAAACTAACAGATAATATACCGGATTAAATTTGCAATGCTTTGGTATTACTGTTTCGTCGGCTATTTGCTAATATGACGGACTAAAATCGCAATGCTTTGGCATTACCGTTTAGTCGGCTATTTGCTAATATAGCGGACTAAATTCACAATGCTTTGGCATTACCGTTTAGTCGACTATTTGCTGATATAGCGGACTAAATTCACAATGCTTTGGCATTACCGTTTAGTCGACTATTTGCTGATATAGCGGACTAAAGTCGCAGTGCTTTGGCATTACCGTTCCGTCGGCTATTTGCTAATAAAGCGGACTGAATTTACAATGCTTTGACTTTACCGTTTCGTCGGCTATTTGCTAATATGACGGACTAAAATCGCAATACTTTGGCATTGCAGGTTTTCAATGCGTATGTTTGAACAGTATGTTTGAAAGATGACGAAACATAATATGTTTATGCTAAGGTCGACAAAGCAGTCAGTTTAGTTTGGCGCTAGGGCTTTTTGCAGATTCTGAGCTGTAAAGCCCCAAACAATCAATTATTTTTCTGAAAAAATCCCAAACCTGGAGATGAAGTAACTTAGACGTTAGTAACTTTACTACGAAGCTGATTAAACTGCATAAACAATATAATAACCCTGAATGTTCAACTTCAGACGTTGTTTTTTATCAAGGTATTATTTTGCCAATGTAAAAAGCAAACGACCACCAATGTGTTAGTTGTATTGTAAGGATACATGGCGCTGCTTTTTTTCTGTTCCTGTATGAATATTGTATAGATCTTGATTTCCCTCACGCTTTGTATCTATTGATTTCTCTCTGACTTCATACCTTGAGAAACGGAGTTATTCCTCGGCGGTTTTTCGACGTGATGATATCCCCGCAACTTAAACAGTCCTGGAGCTAACAGATTGAGTTATTTCCAATGACTTTATTGTAGTCCCAGCCTTAAACACTGAATGAAAAAAGAACCTCAGACTACAAACCGATCTTTAAAATGTGATTGAAACCCAGAAGTGCGCAGCAAAAAAAATATCATCCGTGAAAAAAATAAAGGACGTTTATCTAAAATGATAGTTTTTGTCATAGCGCATTTTCTGCAACTTGTCCGAGCGTTCATTGATCTTAAAATCTTAAAATGTGTTTATCGATTGCATTAGATTTACACTTCACCATTTTAGAGCTAAGGTGTATCCAAGAGGATGTCTATTTATCGAGAAAGTTTAAACCTAAATCACGAAAATGTTTCATAAACAAACAAACTATAAAAACAAAAACCCATGGTTTTAAAAAGTCTTTTCATCTAGAAAATGGTGATGGTAAAGGCGTTAGGAAGTATATGTGGTGCAACGAAAAATGATTTACAGCCGTAGATTCAAGGCATTCGACTAGGGTTAGGTTTTACCTATAACAATGTAATCCAGCTCAATTTTCAGTTTAAGTTCCATAAACATGTCTTTCCAACAGACGGAATCGTCGGATTCGCAAGGGCTGCCAATTCAATTCTGTCCGGTCTCTGTTTTTGACTAAAATACTGCTATCGACTTATCCTTTGTCTCTTTTATTGAATATCCCCACAGCTATTTAGCCTAAAAACTATCCCTTGTGTCGGCGTGTTTGAAAAAGTATATAACAATGTATAGTAGAGGATCTACCAACTTGTAGAGGATTCTTTGCAGTTGCCTGAGCTTAACGCTGAGATCCTGTAGGGTTGACCACATGAAGACTCGAATGTAAAGACAAGCCATTCATCAGCACTCAAAGCATACGCGCATTGTTTTAATAGGCATTCACTTAGTGATTCTTTCGGCGATTAATATTTGATGAGTTTCTACACAGCCATCGCCCAACGTTTATCGACTGTCATTTAGAGGTAATATATGACTGTGACGAATACTTGTTCTGTCCCTTGTTGACACAAAAGCAGCGCCCCCAGTTGTAGAAGCGATTAACTGTAACGAATTATAATACCACGAACTATCATTTAGATAACAAAACTTAAAATGGAACATAGGTCCAAGCCTTTGGTGCAATTGTTGCCAGATCTCTTTTAAGGTTTATCATTAACATAAAGGGCTCTTAAAAACTCCAGAAAAGGTCTCTTTCATAAAGCGTACGTTTTTACGTAACTGATATAGAGACGTACCTCTACAGTTGTACTCTGGACAAAATACACCTAGGCCACTCTGTGATTGATTGGCTGATTTGCTGATGTTTTATGCGGCATCCAAGATTATTTTATACACATGGCGGGTGTCCAGGTCTGATGGAGGTTTGGGGGAGGGTCATACGCTCAGACTAAGATCCCGACTTTTGCCAGGTATATTTGGTGACAATTTCACATTGGGCAATCGAGTGAAAATTTGTCCCTTTATGAAACAGCCTTCTCGTGTATTTTGGGGTGACTTCGTCCAGACTCAAGACAGGAAATTAAAACCCCACCCTTCTACAAACGTTTGTAAAAAAATTAGTTAGCACTGAATTGTACTCTAGCGAAAAACCAGTGGCTTTCCATCGAGTCGTTCATCGGTTACACTAACGGTCAGGATCGGTGTCCGTGAGTGACAAAGTGCACTTTGCAAAAAATTAGCCCATGAGACTATGATACACCATGACCAATTATTAGTTGGCTTTCAATTTAACTGCTTTTCTTTGATACATCATCAAACGTCCTGCTATTAAATCTTGTGTGTTATAGTGTTATGTTATGTTATAGTCTGTTATAGTGTGCTGATGTTATATGGAGAAAAGCAGAACTCATTCTTGAAAAAGTACAGGACTGTATTGTCCTTGGGCCTTAGTAGTAATCCAAGGCAATGTTGCAAGCATTCTCCTTCACACGACACGCAATGGACCCTATAATCAACAACAATGGGTAGATTGTTTGTTTGTTTGATTATGTTTATCTTGGTCTGGTTGTCCCATTGACATACTTTTCGGCTATGTGTGCGGATTCTTGCCAATCACTTCCGCACAGGGAAATTAAGGTAGCACAAGTGGAAAAGGAAGCTTTAATAGACGTTTGCTCATCTGGGTCTTTATCATGGAAGTTAAGTGACCGCTCATTACACCAATAAGGTAGCACGAGTGGAAAAAGAAGCTTTAGTAGACGTTCGCTCATCTGGGTCTTTATCATGGAAGATAAGTGGCCGCTCATTACACTCATAAGGTAGCACAAGTGGAAAAAGAAGCTTTAGTAGACGTTCGCTCATCTGGGTCTTTATCATGGAAGATAAGTGACCGCTCATTACACCAATAAGGTAGCACAAGTGGAAAAAGAAGCTTTAGTCGACATTTGGTGATCTGGGCCTTTATTATCGAGATAAGCGATCAGTCATAACCCATAAGGTTCTTTGTACTTTTGGCAAGGAAAATATTATTTAGAAGAAAAGTTGACGCTATTGAAGATTGCATAAAATTATAGCAGCAGTGCTAGAGACACACCTCTGCTTCTTATTCACGGGTAGCTGCAAATCCAACTCAATATAGGTAATTTATAGCTGCGGAATATGCTGTATCGATCAATGGAAATTCATCTGCCTCGAATAGGCATGCTGAGCCCATACAGCAACTTTTGAGTATATCATAAAAAATGATTTTTGCGGAAGCTTGACTGCTCTCTCATTCGAGTAAAGAGTGTGGTAGTTTAATTAAATCAATATGTGCAATGATTGGCAAACGAAATATCATCTGCCATCTAAACTTATACAACAAAATCGCACAAAAGACTAGAATATATAAGCTGGAATTAAAACTTTTGAATTTACTGTCTCTAATTTATCGGACAGTTTTTCTCTGTCTCTCAAGTCAAAAAAATCCAAAACTTTGGTCAGTTGCCAGCTGGTCTAAAAGGCACTATTGAGGCCATTTTAGAAGCTTATACATGCGCATTGCCGGCCTGCTCCTTCGTTTATATTGCGGGTACCTAACAAATCAAATTCCCAATTCAATGATGTCAAGACTTTTGAATTTTGGCAAAAAAAAAGAAAGTTCATAACTTGAAAAGATACAGAGAACGGTCTTCCTTTTTAATGTAAACTATTTTCTGGATTTTAGCGGCGAGTGTGCCTTTAATTAGTTTTATCAAATCAAGTAATTAGTTCTAAATTCTGGCTTGAAACATCAAACATAATGGAGGTTATCTAGAGCACCTTTCTCAAAAGTTCTCTGCTTTGTCACCTATTGTGCATCACTCCGTTAAAAACTGCAGTCTTCTGCCCTATAAATTTATACGTTTAAACCCACGCGATATTCGAAGGTTTCTCCAATGAGCTAATAACCAAGAGCTGATGTCTGACATTAACGTTAGGCAAAGTCATTTGCAGCACATCGCGTGCCGGTTCCGCGTCATCGAAAGAGGCCCAGACGGGTTACATGATTTATAGTAATCCACCGTGAAGGCGTCAATGAACTGTGCTACTGTGTGCGAATAATTTATTAAGCATAAGCAATCACTATTAACTTAATGAACTGAATTAATGTTACGTAAATGATATACAACAAAGCATAAATGCTTGTGTGTTTATGAACTGAAACACGCTATGTTGATTATTTGGAAACCTTAATTATGAAATTGTTTGACGCAATTAACAATAGCTGCAGTTTATAGATCGTGAGGAAAGTGAAAAAGTTGCAGAATAATGCTTAATTTAGTTGTTTATTTAGTAAATATATTTATCAATTTTTGTTCTCTCCATCTCAGAAGCTGGGCTTGAAAGAGTATAAAATCATAAGATTAAAAGGTTTAATGGAAATTTACGGTCGTCTGTAGGCCTACAGGTTAGTTCCGTAAACAGGGTCAACTGTATGATCATAACCACGTTTAGAACGCCTGTGTATGTGCATTCTCCATTTTCAGCAAAATTCATTTTCAAAATTCATTTTACCAGTCAAAACTTTGACTGGTAAAAATACACAATCTTCTTTTTTAATGTGTATTCTGTATTTTCACTGAGAGTTTGTCTTTAAAATCTCGAGTATCCAACAAGGCCATTTGGTATTGGTTTAGGTGAAGTTCATAGGACAAAAAAATCGCCTTTTTAACGTCATTAAAATGTTATGACGTCACGGGCATATGTCAGAAAAACTGTATCTACACTCATAGACAATGGTTCTCCGATTTGTGAACCCAAAAGTTCTGGTGGGATAGTTTTTTCTTGTTTGTTGAGTTATTTCCATCTTTTGTAACAAGAAGTATACAGATTCTTTATCAATAGATATCAGATTTGACCCGTACCTTTCGCTCGCATTATATTGATCTCGTTACTTATATGCTTGCTTCACAACGGCATCAAATTGTATCCGTCATGCAATTAGCACGAACAGATAATATTGTCGCAATCAAAAACCAAACACAGGGGCTCATCAGTGATAAGGTTTATTTGCAGAGAACAATGTGCGTAACCGTGTAAACCAACATCATTAATTGACTGAAGCAAAAAGAGGATCCGTGTTTGCGCCCGAGATAAATGCTAGTCACATGCGGTATGCGATAATACATTTATTGAACGACATATTTGGACAAGGCTCTTTGGGGGTTGTTCTACCAGAGTCCTACAAATCCATTTAGGTTTGATTAGATGTGTAATATAATCCCGTTAACTAAAGGTAAATAACCCATTTCCGATCCTTGTTGGCTAACATCGAGACGCACACTTGATGAACTGTGAAATAGGTCTATTTAGCTCCTTAATTATTGAATTTATGAATAATCCACACCGCCAAGGAGCCTCGTCAAAGAGTTCAATTTGTAACAGTTACCCACCAATAGCATTGTAATTAACGCAGTATAGCAAAATGTAATATATTTTACCCAGTTCGGAAGTCGTTTCACCAAGCCGTCGCACAGCGCGATCAATCGCAGTTACCATTACGTCGTATCTCTTCAATATGGTATCCATTGGCAACTAGGATTTGTTTGCGATGCGACTGCGACCAATAAAATACTTCGGCTTACATGTTAATTGCAGGTAATTATGAAACCTATTAACCAATTAACCAAAGAGGACGATATCTCATTAATCATCTCTGGTTTGGTCTAACTTTGTTGACTGCGTTTCTTATGCATCTTTACATGTGTTAATCGAGCTCAATCTGATTCATATGCCATCATGTAGAAGTAATTGTTAACTCAAGAATCTGGTATATTGGTGACACATAGCATGCCTATAGAATTAGTATTGTGTTACGATAACTTCTCGAGTGGAACCCAATAATATGTGATATGGAAGTTTATATTGGAAAATATATATGAGGTTGATAACACTAGAATAAGGTAAAACTTTCCCACATTAGGGTATCGAATAAACAATCCTTTCAGAGTTTTTCTTAACGAAGTGGGATTCGAACCCGCTACCCATCGACAGTAGGTCTGTGCTAGACCTCATTTCTTTGTAATATAACCTCAAACAGATGTCGACATGCTAACAGAAATGACACACTGTCAACAAAAAGACTCAATTAAGGCAGCAAATGAATCAATTCCTGTGTGTGGAACGATCTATATTAGTAATTAACTTGCGGAAGCTTTACAGATCTCGAGTATCAAAGCTGTTCAGGTGTTGAACTTCAAGAGAGAGACCCAAGAAATAAATTATCTTTGACTTTGTGAAGAGCAGTATATAAATCAAAAAGGCTTTGTTCGTTCTCGTGAAATATATCTCAGCATTTGATGTATTGTTTCTCAAAATCAAAACAGAAACTATACATGCATTGTTGTAGAATACCAAAATATAAGAAACATTTTAGTTCCTTGAGACGAGTTTGTGACCAAAGTATTTGCGGAACGTCCAATGATTGATTTTGATATGAAGATTGATCTTAGAGCTTGTACAGCGTCGAGTTTTTACGCTAAATATGGCTACTCATTCTACCCGTGCCTCGGTAATCTCACAAAATATTGTAGAGATGGTTGGTTGGTTGTTCTAGCTTAGTGGCTTGTCCGTTCGTATAATATTATAGAGACACAATGCATGTCTTCTATTGGCAAAAGCTGCATTATTTTATCAAATATTTTTACTAATATATTTGCATATCCATTGTCTTTTTTTCCATTCAAACTGAAAGACAAGGGTATCTACTCAAAGAAAGGTCATAAGTGAGCCAACAGCCTGTTTGACATGCTTAACGCCAACAGAAAAGCCCTAGAGTTCACGAATAGTATCTTGTAAAAAGAATATACCATTAGGCCAGGACAGTGTTAATCCAAACATATTAACCAATTTATGTCCCCTCAAACGCGTATACAGTTCTATGGTGAATAATAAATAAATGACACACTGTAAACAAAAAGACTCAATTAAGGTAGCAAATGAATCAATTCCTGTGTGTGGAACGATCTATATTAGTAATTAACTTGCGGGAGCTTTATAGATCAAGAGTATCAAAGCTGTTCAGGTGTCAAACTTCAAGAGGGAGATCCAAGAAATAAATTATCTTTGACTTTGTGAAGAGCAGTACGTAAATCAAAAAGTCTTTGTTCGTTCTCGTGAAATATATCTCAAAATTGGAACTATTTTTTTACTTTATCGTTTTAAATCAAAACAGAATCTATACAAGCATTGTTGCAGAATTTCAAAATATAAGAAACATTTTAGCTCCATCTATGGTTTCTTGAGAAAAGTTGTGACAAAAAAGTATTGGCGGAATGTCCACTGTAACATTGACTTGGATATGATCATAGATATCAGCGCTTGTATATCGTCGAATTTTGACGCTAAATATGGCTACTCATTCTATCAGTGCCTCAGTAATCTCACAGAATATTGTAGAGATGGTTGTTATGTTGTATTAGCCTATTAGCTCGTCCGTTCGTATAATATCGTAAAGACACAATGCATGTTTTCCATTGGCAAAAGCTGCATTATTTTATCAAATATTTTTACTAATATATTTGCGAATCCATTGTCTTTTTTTGCCATTAAAACTGAAAGACAAGGGTATCTACTCAAAGAAAGGCCATTAGTGAGTCAACAGCCTGTTTGACATGCCTTACGCCAACACAAAGCCCTAGAGTTCACGAATAGTATCTTGTAAAAAGAACATACCATTAGGCCAGGACAGTGTTAATCCAAACATATTAACCAATTTATGTCCCCTGGGATTCCAACGAGCATTATTGTGAGTATCAATATGGAAATATCTGTCTTCTAGTAGAAATTACAAGTCATACCCATATACAGTTCTATGGTGAATAATAAATAAACATTAACGGGTACATTTCTCGCCTATCTTATTCTCCATACGGATTAATATGACCGTAACATAAATACATTCTATCCATGAAATCTATAACCTTGAAAAATAAATGTCGGTAAGGGTCAAGCAACATACTTTTAACGATCATGTCAGAAGGCTTAAGAAAGCAATTTATTGGAAGTAAATCGACGGAGGATAAGGCAGTGTGCATAAAAAGCAATTTCAAAACAATAATGACAGTTCTCAAGAATGGGTCGCGGGTTTGGCAACAATGCTCAGAAGATTTCAAAACCTCAAGGCTTAACGTATTGGCTCTTTCTAAGATAATTATGGACAAAAGTTAAAAGCGTTAAAACGTTAAAAAAAACGTTAAAAGCTCCAAGGTAATAAGGTCAAAGGTCTCTGGAAGACAAGAGCCAAACCAAAAGCTCCATGCAATTATACTTATATGTGGTGACCGTAGAAACGACTCATTTGATTGATTGATTGATTGATTGGTCAATTGAATGATGATTTATGCCGCACTCAAGATTGACTCACTAGAAAGAATTTTGCTAAAAGCCCTTCTTTGCAAACAGGCTCAACTATCCTCCCAAGTCTTGCAACTCTTATTGATACAGTTTCGCAAATGTTCGGTGGGACTTTTGTCAACCGGAAAATAGCATTTCTGGACAAAAGGGCCGCTGGAAAAAATCCGCGTGGCTTATATGAAATATGATACACTGGCATCTTGGGGTGTTTAAAATAACCCATAACAATGCATGTTAGTCTTTTCTATACCAGATACGCAAATCGCCACAGGAAGTGTTCTATATATAACTGCTGCTTTTTTCTTAATTATTTCATTAAGACACTGTATTATCTTTGGAACAAAAAGAAAATTACATGCGGATCCAGTTTCCAAGATGAAAGCTTTATATTATCCCAGCGGTTTCGAATAAGATAGATATCGTGTTACGAGGTTAAAACAGCTGGTGTGTATAAAATGTTTTGCTTAAATTGGTCTCATCTTAGAGTATATGAATGCCTTGTAATGCCAGACTGAATGGATTTTGAACAAGTACTATCTCTTAAAGCAGGCATTTAACGTCATCTTAAGCTAAGGCTATAGCTTATTCCGGTATATCAGATTAAAGATGTATTTTCTGTATATTTAGTGGATATTCATTTGGTAATCAGCTTAACTGCATCAGAAATGTTGCTAGAAAACCACGTGCCATACCAAGCGGAACACGGTTAGCGCTCCAATTACACGAGATCTTTTAAGGACCCAGAAAGCAAACCGGCAATATATCCGGGTTTTATTGAATCATTTCTACTCAGGTATTATATGGTGGGCGATTTGTTGACTTTGGGTATGGATTTTAAAGTATAATAAAACACTATTGGTTTTATAGCGTGTGCTAAGGGTTTCAAACACAAGACCTATCGTACAGAATACCTCCGCCAAAATAACCTTTCAAAGATATGTGGCATAAGAACTGGGGATTCCTTACATCTCTGATGTTTGTCTCACTCCAGGTCATTTCGCTGAAACAGTGGTGTTTATAATGATTGATTTATTAATGTTTTGCGCGGCAATCGAGATTATTTAACTTATCTGGCAGCGTTGGCACGGTTAGTGAGAGAGGAAACCGGGTTCTTTGTCTGGAAGAGACCCCCGACCTTCGTTGAGTAATCTCGCTATCTTTGGGATTACACTTTCTTGAAAAATGACAGAAATTCTTCTACCGATTTTGAGTGACTCCAAACATCGATACGAAAGGTAAGTTGTTTGAAGTCTTTTGAACCAAACACCGAGACAAGACCGAATTCCATTGGAAACATCTTTACATTCACTGATTAAGTCTCTGAGTAAGATATAGCATGAACATGCGCTTTGTATATTTATGAAACCAAACCACACGGGCACAGAGAAAATCTTCTTGGCTAAAATGACCATGGAGGCAAATTTCTTATTGTGTAAAAAGGTGGATACGTTATTAGAACATTTATATCTAATCATAGGTTGTTGTAATAAGCTAAAACCCATGATATTTGTTTGGGTTGTCGCTGTGTATAATGGTGTACGGAAACATTGCTCGAATACCAATGTCTCCATAAACGTTGAAGATTTATGTTTTTCCCCCTTTGACGAGAAGCACATAGCAATTGAAGGCAGATATAACCTGATATAAAAGAGTTATGTTGACACGAAAGAAGCCCTAGAATAAAGATCTACCCAGATGGTCGGAGCGTATCTCTACCTTCTATCGACCATAAAGCTACGGCATCAATAGTTCCAGATTGGAACGAAAAAAGCAATATTTCGTCCACAGATAACGATAAATGTAAAGCCCTGTATAATTGTCATAAATCAACAAATTAGGGAAACTATGGAATACGAATGGCTTATGCTCAGTGATGAAATATTAGATGACAACATGAAGTTGATATAATCGACTCTGTGGCAAAGATGTATCAAATATGCTTACTGTAAAAAGGCTAATCTTTTCAATCATGATATACTTGGTGCCAACCTAAACTTACTGTGATCTCTTTATTCGCAAGTATATTTACTGTGCATGTAACAATCTGGAAAAGCAGCCATCGGTAGTTCAGGAAGTGAATAACCCACAAATCAACCACTAACTGTACATGCACTATTGATAGTCCCTTGAAGTGGCATGAGCTGCCAAATTTCGGACTATTTTCATGAATTCTGAACGCCATCTAAAAACTAAAAAATTGCATGCAGTGCGTGGTCTTTGCAAACCGAAATAGTGTTAGAAAAGTAAACAAAATTTAACTAACCGGGACGAACATACATTCATTCATTCTAAGCATAAGTTAGTTCAAAGCAATACTGTATCGCACATTCTAGAGACTAGACGTACTAAAAGTACTGAATTGTACGTCTTGAGCAAAACAATCGATTTTTTCGGACAAACTGCGGATCATGTGACCATTGTGGTTGTATGATGAGAGTTTAAAATCTGTCAAGCCAAGTTTTATGTCGTTTTTATTCTACCGATTGGGCAGACATAACGAGTGAATATTTGGCATAATGAGATTAAACATAGGTTTTGGGATCTGACATGATCCATTAAAAATAATATGTAAAGACTTCACCTGCCATCATCTCCGTATGCCAAGAATCAAATTTGGGATTCAGTCAACTACCTATACCATACCTCTTTATGCAAATCAGATTGTGATAAAATATTGATAATTGAGAAAGAACTTATTGAGAAATAAGGAAATGACCTTTCGAAAACAAAGACTCCGTAAGGGTGTTTTAGCAACAGTAAGAGTGTATCAAACTTTGAGTATCTTCCGAGTTTCCCATAACGTAAATGTGCCAATGTGAACCCAATATGCATTTCATTTAATCGTTAGCGATTCCAGATCGCAAACTGAAGTCCATTATCTTTACACTTCAATAGCAAACGCTTTTGGCCTTAGGCTTTTGTAACGTAATGGCAATTAGCAAAATAAAAGCAGCCAGCCATGCGGCAAATGTATTTGTCTATAACCATACACTTGTTCTGACACGGTATGGTGCCTCGGGGTATTGGGTCTCAAAAGGACAATATTGCCGAACCACATTAAAATCCAATACCGATACGAAATACGCCCTGATTAGGAAATAGATCTAAAACAAATATCTAGATCTATTGGCAACACATCATCAATATTATTTGGCCACACATCATCAATATTATTTGGCCACACACCATCAATATTATTTGGCCACACATCATCAATATTATTTGGCCACACATCATCAATATTATTTGGCCACACATCATCAATATGATTTGGCCACACATCATCAATATTCTTTGGCCCCACATCATCAATATTATTTGGCCACACATCATCAATTTACTTTGGCCACACATCATCAATTTACTTTGGCCACACATCATCAATATACTTCGGTCATAGAGTGTGGATATCTCCAGCAATAGACAAGATTGAACTCAATTAACTGGGGCAGTAAATCACTTAATGTGTGTTAAACATTCCATATTAAGAATTCACTCGTCATCGTTTGAAGGATTTGTGTTTAGAGCTGCTTAGTCGCCAAAGCTGAATGAAGGGCCAATACAACGGATTGCTTTTGTCTTTGTAAACAGCAACGAAAAACACATGTTGGGAAACCAAATAATGTTTAAGTTCGATTCTTAAAGCGGCATTAGCTGTCAAAATATTGATATTTCTAATATTACAGTCCGTTTCTTCATTGTGTTTCAGGGTGGAAAGGGAACTGTTTCTCAACACATTTTCACCCGACGTAAGTTAAATACAAGGCCTATTTGTCATGGTAACATATACCTTCAACATTACAACCAGGTGCAAAGTTACGTCGGACGCAAATGTCTTGAGAGACAGCCCTCAGTGCCAGAAGACGCTCGATTTGGTAAGCTTTGTTCAAAGACGGCCCCAGTTGTACCTCATTTTTTAAAAAGGGAATCCATCGAACAAAAGCTTACTTGAATTCCAAATAGTCTATTCAGCAATGATACTGATTATTGCCCACTACAGAGATTTTCCGTAATACAAAGATCGATAATTATAATCGATCTAAGAAATCGACAGAGAAGGTCTTAGTTTAGAAATTCGAACGAAGACTAATCATAACTGTATTTCCTGATGATATTCTAGAATCTAGATCATATACTAGAATGTTTATCGTCTAAGAACCTTGAAAGATACGGACAGGGAAGATCAGAGGTGACACGATAACCTAATTGACGTGCGTCACACCAAAAAGCCCTAGAGTAAACATATAGTATCTTGTCAGATGATACCCTCGATAAAGACACCGGTATAGGGTCAAAAGCTCGTGTTGTTCACAAACAATTGACTTCGTGGCCATGCCTTAATCATTTCTCATTAATATAGTATATTGTCGTATAATGAAATATCATTAAGCCAGGATAGTGCTAATTCAAACACATTAACCCATATTAGCTCTTTTGGGATTCCGATTATCATGATTACAAACACTATAGGAAAATACATATCTTCCTTGCAATTACAAGCCACACATAGTCATATTGGGTCCTTTGATGAATAATAAATGAATATTTCACGCCTATCTTATTAGCCACATTGATTGAATAAACCATTATACCCATTCTAATGCTGAAGATACAGATAGGTTTTCTGTTAGGAATCCAGTAATATATTTTTATGATATACAACCATTAGCTCAGCGGTGTAGCTCTATGGTTTGTAAGACAGTATAATTCTACTTTGTCCACAAAGAACGCCCAGTAACTTTGTGCTTAGTCGTAAGGTGGAGGCACATGTTGAAAGGCTTGGTATAAGACATCCGTTGAATTAACGTTAATGTTACAAATAGTGGCCACAGAAGGCTAATAGCGTCTGTCGTCAATCGAAAAGATTCAATTGTACTTTATGTGTATATATCTATAGTTGCTCTACGACTGCGGAATATATGAGTATTGTAATGCTTTCAATGCTCTGTTCAAGAGATGCTGTTCTTCTGTGACGTCCTAAATTCATAAAAGCTAAGGGAGGTAAGCAAGTAAAGATCAGAAGCGTGGGTAAAAATAGCCCATTTAAATCTTATTTCCCGCTAAATTCCGAATGTTCAATATAACATTAAGTGTAATCCTTTGCTTATGATCTTTAAATGGGGGTCTTGCTTTGAAGTTCTTGTAAAACGCATGCATGGCTGTACGGGTAGGCTATACTTTTCTTTGCAGAACATTGAGCAGGACGTAAAACCCCAATCACTCACTCACTCACTCTTTGCAGAACACTTTCGCTCGCCATGCCCAACCTCTCCCATTTCTGATAATTAACACGATGTACCGATGGCGTAATTATGCAATCGCCTACTAAGGCGGTTACGTCGGCAGTGTGCCACGCGTTCACACAAAGCGCGTCGCAGCCCGCAACCTTATCCAAAAATACAACCACTATGGACCATTAGCTAATGTCCACATGTCCTGAAAAATTCAACGGCATGTTGAAGTTTTCAACTGGGATTCTAAGCCCTAGCGAGATTATTTTAAACTTGCAACCTTTTCCATTGAAATCTCTATTAACGTAACGATGTCAAAACTATAAATTGTTCAAAAAATGTATGAAACATTATTACAATGGCTTCTTGATAAGTTTAAAATAGTATTAGAATAGTTCACGCTTATAATCAATACAAATATACAAAATAGGAAATGTTTGATACTACGTTATATTTCCATTAGAAGAACTCTTCAAATTGGAGATGCATTTGGTGGTAAGAGTAGGACAACATCGTTTTCGTTGTAATGCACAGGAATACAAACAATGGACAAGATATATTTACAGATAATTTCGTTAGGTTTTAATGAATTAATTAAACCTTTCTATTTTTATTTTTTTTACTATCTGCGGTAAAGTCCAGAGAAATGTTTTGATCCTATGAACTGTCTAAAGTTTTCTGTAGCAATTCTCTATTCATTAAAGGCAAGGCCCGTCTAAGAAATCTGGCGAGAGTAGAGAAATGCTTCCTTCTTTTATAAAGAGAGAAACAAGGGGGTAACTGTTCCTTGATGGAAATATAACGTATCGACGCTAGTTAGAAACTGACCCACTTAATTATTGAATGAAATAATTCGTGTATCTTTAGAATCAACGGAAATTGAAAGACGAACCGTTATCCTTGAAAGAAGCTCTAATATAACATCAAAGCAATTGAGAGTCAGCTTGATATCAAGTTACCAATTTATTGTGATGAACGCGAAGAAGATGGTTTAACGCATCGCGGAACGCATTAATGAATCGAGGCCATACCTGAATAAAGTTAGTAGTAGAAATACTTACTAAAATAGGGACCAAAAAAAGGTACAGTGTCGCGTTACTTGATTGTGTCTACTGTCCAAGTAAGTAGGTAAACTGCAATCAGAACCGTTGCTAGGAAAGCACGTGCCACGTCAAGCGCGATGCGGTTAGGCTTCCAATTACACGAGTTCTATTAAGACACGCGGAAGCCAACGGGCAATATTTCAGCTTTTTATGGAATGGTTCCTTTCCTGTCATTATCTGTCTATGCATTTGTTTACATTCCGTATAACGTAAAGTACAATAAAACATCGCCGGAGCTTTTTATACATCGCTCAAAGGGTTATCTGACACAAGAGGTTTACTGTTCCGGGACTACTAGTCAATAGCTTTTAGACAATTGAACAAAAACACAAGCTCCTGAAAAACAACAATGCTAGAGAGATGATACAGTGGTTAATTCTTTCTTATATTAAGAAAACGTCCATTGCACTCCTGTCCAGATAAATTGACTTTTAGGGGTGGCGTAGCAATCTTTATGGAAGATGGGGACCGAGTTCTACGCAAAGAGAATATCTTCACTTCCTCCGGTACGTTGAAACATCCGTTATGCATCGATCGGGAAAAGACGAAGCCATAGATTTCAAAAGATTGTGTTGGATTCGAGTCCATCACACATTGGTTGAATACCTTTCTCAATCTTTAAATGCCCTTGAACATCGACAATTACGCAACGTATATTCATTTGAAATGACTAAAAAGTTCATACACAGATCAGCCTCCTAGATTATTTTCTCTTATATGACGGCGTTGCTAGGTTTATTTTTGAGACATTATGAACTGGGCGCATTTTCGCAAATGTATTTACTGTTTATTGAACGTCAGCATGACTGTATTAGTAGTTCCAAAAATCGGACTAATTCACATATTAACTACTAGTATCTATTTTTAGAAGGGATTCGGTGGTTCAGTCGGTTAGAGTGATCTCCCTCATTCCGACACAGGCCTTCCATCTACGCGGCGCGGGATCGAATCCCTCACGGACAAAATAATTGATTTTTTCCTCCATCGAGGTATGTGGAAGAGTTGCTAGGTAGTTGCCGATGGTCAGGGGTTTCCTTCCTTCGGGCGGAGAGTCAGGTTTCCTCTCCCACTACACCAGGCAACGTCGTCATATAAGTGAAATAATCTTGAGTACGGCGCAAAACACCAATCAATCAATCTGTTTTTATAAACAGACTTAATGGCTCCCTTGAAAGTTTGGGGAGGATGGTATGACCCAGGACGTAGCAGTGGATGCCTGTCAGTACGTTTGAAGAATACTTTGTGATCTAGACGCGAATGAGAATGAGAAGAGAATGGGATCAACAGACTGGTAACAACACGTATCAGATCTCTATATATTAGAACCTGCAACCTAGAAACGCTGAACTACAGTACTAAATTACTCTTAAATAGTATTAACACTAAAATACACCGGCACAGGGAAAAGTATCTTCACTAAATAACCCTAGAAAAAGGGGGTATGCCATTTGGACCTTTATACCCAGTTACATGTAGGTACATTACGCACTAAATGGCTCTTTAACAAGAGGCATTACGTAGAATAAGTCAATACATTATAATCTTGTCAGTGCTTTAACAAAAACATAATACAGGGTCAGCAGCAACACATTACCAGCCAGATAATACCAGTCGCCCTTAGACCAATAATCCGGGCTAAATACACGGTATAAAAAATAAGGACATATATTGACAATGAAACACGTGGGATGATATAAGACACTCGAGGCTTAAAGTGGCGATGGCTTTATGGGGTTTTTCTTTGGATCTGAAACATTAATGTAAATCTGCGACAAAAAGTCATGTGCGCCTCAAGTTAAATGAAATAAAACAGCACTTTTTTAGAGTTGGGTCAATTCTGCACCCCTTCGCTTAGATGATGGCAGAAAAGCTATACGATACCAAGTAGCTGCTGGTTAAAGGGAACCATATAGTGCGGCAAAGGGAACCCTTTAGTTGGGCAAAAGGAATCCTATATAGTTGGGCAAAAGGAATCCTATATAGTTGGGCAAAAGGAATCCTGTATAGTGCGGCAAAAGGAACGCTTTAGTTGGGCGAAAGGAATCCTGTATAGTGCGGCAAAAGGAACCCTTTAGTTGGGCGAAAGGAACCCTGTATAGTGCGGCAAAAGGAACCCTTTAGTTGCGCAAAAGGAATCCTGTATAGTGCGGCAAAAGGAACCCTTTAGTTGGGCGAAAGGAACCCTGCATAGTGCGGCAAAAGGAACCCTTTAGTTGAGCAAAAGGAATCCTGTATAGTGCGGCAAAAGGAACCCTTTAGTTGGGCGAAAGGAACCCTGTATAGTGCGGCAAAAGGAACCCTTTAGTTGGGCAAAAGGAATCCTGTATAGTGCGGCAAAAGGAACCCTTTAGTTGGGCAAAAGGAATCCTATATAGTGCGGCAAAAGGAATCATCTAGTGCGGCAAAATGAACCCAATAGAGCGGCAAAAGAAATCCTATAGTGCGACACTGAAGTCCGGCAAAAGAGGCCCTATAAAGCGACAAAAGGAACCCATACCCTACAAAAAGAGTTTATATAAATTATCCTGTTAGTCAGTTGTACGCAAAATCCCGTCATGAGAAAATAAGGCCAGTTTCCCAGTGTTAATCGAATTTAATTAGCGAACACAAATTTGGCACTATAGGTAAATCCTGTAAGGCACTTTCGGTCACAATATCTCCATTTAATAAAACTATAAACAGATAAAACTTGTGGAATGGCGTCGTTCTCGGAAACTAACGCAAGGTTCAATGTTGGAAACGGTTGGATATCTCGGCCTGTGGAAACACTCTGCTTCGGCAGACAGTCAACACGATAAACATCGATACGGGTCCATTTGGCGTGACGGGACTCGTTCAATACGATAGTTATTCGGCGGAATTAACGCAATGAAAACAGACTTTGTGTTTACCAGCGGACAGGAGGAAGCTGCGGCTACTAGCAGGTGACTCTAGAACTAATGTAATATTCTATTGAATTGACGGCAAGTGAAATGAAAGCCAAATACTATTGACTTACAATAAAGCTTATGTATGGTGGGCAATACATGCCATCGCATTTCTTTAAAAGAGGGGTGAAATATACAGCACACCTTATCTATATGTTAAAACAACTTTTGGACGACAAAAAAATGTTGGTACTTATTGAACTCCATACATCAAATCAAATTAAGACCTTTAATTAGACTGATTGATTGATTGATGTTTACCCCTATATCAATTATATGGTGGTGATAGGTGGTAGTTGCGATTACATTAACGACAAATGAGACGAAACCCAGTCAGATTTTCTTTTCATTTTTATGCTCTTTTAAACCAAAGTGATTGAATAAAATAGTAGCAGACAGAATTCTATTATCAAAACCGTTTCATATTGTTTATTTCTATACGGCACATAAGGCATTCCATGCACCTATATTCAGAATTACATATATTGTTTCCAATATGACCAGACAATTTGACCAAAATAAAAAGTGAAAAATTTATGAAATAATCTTTCACTCAGTCGCCGAGCGTGAAAGAGTTGACAGGCACTCGCCGAAGGTAACGGGAATCCTCCGGGCATAGAGCCTGGTTTCCTCCCCCACTAAACCTGGCAACGCCGCCATATAAGTGAAATAAGCTTGACTCCGGCGTAAACCATTAATCAACCAATCAATCAATCCAATATGACCAGACAATCATGACCCGTTATACATGTATTATACTGCAGCTAACAAATTAGTAGCATGTTAACTGGTGGCAATTAGAAAGCATATTAACGGTCCAGTGGAAAATCATTCCATAGGATATCGAATAACTCATTAAGTGCATGTACCATTGGCATGGCTTAACTATATTAATTATCGGAAGGTGAGCCATTGCTCTGTGTGTATATCCCAACCTGTAAAGCGGATAAAAAGCGACCGAGAGTATACGGGCACGTGTAAAAGTGTTAATACATTCGAATTGGTCCTGTAACTCGCATGAGCTACCAAAAAGTTGAACGGAAACACAAAAATGTGTAATTATCGGCTATTTTTATGAAGAAGTACAATTTATAGGCTATATCTACTAAAGCCAAATCACATAGGACAATTCGTCACGGTAACCGTTTTAATGTCATTTTAGCGTAAAATGTAAAATTTACAAGTCAGACATTGCACAGTGACTAGCCAACATTAAAAGTAACAATAAACAATTTTCTGTTAAATGTCCTGATTTTGAATAAATGGGATTCGAACCCGCGTCGAATCGATGGAAGGTCTATGTGGGACTGAGGGACGATCACACTAACCCACTGGACCCCTGAGGCTCCTACTTCAATAAATGGACGTGAGTTCGATTCTCACCCTGATCCGGATTTTTTTCCGGGTCAATCAGTGTCGGTTAATTTACTAATTCTGTAAATCGCTTGGTAGCAGGAAAGTTTACTCTGTTATTAATATCTTCTTAGTATACCTATTAAGCATATGTTTATGGGTTCACAATTTGTGATATTGATTTTTATACAAATTGGTGAGAGGACATCCATAAAGATTTTTGTTAATAAATTGTGAAGTTATCTCTTGACTGTCAGAATTCGAGAAAAAAATCCTATTTGTGAAACAAATTTGACTTTTTGGCCGTCTGTTAATATTTTTGAGATAATCTAAGTGTATCATGCGCTTTCAGAGCTGGAAAGTGATGGAAAGCTGCTCAATCCACAAGGGAGCCGACTCCAAAGTGCCAACGTTAACACTCACAAATAGCTGTACAGTTATAACCTCACATACTTCCGTATAACAAGGTATATAGTAATTTGGGGATAATGCTAATCAAGATATATTAACCGATTTCTAGTCTTAAGGGATTGGAAGTGGCATTATTGTAAATATGGGGATCATAAAAGCTCTCCCTGTCGTACTCCTTTGTGGAAGTCAGACTCATCCGTACACATCTATGCTGAATTATATATGAGCTTTAATGGAAATATTTCACGTCTGTCTTATTGGCTATAAAGAGCAATGAGCTGTAAACACGATTTATCAATTCCAAAGAATTGTAAATGTTTTTCATGTGTGAACGAACCATCATGTTTCCCCATGGGCGGCAATGTCTAGAAAAGTCATTAGCAAATGTATGGAGAATCAGACGTAAACTGTACGTAGGTATGTTGAAATTTGCTGTAGAAAAGATTTTCCTGCAAACATGTATTCAACGATATGCCTCGAGTGTAACGTCTTCTTGGTCCAACTAAAAAGCGATATGTATTCAATCTTAATATATAGATGGTATATCCACATTGTATCAAGGGTGCAACCACAGGGTTCAACCACAATATATAAATGATATATCAACATTGCCTTAATGATACAACCACAGGGTTCAACCACAATGACTCGAGAGTTCTACAACATTGTATCAAGGGTTCAACCACATAATCTTATGTGTTCGGTCACATTGTATCAAGGGTTCAACCACATTATCTTCAGTGTTCAGTCACATTGTATCAAGGGTTGAACCACATTATATTCAGTGTTCAGCCACATTGTATCAAGGGTTGAACCACATTATCTTCAGTGTTCAGTCACATTGTATCAAGGGTTCAACCTTATTATATTCAGTGTTCAGTTACATTGTATCAAGGGTTTAACCTTATTATCTTCAGTATTTGGCCACATTGTATCAAGGGTTCAACCTTATTATCTTCAGTGTTCAGTCACATTGTATCAAGGGTTCAACCACATAATCTTCAGTGTTCGGCCACATTGTATCAAGAGTTCAACCACATTATCTTCAGTGTTCGGCCACTTTGTATCAAGGGTTCAACCACATTATCTTCAGTGTTCGGCCACTTTGTATCAAGGGTTCAACCACATTATCTTCAGTGTTCGGTCACATTGTATCAAGGGTTCAACCACATTATATTCAGTGTTCGGCCACTTTGTATCAAGGGTTGAACCACATTATATTCCGTGTTCGGTCACATTGTATCAAGGGTTCAACCACATTGTCCCAAGTGGGCAACAGCAACGTCTCGATGCCAACTCTTATTAAGTTGTCAAAATCAAGAATTATGACAATCAGACGGTTTATAGTTTGTCAAAAACTAAATTCTTAACGCTGAGATGAGAAAACATCATGTGGTCTGTGGTCTGCAAGATGGAACTTTGTTTGAAAGTTAACAGAACGAACTTTCATTCATTTAAGGCCTCAGTAACTTTAACATAACTTCTGGAAACTAAAAGGCTTCTTATTTGTATTTATGGAAAACAAATACATGTACCCCATATTTTGTTTTAGCTGAAAATATCAACATATTGGCGGCTCGTGCCACTTTAAGGCTGTCATGTGGCACTCCAAACTAATGGATAATATACATATTTCTTTGAGTGGCATTTAGAAGCTGGAAGCATGATACACAAGAACACTTATTTATGGGTAACCACTTCTGATTTTATTTCTTAGCAACGTTTCGGTCTGGGTTCTTAGACCATTCTCAAGCTATATATTTGAGCTATGGATGAGCTTTTGAAGGATTCCAAAGAGAGAGGTGTTTTGAGCTATAAATGGTTAAGAAATATACAATATATAGTTTATCATAGCATAAAAACTGTTAACAACAGTGCGACTTTCTTGAAAGCATGGTTTATTGGTGACATAGCACAAAAGACTTTGGTAACACTGCACTGATTGTTTGCATATCAATTCTAAAACAAGACACAGAGCGAAACAAGGACATGGACATTCTCAACTTTGCACCTGACAAAGTAATGATTGAAGAGTTTTTAGATTCCTGATTCAAGAGTTTTATCCAAGGAAATCGATTAACCATCATTTCAGGCAAATTTTTGCCGACATAACAGCCATTATTCAGAATATGAAAATACATGGGTGTTGCTATTCCATCACTCTTGGTGAACACTTTTCATTGGACCTATCCGATACGAGTATATCACAAGATTACTGTCATAAATCCATCATCCCCGGCATATTTACAAAGCAATTGACGACAAGTGCCTGGAAAAATGATAATAATAATTTACTGCGACACAAAAAGAAGTTCTGTAGAATACCAATGTAGACAAAATATATTGATAATCTTTATGACATATATATGTATTGGATCTAAGGCATGGGAAGGTGGACCATTGACCAGATCCATCGCAGTACACGAATAAGACAGGTGCCACTAATTGTCATGTAGTACGGACAACTTTGCACAAGCATAAGAGAGAACTTTTGCGTTTTTGTTTCCCTTTCTATTAATAAGTAATTGCTTTAATGAAATATCTATTGGTTTAAACTGTTTGCGCTGTTTCGTTTTCTTGCACATATTAATATATAACAGCTTCCTATTGACTTTCTAGTAGAAACTTTGAAATACCATAAACAAATAGCACAACCATTACAGGTAAATAAAATGTATGCATTCATATTTTGGTTTAATAAAATACACATTCACAGTTTAAGAATATACACCCTGAAATAAAGCAATGTTCGTCATATTCTGCAATTTATGAAGTAAAGGTGAACAAGATGCTCTTTGTGTTGTTTACTTTGGCCATGTCGGTACTCCATATAATTATGATATACGCGGACGTATTAATTGAAGTATTTCATAAAAAAACAGATATGTAAAAGATTCCTGAAAAGAAACACGCATTTAGTATAATTGTTTAGCAGTTTAATTTTAGATTCGATGAAACCCCTGAAGAATAAGATGTGATGGTAAATATATGTTGTTCAACGATTTACGATGAAGTCGTTTTCTTTAAATGACGACGCCCTGAAAGTACATGTAATTTGACAAGTATTAATTTCGTAAACCGAGTCACAGATTGACTATCAGTGTGTGTCTGAAATAAAATAAAAGAAAAGAAATGCCCTACCTCCAAATCCAAGGCTTGCTTGGTAGTTAACTGCTTCCCTGATGACGGCCGTTTAGACGAACTTGACGGCATCGGCGCTGACGACGCCGCGTGACCGCTGTAATTCATGACGCTGGCGTAAACGTAAAATTCCCTTTAGTATAATCCAAAGTGTATATGAATATTTCCAATAAAAAGAAAAAAGATCACAAATTTTACGACATTTTACACAGACTCCCAATGTATTGTACGGGCCCCTTTGACGCGACGTGAAGCGACTACTGGTAAAGGTATCCCGTAAAACAATTGATGAAAAGCGAAATCACAAACTTCACACCGTGAATAGTTGAGGATATATCTAATTTAACGGTAGGATAAATGTGTAATCATAAATTTCGCCTCAAATATCCATCCGACGTTCTAAATAAAGGTCAGACGTACGACGAATAACCCCATAAATTCATTGTACAACGATTCTCAAATTTGTATCTGACATTGAATACAAAGATAGGAGGAAATGTGAACAACTCAGAAAATTCTCCTCAAATATCCATCAGACATTGAATGCGAATGTAGGATGAAATGTGAGTTCACAAAGTTCACCTTACAAATATATCCGACTTAAAACAAGGCACTTTTGGTGTAGGACAAATTGAACGGTTGTTACAATGCGTCCATCGAGTTATTTCTTAAGACCGTAGAACTAAAACACTATGCCCAGACGATTTCGTTCTCGGAGATTAATTCCAGGTTGAATGCATGGAAGCTGTTGGATTTTGTCTGCCTGTCTAGGTACATTGCTTCAGCAGACATTGAGCGCTTGGCATCGATACCCGTTCACTGTGACGGGACGCGTTCGATTAGATATAGCTTTCCAGCAAGAATTGAGACCACGAAAGCTGACTGTGTTTACAAGCGGACGCGGGAAGCTGTGGCCACTAGCAGGTGACTATATAACTAATGCAACATTCAATTGAACTGTACGTGAATGGAGAGGTATGAAAGTCAATATACTATATACAAGATATCATTGTGATGTACTAGGACTAATGTATGGAGGTCAATACGGACCATCATATTTCTCTTTGTTTAGCCGCTATCGCTTTGAATGACCTGTTCGGGAACTTTATGGATTTTTTAAATAATTCGTATGGATTTCTACACCTTTTCAAACCCTCGGGAATTCCCATATCTGAAGTGTCCCAGGCTAGTGAGAAATAAAGCTTTCAACTGGACAATTCTTTCACACCGATCAAAACTCTAAGAGCGTAAGACTCGTTCTAAAGCTATCCAGAACAACACGTTCATTGACATACGTTTTCTAAGCAAAGTCTTTGTTTATTTATTAATTCAGTGGCTACTATCCTCAATCAGAAGCTTAACTTAACAGAATCATAAAACGGTTAGGTTTGCCCTGCTACTGAGGCCCTCTAAGCAGCGGGAATTTTCCCTTCGTTCGTGTGTTAAATGAAAGGACAATGTCCGCTACTTATAGGAGCTTGCACTTCCATATACGTGTATAGTCCCATTGAATTTCTGCAGGTATTGCATTTGGCTGTTTTCGTCATTCCATAAAATAATCCGTAAAAAAATTAATTCAACATCACTTTCTAGAGATAAGCAAGCAGACTGGCGGATTTTATCCCGGAGAATTTTCAGCTTATGTTAGAGAAATTTTTGTCGTGCTGATTTCCAACGATTTCGCTCTTAACGTATTTCAGAACACACGGCACTTGAAGCAAAGGCTTTTTTGTTGGAAGTTGTCCCCTTCAAGCAAGCTTTATCTTTAAGTGGCATGAGCTGCCAAAATCAATATAATTCAAACTGTCAAGATAATCAGGGAATCTTCAGCTCATTGAAAAACAAAACCGGCCACACACAATCAAACATCATTCAACGAGTCTATACTTTGTATCTACTCGAAAAAAATTATCGCTGTTTGGTTTGAAACTGAAAGTAGGTGGGCCATTTTGCTTCGTAACTGTGAGGTGATGTTACTGATCTTTCCCTCGACTTTCCCCCAGCCGGTCACTTGTCTTCCCCATAGAGCACCCCTGAGGATACTTTCTAATTTCCTGGATCATTTCCCCTGTATACTGGTTCCAAATCTTTGTTTTCGTCGAATGAATGGTCTTGGCTTGCTTAAGGCGACGTTGTTAATGTATTCCCAGAGCCTTGCAGGTTAGCGGTGATCTATATATATATGGAGATCGGCACGCCCCGTGGCTTAAGAATGCCTAACTTAGCCGGATACATGAGGTAATTTTGGGGTGTTTGATATTTCTAAACAATTGCTTAACGTGTAGTTCTGAGGCTGATATTAACGAAAAGCTCTTTATCTGTAATGTTTGGGAAAAATAGGGATTAGTTTTAAAATTCTGTTTTAACTGAAAGTTATCAAAATTTTGGTAGCTCGTGCCATTTTAAAGTTTTTCGCTTTAGTAACCGCGTGGTCCATTTTCGTTGCTGTTGAAAAACGACTTAAAATGTTCTGTCTTTTGTTGAAAGCTTTATCCAAAATGTTACAGGTGCAATTTAAGATCCTTCATTTAGTTAAGTTATAACGTAACTAGCATATCAATTCCTGCTTTTTACGTTCAAAAATTACGTCTACGTCCCTTTGTGAAACACGCTCCTGGCGTAAGAAAGCCATATTATATGTATACGGAGTTTCCCTAGAGATTTCGCGATGACCACTGACAGATGACGTTTTTTTGCTGACGTTGTCAGTTTGATAGACTTTTTTGTTCTACAACGTCAAAACTGAATATCAAATTCGAACGAAAAGACTTCTCACATGCGCAATGACAACGCCGGTGACAGGAAATTTGTGGAATTCTCACGTTACTCCCGCTCTCTATTGCGTTGGTAGCGTTGTTCAGTACATCACTACCAGCCTTTAATCAGGTCATTTATGCCGGCTGTCAAACAATTGTCAAGTTGTTGTGAGACGCCGTCATCTGTCGGAGTAAATTAATCGATATTGGTTCACTAAGCTGGCCTAATCGATAACAACAGGTGTATCTATTAACATGCTATTAACTCTGCAATGGTGGTCAATCGGTGTACTTAGACGGAAATTATAAACAAGAGGAAATACTACTGTATATATATAGGTCTATATAATGACGTTATACACCAGAAGAAAGCAATTAAAATGATACATTTGCAGTAACATTGTAGTAAGCAAGTTAGACATTCGTATAACGACAAAGGCCAAGTCTATATATTGACGTTATATCAGTAGGAAGTGATGAAATGTAACTAAAATGATACAAACATTGTAGTAAGCAACTTAGACATTCTTAAAACGACAAAGGCCAACGGAAAGCGTTAACATTTTGAATTGAACAAAATTTATAAAATTGAATGTCTATTTTTCTTATAAAGATTTTGAATTTTTCGTTGATATTTATGCCTGAAAATTAATATTCTACTGTTTAATATGCTTCCCGGTTATTTAAATACCATTCTTTGATTTAATACCGGTCGATGTTCTTTTTCTTTCATCGTCCACACTTTAATCAACTTCAAACGTAAATAAATAAAAAAAATTAAAAATTGAAATGCTTAATTGAATATATTCCGCATTTTATATCACAAGATAATAGAAATCCTATAATTTAACGATTTCTAAAGCTTGATAAAAGGCGAAAGTAACATTTAATAGCATTTCCCCGTTTAAATACGCGAGCTAAGCGAATAGAGGAATGGGTACCGGCAGTTAAAACAATTCCTCTGAATTATATATCAAGCAATATAATGCATTGGGCGTTTTATTGAATAAATATAAATTTAACACTGATCAAGATTCCTCGATTATAGATAATGTGTACTGTCAACTCGATGGGTAGTTTTTAGTATCAAATAAAACCTAACCATTCCCGGTCCCATGGGTTAACAAACTACATCAACAAAACGTTCTTCTGTACCTTTATTCGCATTAAGTCGTCTTGAATCGTTTTATCTTTTTCAATTATTTATCATTGGAACAAAGTAACTTTGGAAATTCTTCAAAGCTCTATGTATAACTGGTTTTCCGAAATGTATAAAATCTTTCCACGTGGTAAAATTTGCATAGTTTTTATTTACAGTAAAATCCATTTCTGATTTCCAATGTTCAAGTCCTGGGTGGGTGGAAATTTCGTCTTGTACGAGGCGTCGGAACACACTTCGGCTGTTTTCGCTTGCTACCCGTCGCCTACGTACAAGCCCGAAGTTTCAGAGAAGCGTCGCAGCCCTGGATTCCAATACCCATTCTGAACCCAAATAAAAGACGAGGACATGAAATGGATGCTATCCTGTATGTTTTCCTTATTGTTAGGTTAAAGAATAAATCATATACAATCGCGTTAGATATAGAATATTGACTATCTATACCTTGCATGTAGAAAGCTGAAACTGTTGTCTATAAATAGACAGATTTTGTTTAACCGGGAATTTATTCAAATGTTGACTTTGTAGCATCTTGCGACTTTATATAACGAAGATTTCCGTGGAAACAAGAGTCATATATTTCTTGTTTCGTTGAAAATCAATCTAAAATAGGGATTGATCCTACCTCCATTCACGGATACCGTGTAGATTAGTTGAGAATATCATCCAACTTTCGTGCAAAGATTGTATTACGTTTTTCATTTACTGATTCCCTAAAAAAAACGACTTCGGGGGTCCCCAAAATATTTACATCAATGTTTTTTGCAAAGAAATGCAAAACTCTACATGGAAAGGGAAAAACATCCAAAAAATGCAAAAACATCAAAGATATATATTACAAAATGGAATGAACAACTTTTTTTTCTAATATTTTCAATCAAAATAACTGCATCGCTTGGAACATTTGTGCAATACAGGATTAAACCTTCAACTCTTTGGCCGTTTACATGATGTGCAAACGCAAACAAGTTAGAGTTATTGAATGGCTTCCCGAGGGCATGGAAGATATCATCAAAAGAAAAACGCCGCAACCATGATACAAGCGTCTCTACCCGCTGGACATAACCCTTACTGCCTGCATATCACTGTCATATCCTCGGAAAACTGACCAAATAGAATAATTCGACTAATACAATAGCTAATTTCATCAATACAGTTATATGACTTGAGCACAGTCGCACTGGCACAGCATTGTATCGGGTACGGTAATTGCAGAGTCCCATGTGACTGTTTTCATTTTACTAATCATGCGCTCTTATACTGCAGATGCGTGCTGTTATTGATGGGATTGGTTGGTCTTAAGAAATAACCAAAACTGAAGGATGAGCTAGAGCGCTATGATTTCCCATGTGATAATGTTTCGCACATATTTTAGGGAGCGTATAGGGCCTACAGGTGCATGCAACGTGTCGATAAATTCTCAAATCCAAGGGCATTCTATACATTGTATGGAGTTGTAGTAAGGGGTACACTTTCAAATCGTTTAACCAGAATCTAGCATCCGAAACAGGCTTTCTTGTTCCAACAAGACCTGTGCTTGACGACGTCCCATGATACTCCCATTTCCATTGGATGGTTTGAACGATATTATTTCTCGCCAATTTGCGAAAGGTACACGAAGAGCAAAAAACAGTTGGCTTCTTTTTGTATACAGGCGACGTGGAACCGGGGGAGGGATGAGATTTTAGATTTGTCGGCTGAACAATTTCTCAAATCCTACAGTCACTATTCCAAAACCTCTCGAAAATGCGGGGAATTTTAATCTCGAGGAAAGCCGTCAGAACGTGTCGCTGACTATCTACTATCCGCTGGCCTCGTCTGCCCAACTTTCACATGCATTCAACGTTCTGCAGTTCTGAAGAATTCGTTTATTTTAAATTTTCAGTTTTAGAGAGTGAACAAAACAAAAAACGCAACATCGGCGCATACATAATCAGGAATATTTCAACAGTTTTGAATGTTGACTGTTGGGATTTCCTGTTTTGAGTGATTAAAAAGAAAACCCTTATTTTCAATAAAGCATGAAACAGTTGAGATTCACATCAGCCTATGGTAAGAGAGTACAGTGAAAATAATACATTGTAATACAATAAACTTACAAACCTGCAATCATGAAATGGTCAGCAAAAGGATGTAATTTAAAATATTCATATATTCTCACGAGGCAAACCCAACAGCCGGAAAGCATTCCGAAGCACATTTTGTCGCTTGGTCTATATTTAAGTTAAAGAAAGTGTCACTTCGACCAAAGAATTTAAATCAGACTCGCGTCCAATTGATTTTACCTGGGTTCCTGATAAGCAATACCATAATGGTTTTGAAACCCCACAGGAACGTAATAAAATTTGACCATCTTCGACACTTAACCCAATCGCAATGGATTCGGGATATAATACTCTGCAATGCTTTATGGCATTTTATGGTTTGATGAATAATTCAAAGAAAACAGTTTGAAAGTGGCATTAGCTGCATTAGTTTTTCCCGTGAAAATAAAATCTTTTAATTTTCGGCAAAGTTTTTCTGTGCTTCTAACCTCGAGAATGTACTTTTTCAAATAGTGTTTTGAACTTACATGGGCCTTGAATAAATGAACATTTTTTCGCGATTATTAGAATTTTGTTTACTTGTCGGACATTTTTGTTCGTGTCGGCTACATACTGCTTGAAGTTTTCTCATTCGAACGTTAATCATTTAGTTTAGTTTTCCGATCTTCAAGCCCTCTTATTGTCGTTACAATCAGAAGTTTTGAAAAAAATGAGAATTCTGGAAGCTACCTGAATGTCTTTTTCCTTGGCCAAGGCTTTATTACAAATGCATTGGACAAAAGCGGATTTTAATCGGCCGGTAGCCGCGTTATAGATTGATTAAAGTTTTACATTGTACTCATGATTACTTCAATTATATATTCTCTAAGCTTGCTTCCAAGTTATCCAATTGCTTGATCACTCAGGTGTTCTCCCGGCCTATTTATAATTTTTTATGAATTTTTCCAGTTTTCAAAAATCACAAGCATCAACTTTCTCTGAATGCGTCTGACTGTTTAATCATTTTAAGTAGGTTTATATTTCATGGGAGCAGAAATTAAGATATGGGCCTATTTTCTGTCCCTCTCTAAGCTTGCTCCCAAGTTATCCAATAGCTTGATGCTCTGGTGTTCTGTTGGGATTATAAACCACAGCTAACACGGCTACTAAGAACAGTACCATTCTACACATTGTGTTATTTTTACTAAATAAATCCGGTTCAGATTCTGATTAATTCCTCTTTTCAACATCAACCCAAACTAATCGATCTCCATTCAGGGGTATTCAATTGAAACTCCTCTTTAACACGTATTAAAGGTTAAGATACCTCTGCCCATAGAAACATTAGTTGAACCGTAGTTTATAACTCGAGGCATCCGTGAATGGTTTTTATCGATTGTGGTTTAAATGTAGCGTGTTATTCAATACCTGTTTACGGTCGTATGGAGACAAAACCATTTAAAGGAGCCCGGATATAAACAATGAAAATAAATACGGATTTATATCAAACTGATCCGTTTCCAAGACCGTGGGCGTGACCGTGCTTTGTGAGACTGATGCGAGGCCTAATAGTGACAACTGACAAGCGTGAAAAAATAGTATTTGTACTGTTTTTGTTGTTTGTTTCCTTTTGTGTTTGCATACGTGTGTTTCTTTTTGTTTTTATTTATTTAGGTGGGGGAGGTTTATTTGTTTTCTTTCACCTGGTAGAAATGGTATTTTTTGATTGTCAAAGAAACCAGCAATCCGGTTCAACAGCTGATCGTCAACGTTCTGGCCGACCTAGGATCGCATCGGCAGCCCAAGATCGCTACATCCGGTTACTTCACCTGAGAAACCGGACCAAAACAGCAACAGAAACAGCATCAAACATCCCAGGCCTCCGTCGAATATCGGCACAGACAGTCCGAAACCGTCTCCGTCAAAACGGCTTACGCGCCAGACGTCCTTACTTTGTCGTAGTAGGCTACTGAGACGTCAGCATCGACTTGCAAGGGTCCGATGGTGCAACAGGTTAAGGGACTGGAATCTGCGAAACTGAAGGCGGGTCTAGTTCAGCGATGAATCAAGATTCCAGCTGCAGAGAAGAAATGGCCGTACACGAGTCTACAGACGCCGAAATGAGAAGTTCGTAAGGAACTGCGTCCTTGAGGTCGACAATTTCGGCGTAGGAAGTGTGATGGTGTGAGGTGCCATATCCTGTGCCCGAAAAACTCAACTGGTGCACATTTCCGGCAACCTAAACACCGTTCGATACACAGATGAGGTTTTGACACCACAAATGCTGCCCGACAACGCTCGGCCGCACACAGCTCGTGCTACTGTTGAATTTCTAGCCAACCAGAACGTAACAGTGCTCCCCTGGCCGTCCAAATCACCAGATTTGAACCCAATAGAACATTTGTGGGATGATTTGGATAGACGCGTGCGCAGTCGTCATCCAGCGCCGCAAACTCTGCAAGAACTGCAGCAGGCTCTTGAGCAAGAATGGAGGAGAATTCCACAAAACCGTATTCGTCGATTGATTGTGTCTATGCCGAGACGGGTCCGTGCTGTGTTACAGGTTAATGGTGGGCACAACAGATATTGACGTTGCAGTGACGTCATCTGAGCGCTTTGAACTTTAATGTGATATTTTTTTACATGTGAATGAACTTTACAGTCTGAACAACCAGTCTGCCAAATTTCAGTGTAATGTGATGCTTATTTCTGTATCAAAAATGATGTTGAAAATTCATATTTTGAAGAACAAGAATTGGATGTTGCGTTTCTTTTTTGGGAGAGTATACATGTATATACTTTACACCCTCATATAAAATGTCCTATGTTTAATTTTAATGTTTTACTTTTAGTAAGCTCGTGTATATTGACTTTCAAAACAAATGTTTGAAAGGTTACGGGGCCACTGTGTACAGCAATTTGTAAAAAAAAAAAAGTCAAAAAGCTCCAGAGCATTAACTCCGGGGTGACCTAAAGACACTGTATCTAGGCATAAAGATGTATTAAGTGTAGCAATCATATTAACGGAACAAACTATACAGCCAGGACCTTATTTCCCACATGATAAAACATAAATGAAATATTCATAGCATTTATCAAATATCTTCACATGTGGTCAAATCAAAAAGCCTCGAAGCACTTCCGACTGGTATTTGTCGCTTGATAAATATTTCAAAATACATGTGACCTGATCAAAGCCTTTAACAGATTTGAGCAGAGTTAATTCGATGAAAACTTCTAGGAAATATTTCCGTAATGGATTTGGAATTCCGAATGCAAAAAAAGAAGCGCTTGGTTTGTATAAACCTGCGAATGCCAACTACTTTCAGACGCAAGGCTTTACGGTATCCTATAATGCTCGCTGAATAATTCAGAGAAAATTGGATACTTCAGTTTTCATTTGCCACTCAAGCGTTTATGGATATGGCCAAATAATTGTCGCTGCATAATTTAAGGATGGGAAGCATTTAATTGGTCAATTTGTGAAACATAAGTGCGCAGTAAAAACGTGTCCTGGTGAGCAGAAGGTGTGATTTCTAAAACCGAAAGCCCAGAGGTTCAAAGTTTTTCGCGACTCCGCCACATCCATGACACATTCAACCCAGATTTGAGATATCTACATGTATTTACCAAATGCCTTCGACCCCTTTTATGTAACCTATGTATGATCATTTCACCGAAAGTTTTGGTCAAATTACTGTATGTCCATGTGTCAGTTTCAATGAACTGACTGAATTTTCTCTGAGATATCTTGGGTTCATTATGAGATTTCAAAAGCCGTATCCTATTCCGTTAAAGTGGCATGGGTTGCCACTGTTCACACTTTTTTCATAAATCCTGTTCGTCGAGACAATATATAGGAGGGCTTGAATTTCATCTAAAACTAAATGATTGACGTTGGAAAGAGACAAATTCATCAGTCTGTTAGCCAAAGAACAATAATAATAACCGAGACCTACGTTTGTTCATTCACGATGAAGTTTTTTATAGTGATTCGAAAGCAAGCTGCAATCATCATCAGTGAAATTACTGATTTAGTGAATTTAGTAATTTCCCTGATGACAATTGCAGCTTGCTTTCATTCATTTTAGGCCAAAGTTAGACCTGGTAGAACCCTGGTTCTGAAACGGTATCGAAAGCCAATCGGATGTCATAAGCATCATCTTACTGTTAAAGGAACACTCGCCGCGGGAGTCAAGAATACTGTTTACGTTCAAAACAGTAAACGGTTTTCTGTATTTTTCCCCAGACAGAAGAAAGTTAGGAAGAAACGTATAACCCATTGGTGGAAGGCTGTTCGGATTGAGCGTTCAACGCTCTACCTACTGAGCCACGGAGGCCCCGTTAGTCTTAGAGAATGCTATAACGTACATTCTCGAGGAAAAGTTCCACTTAAAAGCATCTTTACTGTACTTCCTGAGAAAAAATATCCGCTAATTTTAAAATTTGGTTTTAACGGGAAAATGCCACTTTTGTCGTTTACCTTTTCTGTATGGAGTAGGCCTAGGAAAATCGCTCATGGTAATAATATGGCGTACATCATTCATATGAATGGACGCTCCAATAAACTAAAACAACCAACCAGCCTTTTCTATATACATGAACGCTCTTTGGCAGCGATAAAAGTTTCAAACACTGCGTGGAAGTGGGCCCCTTTGGAGATGCTACAAAACTGAAACTATTTAACAAATATCTAATATCGATAAAAAATATGGCAAAAACTGTGGACCTCTAAATTTAGATCTAAGAAGTTTTTGGCATTATGGCTTCCACTTTACGTTAAAGTGGCATGAGCTGCCAAAATTCAAACTTTTTACATAATTTCTGATCGTGACAACAGTACGAGGCTTTGAAGGCCATCGAAAAACTAAATGATTGGCGTCGGAATGAGGAAAATCCATACAATATGTGGCCTGTACTAACCGAAAACGTGTTCGAAAATTAAACAAAATTGAAATAACCGGGACGACCATTCATTGATTCTAAGCCAAAGTTAGTTCAAAACTATACTTTATCGTACATTTTCGAGACTAGAAACACTAAAACCCGTCTGAATTATATGTCTTGAGAAAATTATCCAATAATTTCAACATTCTGTTTTAACGTCAAAATATCGACATTTTGGCAGCTCATGCCACTTTAACGTGTGAAAGTTAAAGGGAGTCATTTTCCGACATTGTTTTTTTTTTCTTTTCACGCACCTGAGTTAATGAAGATACATTGCTAAAAATATGGCCATCTGGTCAGATGTGTGTCAAATATCATCCAATTATAATGTATAGCTTTTGTTACTTTTAAAAATGATTGACGGCGTGCCCACATGCTTACTTCCTTTGCTAAAGCAACCATGTCTCGCTTGCGAAGATTAGTCTAACATCTCTGTTAGATTGGTTCACCGCTTAGGTTAAGATACCTCTGCTCGTAGAAACCATAGTCATTGTTTAGACCAACATGAATGGCTCTGATTGATTTTGACTCACATATGACATTAAAAGGAGAGTTATGTGATGAGGAAATCGGTATATAGATGTAAGATGGCCAAAACTGACAAAAATCTGCTTCAACTAAGGAAGAAGAAGAAGGAAAGATTCCCTCAGCAATAAAAGATCGTTGATACGACGTTCTTCGTCTGAAGGACATCACCTTGCTATATATACGATAGTGTGGGGCATATATTTGTTGATATGATTCAAAGACCCGGGTCGATTCCATTCAATCTCATACAGACATCAAACGTCAATGTTACGTCAATCAATGTCCTTGACGGAGATAGACTAAGATAGATAATAGCAAGAGATAAATCAAATTGATATAGTCTGGAACCATAAGATCTTTCAAATGCCCGATCTGAAGAAGAATCAATAACTCTTGAACAACTAGGTTGGCCTACACCGTGTTATTGCCCCGTTCTAAATCAAAGCGAAACACTTTGCCGCCCCCCCCCCCCCCCCCCCCGCCAAATTTTGGTTTTCTGAAAATGCTATTGCAGGCCTTTCAGAATCGCAGGAAGTCCAAATTGTGGAATTACATGCATTTCAGAAATATAACTTCATGGCTATATAATTGGATCATCAGAAGTCAACTTCTCTCGGTGTGGATCCAATACCTAATATGCTTGTCCTCTAACCTCTGGTGGGGGGGGGGGGGGGGGGGTCGAATCCCACTCAGTGTGAAATAAATTAGAAAATGTTCTGGCTGGGTTTTCCCTTGAACGACCTATGTGGGATGGTTGCCAGTTGCCCCACAATAGAACTGCCAACGCCGCCATATAAGTGAAATAATCTTGAGCGCGAGGTAAAACACCAACAATCAATCAATCACTCGTACCTCTGGCGACCTAGGGACCGTCTCACGAAGCCTTCGCAAAATGCGATCAATCGCAGTTGTCATGACGTGGTAGCTTTTCGCTATGGTATCGGTTGGTAACTAGGCTTCGTTTGAGATGCGACTGCTTTTTTAGACGATCCCCTGATTCTAATCGCCATTATTTCAAATTTACCATGTCTTGTCTCATTAAGGCCTTCAAAGATATGCATAAAAAGTATATTGGTCTTGCAAGACTAAGGTTGATTGATTGGTGTTTTACGCCGCACTCAAGATTATTTCACTTATATGGCCGGGTTGCCAGGTTTAATGGGTAAGGAAACCGGGCTTTTTGCCCGGAGGGGACCCCTGGATGGGATTAGAACCCATCGATGGGAGGCATGTGTCGGACTGAGAGACAAGCACTCTAACAGACAGAGCCACCAAGGCCCCTTGTAGACAAAGGATATATCGGATTACTAGTAATCTATAGCATGATCTTTGACCTTCAAATTTCAATTTTTTTATGAACTAGGTGTCAAACGGGGTTTGTCGGGCTATTAAAAGATGCATTACGTGGTGCTGCGCGCCCTATTCAAGATTATTTCTTTTGCAGCTCGGCGTTGTCAGGTTAATTGGAGGAGAAAACCCGGACTAACAATTGATAGGTCTACCACCCCGTATATATAAGCCGATGGATTAACAGATCATTTGTTCTTATTAAAAAGTAGTTTTTGAGCCCAAAATATATTAATAGATTGTAAGAATAAGCGCATAAAATATATGAAGGATGCAATTGGGTAACACATGGCATATACCAGCCAAAGCTCTGGTTTTTAGCAACATTTTTCTTTAATAAAATAACATCTTCTGCAATTTGGTGAGTGGATGGAAGTTAATCCGATGTGCGCATCAAAATAACCATTCAACTAAGGATTCCCCAGTTCTCTGTTGGCGGAAGAAAAGGAAACGACATTGGATAGCTTCTGCCACCTCAATATGTAAATTGGCAAGTGAAAATAGAATAATGTAATGTGATGCAATTTGACTAAAACTCAGAAGAAAACAATATTTTCCATTTACTATGGTCATAAATCTTTATTGTAGCTCTATATGGATTTCCCATTTCTTAAATTGGTCTGTCAAACTGGATACGGATGAGTTCTAGCCCGAATAATCAGCCTCTGTGGTGCTGAGAATCTGACACACTCCCTGACGTATGCACCACAGATAGAAATATAAAAAAAACACACAGACAAGATTTCTCGGCTAGGATGAGTTCCATTACGTCGAGTTTCATATTATGCATGCACGAATCAGAACAAAATCAACATTGCCACTTAATACAGCACTTTAGAAAACTACATTTCTGTAACATAACCCATTTATCGTGTCAGGTCATATACATTTTAAGAAATATTAATACGCCTGATTGATTGAATGTTCTATAAATAACACCAATTGATACAGTCTTGCTTGGCGTGAGCAATCAATAGAAAGAAAAAAGGATTCAATATTCCGGTTTATTTGCCATTCATCTTCAAGAATATGGTTTATTTATACCGAAATCTAGCACAGTCTATTTGTCTAATTTTTTTATGTCTTTCTTCGAATAGACCACTCTACTAGTATAGCCTTAGCTGGTAAGTCAAAACTTACCGGAGAAATCTTGTCTGTGTGGTTTTTCTTTATTTCTATATTACCCGGTGCAAACGTCAGGAAGTTTATGTTAGATTCCCAGCACCATAGAGGCTGATTGCTCGGGCTAGTCAAAACTCTAATATAGAGAAGAACACTGCCCCTGGCGTTTTCGTGTTAGGCCCTTTATTATTATATCAACGTAATAATTAAGTAAATTTTCTTTTCTCTCTTACTATTTTTAGAAAAATCAGAACACAAACATGTTGTTTATTTGGTTGCTCATTGCTTGAAGGTCAAAGGGAGGTAACTCTTATAGCAATGGAGAACGAAGGGGATTCCCCAGTAACGTTAACCGGAAATGTCAAAATCAGTTGACTTCGTGAGACTAGCAACGTAGTATTTGAAGGTAAGACGAACCGTCGATTTTTCAAAAATAATGGATATGATTTCAATTTCCATGTTAACGAATCTACTGTTAAGGGGTCGGATAAGGTATTAGACTCAATCTGTTTGTGATACTTTTACGAAATTCGTCGTCATTTTACATTGGCGATTGAAACATTTCCATGTTGTTGTTGTTTCACGGAGAAACTGACGAAATACGTTGCCGTTGGTTTGATGACGGTTCATATCATTTTTATTACTGACGTGTATTTTTGGTATCGGTCAGACTCTTATTTTTAACTTGGAATATACTGGTCACTATGAGTGATATAGATATTCGACAAATGTAAAAATTAGTATTTAATTGCTGCATTATTAATGTAGGCAGGTCGGGTCAATTTTAATCATCTAAAGTTTGTTTCTAAAACCTATACCAAACTATTCTTAACATAGTTATAAGATGTAATTAGAATTCCATTTGACATGTATAATCGTATTTACTTAGAAAAATGATATTTAATAAATCAGGGGAGACCACTTTTGTCGCTAAATATGGGCCTTTTCCAAGCATTTTTATGAATGGTAGTTATTTTTCTGTTCAAGCGAAAATGAGCAAACAGGGTCCAATGAAAGGGCCCTGAAAAAATATCTAGACTACACTTTTTGTTTTGTTTTTAACTGTTGAGACTCACACTTGCTTTTTAACTTTTATGATCGAATACCTTGTACCAACATTTGATGACGTCACCGACCTGCCTAATTAATGAGCCTTTTAGTTTTAGGACCCGTTTTTGGTAAGGGTAAAGAATAGCAGGTAATCGAAAAAGGTCAGTTGGCAAACAATAAGCTAACCCTAAGTTCCATGGGGGGTCGCAATGTTGAAGAGATAGGCCATCACCGAGCGACCCACATGATACCTGCTATTCTTTACTCTACCCCCGTTCTTGAGAGTGATTTTTGTTTCGACATCCACAGACTATGTAACACAGGCTTACACATCGTTTCTCTGACTTGTATATGAAAGTTGTATCGTAACCCTAATTTCTGTTGGATATTCTTGTCATCTTGGGACATTTAGAATTAGCAATTTCACATCTGTTCTGCGCACCTCTGAATGTCAGAGTGAATTCAAATGGACTTATCAGACACTGGCCTGACTTCCAGTAACGAAATCTTACCCTCGAATGTCGAAATCGAATTCCATAAACTGTAAACATGCTTAAAAGGGTTTTAAACTTCCGGATTTTCGCGCGACGTGGTCAAACTTGACTGAACTGTTCACTAATGTATTGATGAGCGTAGGAAAAACAATGAGTCATTATAGAAACAAAAACCTTTCACATCGCGACTTTTGTAAAATCAAGATAGACGGGGTTATTTGATTATCTCCCCTTGCGTGCGTACGTAGTTTCACACGCTTGATTTAGAGGTTTCCCATTGACAAACTGAGCTTCGTGGGTGAAGATGTGGACATAAATTACATGTACCGTAAATCGATTGACTTTCAAAATTTTTTTAAAAAAAAAAACGCTTTTTAACGCTAATTTTAATATTAAGGGATCAATTAACAGGATCTGACCCTGTTATTTCATAGGGGGCTAATGCTTCCACTGAAAGAATTATTTCGTTAAATTTTGATGATTGTTATGTGACTTGTGGAATCACTATTAGAATTGAAAATTATCTGAAGAACTGTATCTGAGCTGGTTATTTTGGTGGAAACCTACATTTTTTCAGTCATCTACATATTTAGGATAAATTCAGTGTTTTCATTCAAAATTTCAAAGTGGGATTTGAACCCCAGTAATGTCAAAGGTACATATGTTGGCATGGCAGTTAAGCCTTACGTCTGAAAATGTTTTCAGAATCTGCGGGCTGTTTTTTAAAACATTTTACGCACAGCGTAACTTTGCTCCTGGCTTAAACATAATGTTGAAGGTACTCGGTATATGTTGCTACATGATGATGTATGAGTATGGCAGTTAAGCTTTGCGTTGGACTTAATATGTCCACCGTATATGTTCTGATAGACAGTCCTTTGATTTTAATTTCCTCACATTTCACAGGTTTTCTTTACAGTATTCATCACAAGAAGCCTATTACAAGTCTATTACAAAATGGAATCTGTGTTTGGACAGAGATCTTTCAGTATGAAAGCACTGACAGACTTCAGTCATCTGTAAGTACATGTTGTATTTTGACAAATTTTACTCTGAACTTCGCCTTATACATGTACTCAGAGTAAAAACTGCAATATATTCTACAATGGACCATTTGCCAGTTTTCGTGCAACAATGACATGACGTTGTGGCACCAATCTTACACCGTCACTGAACAAGCCCAGCTTCTATTTCAGCCAAGTTCCTGTTTTATGCCAGAGTTTTTAGCTTCATTTAAATCCTTAAGACATAAACTGTCGCAATATCAGGTTTCATTTCTAAAATATGGGGTAAAAATGCTGAAAATATTTAGTCTAAAACAGATGGATGGTTTGTGCACTCTACCCTTTAGGGGTGTAATTGCAGCAGCCTTAGTAATTAGCGACGGCATTCTGTAAAAGCTGTCCTCATTAATACAGACCTAAATCTATAGGTCAGCAGTTTCATTGGCCTCCTCAACAGGATAAAAGTACATGTAAATCTCTAAAAGTGTCGTGCTAACTGAGGTGGCAAAGCCAATCTAGGTCAGCATTTTGTTTTGGCCGTGGCAAATCTTTCTAATTATAAGGGCGGATTTGTGATGGCACTAAATTACGTCATTTGCAATTGATTGGCAAATCACCTACTGGGGTACACTTTGTCAATGTATTGCTTTCAGATTTTTTCAACCGCCATTGCATCAAGAAAATAAATAATATTTTAAAATGCTAAGGATACAGTTTCCCCACTTTTGTAGGTTTGATATATTTAATACTTCTTGTGCATGTATGTCTTCATGAACTTCAGCCTTTATTTCTAATAAAAGTTGTGGAACGAAATGAAATCTATGAACTGTTTTGTATAATTGAACCTATGAGTCAGGACCATTTTGCAAACATGTCCATTGAAAAAATCCCTCTCTTCACTTCAGCGGACGATACCATTGCACAAACGCACAAATCCACATATTTTTTTATTCAATTTTTACAAACTGTCTTTACAAACTTTCTTTACAAATTTGTCTGTCTACCTACATGTAGGAACCCAATTTTATATTTTCGCTTTCTTTTTCCCATTATGATATTTCATTAATTTCAGTTTTCCAGACTTCTTGTTATAGCTGAAGATCCATACAACTTTGTGAATATATCACAAAGTATTAATTCAAAAAAAATTTACTGCTTAAAGTCAACTCCTGACTGTCGCCAACCTAATGAAATATCATTGGTTTTAGTTTATTGCGACATACATGTATGATTGGGTATAAAGGTCTAAACCTTTTTAACACAATTAGAAATTTGTCTCCAGTGTTATTTTATTGCAGAAGATTTTCCCTGTACGCGTGTGATTTAGTGTTCATAAATACTTGTATATACATAGCATTTATAAATACATATAGGCCAGCTCCTCTTGTACAGTACATGTATTTAGATTAATTTACTGATGTGTTTATACATGATTACTGAAGCATAAAATTCTTAGAAAATATTATGAAAGCGATCATTTAAAACTTGATCGATCCATGATAAAGGATGTCTGTTTACTTGTTAATTTACACAAGTTCCATATGCGTTGAAGGTTCAAATTTACAATGTACATCATGTACACACGTTCCAGGGTAAACATATTCGTTGAAGGTTCAAATTTACAATGTACATCATGTACACAAGTTCCAGGGTAAACATATGCGTTGAAGGTTCAAATTTACAATGTACATCATGTACACAAGTTCCAGGGTAAACATATTCGTTGAAGGTTCAAATTTACAATGTACATCATGTACACAAGTTCCAGGGTAAACATATGCGTTGAAGGTTCAAATTTACAATGTACATCATGTACACAAGTTCCAGGGTAAACATATGCGTTGATGGTTCAAATTTACAATGTACATCATGTACACAAGTTCCAGGGTAAACATATGCGTTGAAGGTTCAAATTTACAATGTACATCATGTACACAAGTTCCAGGGTAAACATATGCGTTGATGGTTCAAATTTACAATGTACATCATGTACACAAGTTCCAGGGTAAACATATGCGTTGAAGGTTCAAATTTACAATGTACATCATGTACACAAGTTCCAGGGTAAACATATGCGTTGATGGTTCAAATTTACAATGTACATCATGTACACAAGTTCCAGGGTAAACATATGCGTTGAAGGTTCAAATTTACAATGTACATCATGTACACAAGTTCCAGGGTAAACATATGCGTTGATGGTTCAAATTTACAATGTACATCATGTACACAAGTTCCAGGGTAAACATATGCGTTGAAGGTTCAAATTTACAATGTACATCATGTACACAAGTTCCAGGGTAAACATATGCGTTGATGGTTCAAATTTACAATGTACATCATGTACACAAGTTCCAGGGTAAACATATTTGTTGAAGGTTCAAATTTACAATGTACATCATGTACACAAGTTTCAGGGTAAACATATGCGTTGAAGGTTCAAATTTACAATGTACATCATGTACACAAGTTCCAGGGTAAACATATGCGTTGAAGGTTCAAATTTACAATGTACATCATGTACACAAGTTCCAGGGTAAACATATGCGTTCATGCCCTGTGCAACATGCTCACCTGGGAAGTATATTTACGGCATTCTGTAAAATAATGCTAAATCTTCTATGAACGATCATGCATTCGTATAGGCTAAAGAAAAAGGAAGGAAAGTCATCTGGAAACCTCTATATTTAAACAGTCAATTAGCACACATTTTAACAATTATTTCAGTGGCTCTAGGCAATCAGTCCCTTAAAGTTTAAACATGTTCTAAATAAAATCAACCATATTGCAGCCAGCCATACCACAGAATTGCAAGTTTCTTGCTTGGCTGAAGTATGAAATGGAGCCTACAATATTTTCATACAAGTTGTTTTCATATATATATATATATATAATTTAAAATGTTATGTAATTCTAAATTATGCAGGCACATGTATGGTATAGTTCAATTCATACATGTTTGCTTATCGACTGGTTGACATCTGTGACCACAGAAACTTGTTTTTACATAAAAACCTAATTTGTCGATGAATTACATGTAATGAAAATATGATTCTTTTTAAAAAAAATTATTTTTATTTTTTAATTGAACAGAATGAGATGTTTATTTACCGTTTAAGCTTTAAGTTATAGCAGGATTTTGTTTGACAATGGAAGAGTTTTAATGATTTTAGTGCATGTAATTTATCTTACAATGGGGTTGCCAGTGGGATTTATTTTGTGTGTGATTATTTTCCTTCAGAAAAATGAAATCCAACTATACATGTATGTATATTTATAATCACTAAAACACACGGGCACAGGGAAAATCTTCTTGTCTAAAATAACCATGGAGACAAGTTTCTAATTGTGTTAAAAAGAGGTAAATGGTTGTAACAAACCAAACCTATGGATATTTCATTAGGTTGACGACTGACAGGAGCTTAGCCTTGGTCAGTAGAATTTTCTAGAATCCTTTTGTAACATATTGACAATGGTTACGCATCTTAACTATGGCAGGAACATCAATGGACTGAGATTGAACTCCATATATAAAATAGACCATAGTATGAGGCAAACCATAATCTTTGGCATATTGCTTGAAGGTATTCATCTATATTTCATTTACTATAAATTCTGCTTGAATAAAAGATAACCTTTACTTTTCATCAATCATTGGTTGTCAAAATCTAGCATGACATAGAAACGAAATTACTCAAATTTTATTTATCTATAACAAATACAAGAAAAAGCTGTTCAATGCCTATGAGGTTTTTATTTACCTACATATAACTGTTAAAACTAGTACCACATCTTTGTCGCTCGATATTGCCATGAATTTTCTTGCTGGTATGGATATGAAAATCAAACCTCGTTTTAAAAATTAATATGATATCTTTCCCGACCACAAACTCCGATACAAAGTTTGTAACAATTAAAGTTACATGTTACAATGTGTCTCTATGTGCAACTTTAATAATATCTACTTGACATATTTTTTCTTTAGAAGAAGCTGGCTTTCTTGGCTCAGTAGGTTAAAACGATAGTCTCGTAGTCCTACACAAGCCTCCGTGGCTCAGTTGGCTCAGAAGTCCCTCCACCATCAATTTACCATTTGAATGAATAGAACTGCTGCTGTTTTGTCTGTGTTAGGAGCAAATATCTGCATTCAACTTGTAAGGCGTAAAAGGACAACCATATCAGGGGGATAATACATGGCGTAAAAGGACAACATTGAAATCGGAGACCCTTGGGTAGATTGATACATTAAAACTATAAGAACCAACACTCTAGTCGCAGCTTGTCCGTGTTGTCGGCCTATTCACATCTTTCGCATCGCCATGTTGCCTTAAAGGGTACTTAGATTGATGCATTTAGTTTCCAAGGTATGGAATAGCAAACTTCCATGTCTTAAATTTTCAAGACATGGAAAAGCAAATATTCATGTCATATTTTCAAGATATGGACCTGCAACCATACAGTGTATCTTCCCTAAATTCATGTCTTTAATTTTCTAGAATTCTACGAGCAAACACAGCCCTTTTAATTAGCGACAGCATTCTGCAAAAACTGTCCTTATTACAGACCTAAATCTGTTTTAGGTCAGCAGTTTCATTGCCATCATCAACAGTATATTAAAAAGTACATGTAAATCTCGTTATGTGCCGTGCTAACTGATGTCGCAAAACCAATCTAGGACAGATTTTTTTTTTGGCTGTGTCAAATCTTTCTAATTACTAGGGCTGCAAACATATCTTTGAGAAAGCATGGAAAACACTTGGCTAAAAACAACACCAATTGCATGCTTAACATTCAAATCACTCTACATGTATAAAAACACAATATCTTAAGAAATTCACCTTGAGTTTGTAATAAGTTTTTCGTCCTACCTTCTTTGAGCTCGGGTCAACAACTTGTATCGTATCATCCGGAGGAATCCGCCATTTTGCTTTTCCGCACACAGATCCTCCTCCAGCTTTGAAGGACACGGAAGAGTTCATATTTTCTCTCGTCAGTTAAACACTAGCCTCCAGTTAAACACAAACTTCAACAATCATTAGGAGGTCACGGCACTAAAACTGGGCTTTCATTGAGTTTCCTTAATTAAGACATCGATGCTAAAAAGGAAAATTTGGAATCCTCCGAAGATTTTTTTTTTCACGATTTTCACAAATTTTTCCAAAAGACGTCTTGGAATAAAAACTCACAAAACAAACATCCCATAAAATAATGAATGTAGACATGAGTGCTCTCCCCTTGTAATTGACTCTTTGGTAACATTGTGACACTTTGCTCCACTAGGTTTTCAAACCGCATGCAGTCTTTCTGCAAAATATTAAATTATAAAGACGCTGGCACAGGTGTCGAAAGCTTGTGTTGTTCACATAAAACTTACTTTGAGGGGATGCCTTAATTATTTCTCATTCAGATATTCAATTGATAATAACTCCCATTCAAAACACCTAAAAATGTCAGTTATGGCACCAGCAAGTATAACTGAGGTTCATTCCTTCAAAATCTTCGACAATTGGTACCCCAGACAAGAAAATCTTCAATTAACTCCTGCTGCAAAAATAAAACAACGTTCAAAAACAAGTCCTAACAAATTGTCTTCACACACTACAGACAATTTATGCACGAAAAAGCAGAAGTTCACAGCGTAATGCGGTACCGTTATATAGATCTCTGGCAGATGGGATGTGGCTTTGAAAGTTCCGTCTTTGACAACAACAAAAATCTTTCTCTTCGCCCACAACAGACGATCTATGCAGAAAAGAGCAAAAGCTCACAGGGTATAAAGGTGGTACTGTTATGTAGATCTCTCTGGAAGATACGTAGTCTTATGGGATGTGGCTTTGAAAATGCAGTCTGCGACTACTAAAAAATCCTTCAGCTCCAACATGTTGGCTTTGTGTGAAATCAGTTGATGCTTTCAAGTGAATCTTTACCTTGGCTTGACGTTTGATCAGGTATTCTGCCGATCTGAAGAATATTCCAGCAAATTGCAGCTGCTGCCAATACAAAATAGGAAAATTTATTAGTTTAATATCACATTTCTTTATTGGCAAACTGCAAAGGAAAATTAGATATCATGGCGAATAACATAAATACATGTGTAGATAAGATAAGATTTTCAAAAGATAAAAACTTTCATATAGACAGAGAATTTCAATAGACCCTTCCGGCTTAGAATGACTTTTTTTATGACATTCGAAATTGTATAGCATTGACGTCCTGTCTCTGTTGCAGTCACTGTGACATGCCTCTTTTTGCATTGCGTCTTAGACAAAATGAACACGATTCTGACGTCAGATTGATCCAAAACTCAATGCAGCATTATTTTGCCATTTAACGAGGCTAATGCGCAAGCGTCAATCCTTAAGCCAAAAGGGTCTATTGCTGAAATTTAAACGAATATTTTCTATAATGTAGATCAATCAGCCGTAGCGGAAAGTGTATGTTGAGTTTACTACATGTAAAACTCTTGTTATAGCAGCTTGCAATTAACTTTCAATATCGCTTTTGAAAAGTAACCGTGAATAAAATTTCAATTTTCTAGAAAATAAATTCTCTACTTATTGCCTTACAGAAACAGAATTGAAATTTCAGACAGACCCGTGCCCATTTGGCTTTAATCCTCTTTTCTATGTGGCAAATTGTTTTGTATGTCTCATTTCATAGTAATAAGTCCAAAGTTAAAGCCCTACATGTATCCTTGATAATTGGTATTCCATGCCATTGAAACAGCCCTGAAAATGAGTTCTCTAAATTCTACGTAATTTGAGCTTTTTTTATACCTATAATTTGTGAAATATCAAATTCAATTGCACTTGATAGACAACAGCACGTGTCGAAAGCTTGTGTTGTTAACAAAAAAAAAACTACTTCATCGTGGTACCTTTATTATTTCTCATTCGTCATTTCTAACGTTACAATGCACTATCCAGTCTTTCTTCGGACACAGTCATTCGTGAAAATAGAGCAACGTCATCACATTTTTTTTTCTTCAGTTGAGTGGCGTTTTAAATAAAACGCAGTATTTTTTGTGTAGTGTGAGAAAAAGATTATCCAACTCGATCCAGTGCGTTACAATTAATATCACTGATATCCATTACATAGAAAGATACATGTAACCTCTATATATTTTTTGTGATAATATTTATATAACAGCATAAAGCATCATCCTTTTTTACAGAAATTTAAGCGCTTTTATTGATGTTCTATAGAACATTTAAGTTCATGAATTACAGAATCGGAGAAAAACATAAATAAATGCTATTGTGATAATATTTAAATATCGTGATAAAAAGTCCGCCATTTTTTTAGAACTTCATACACCTTTCTCCGTGTACAATGGGGCAGAAGACAACATGGAATAGCTTTTAAGCTGTGAAAAGCTCACGCGTGTTTAAACAGTTTTTAGCACATTGTTCTTTGCAAGAACTGCAGTTAGGAGACTCTGGCATCCTATTGATTATTGCTTCCTAATTCACCAAGCATTTGTAGAAGCCATATATGTGTGATGTGCCATATTTTTACTTTATAATTTTCAGACCAAAAACAAAAATTAATTGACTGATTGATGTTATACGTTGCCTGTTGCCAGGTTTAGTGGGGGAGAAAACCGGGCTCATAGTCCGGCATACAAAAATTGAAGAAAAAAAATCTGAGTGGATTTTTCTTTTGATAACCTTACTAAGAAAAGTTGCCAGATACTCACCAAAGCTCAAAATTTCACGAGTACAGAACATGCACCTTTATATTGCATTGTACAAATGTTATTCCCAGGGTAGTTAAATCTGAAGAAGAATTTAAGATTTATTGCTGCTTTTGCCTTTTAGTTGAGGCTATATCTCATGATAATCTTCCTCTCCTTGCGTTACAAATCCTACTTTATGTTATAAAACAGGTGTCTGGGGATTTTATTACCGTTATTCATCCTCCTGTTCCCCTTTTTATTGCTCCGGATTCTAGCGTTACTCTCTCAACAAAATTTATCGTGGAATTTTTTTACAACTCTGCCTTCTCTAAGCCAACTCGATATGTTATCTAATGAGTTAAGGATTTTTTAGCATCAACTTTAAAACAGAAATAAAAAAATGACTAGCAAGTGTTACATCAACAAGTTCTGTTTATATGAATATTTCTTTGGAGAAAAAAAGAATGCTGGTATTGGAGAAAGCACGTGCCTATTTGCCCTTAATGCCCACCCTCTTTGCATCTGTGTCTCATTATTTTGTTGGTGTTATTTCATCTTAGCACAGCCCTTTAAACGGCTATGAAAATGAGTCCCCTAAATTTTCTAAATTTGAGGTCTGATAAAGTGGCATGAGCTGTAAAGATGGGTGGGTACTTAATTTTTTTTCTCTTTAATAGTGGGTTCCATACTAATGATCAAAAATTAAGACATTACCACGTAGTTAGATGTAGTTTTTTTTTAACAACACGAGCTTTCGACACCTATACCGGTGTATACTGTAGGTGTCGAAAGCTCGTGTTGTTCTACATCTTACCACTAACTACATGGTGATGTCTTAATTTTTTATCATTAACTTATTTTGTGTCTTCTAACTTGTTGCCATTCAAATTCCTTCCTTCCTTTCTTTAATGATTGTAAGGGCAGGCATGGTTTTTGTTAAAATTTCCCGAGAGATTTAGTTGGTCGTGTTTTTCTGCATCAGTTTGGCCAGACAGTCTTGCGCAAAAGTGATAACTCTTCCTTAATTGACCATCTTCTCTCAAACAGCTGCAGTCGCTTTTTACTAGGGATGGGATTTTGTTGAGACTCAGTAGACAATTACATGGATATGTTAGCAGTTGGGTTATAGTCTGGTGCAGTTTACTGGTTTTCAAATTAATCCCTATGTGGGATGGTTGCCAGTTACCAGCGGTAGGTCGTGGGTTTCCTCCGGGCACAGAGCCATATAAGTGAAATAATCTTGAGCGCGGCGTAAAACACCAAACAATCAATCAAATTAATCCAATTGTTTTTAAATGAAAGACTTTGCCTGACTATTCGTTGATTGATTGATTGGTGTTTTACGCCGCACTCAAGATTCCTAAATATTGCAAGGGAGGTAATAACAGTGAGCTTACATACATGTACAATTTTGCATTACGTCTCACACTGTTTACATACAGAAGTCTTTCTTTACCTGATTGACTGATTGATTTATGCTGCAAAGAACATATTTTCGTTTATATATGGCCATACAGTGTGGTGAGACGTACTGCTCATAGTCAAGATGTACATTACTGTCAGTGACTAAGTATCAGTACTCTGCGGACCGAGTAATTATCCTCTACGGAACATCCACGGACCCTTTTAAAATCCTCTGCCGAGCCGGCTCGAATCCTCGGCGGAGGATTGATACTTAGTCACTGACAGTACTATAGTGTGACCACAACAGCTTGATGCGTAAAACTCCAATCAATCAATCAATCAAGTCACCTGACCATCTTAGCAACCAAACTCAAAACAAAATTTTGTGTGAGGCAATTGTCAATAACTTTGATGATTTCTTTTGCAAAAGTACCAAAACTCTATTAAAAGTATGACTGCTGTGTTTCAATGCCTAACATAATAATTGTGTGATTTAAAGAAAGAAATGTTATTTCGTTCTCAATTTTTGAATATTCGCTGCGCTGAAAATTCACATGTTTTACAGCCTGCTCTGAGCAGGTCAATCAATTGCAGCCATAGTAATGTGCTACCAAAGTCCTATTTTAGAATCCAAACAAATCACAATTTTTTCCCCAGTATTTTTTCAAAACTGTTTGGAAAAAAAATGGTACTTTAGGAGCCATTGTAAAGCGGTAGATAAATCATTGAATTTGCGTTGTGCACAAAATTTCATTTTCATTTTGGTCAGACTTGTAAAATACCCCTTCTACAACACACATGATGTAAATTAGAAAATATTGCCCAAGGCTCTTCAAAAATCAATGTTACTAGGGAGTAAAGGTGCTAAGGAGTTGAAACGGTTTGGTTCGATTCCGCCTTGGCTAGACTGTCTCCTGTTAGAAGTTCGTAATGATAAGTTATCTTGTGAGTCTGGGCCTGCATGTGGGTTTTGGAGGATAAAAATTGGCCCACAGCCAGCTCTCAGGTAATCTTGATGGTACGCGGTGACTACCTTTTGGCAAATTTGCCAGGTAGAGTCTGTGGATTGGCCACTCATGAACTGTGCTGTAACATGAATATCATGTCGAGAAAGGAGATTTTTTCGATTATTGATTGATGTTTTTCACCACTGCCACTCATGTAGTGTAGTAACATGAAAGGACAAATAATGATTGATGTTTTTCCGCACCCGGTTATTTAACTTACATGATGGCGTTAAATGCCCAGTTTAGTGGAAGAGGAAACCAAGCTCTCTGCCCAGAAGAATCCCCTGACCTTGGGCGAGTATCTGGCAACTCTCCCACATACAGTGATCTAGTGAACAACCCACTTAGAATCTGAACTAAGTGGGATTCGAATCTGCGACACACCAATGGGAGGCTTGTGTCCGACTGAGAAAATAAGACCAATTAATGTGACCTATACAAGATTACCACCAGTTTTTTCTTTCCTCTCATTTATCTAGTAATTATATTAATTCTTATTAAAACGTCCTGATTCTAAAGCACTGTTCAGCCTTGAATTTGTCCACCCTCTTAATAGCCTTACTGGCTTCTCAAAGTTATGAAGGGATACCAACAGGGCCAAACTGTCGTAAAAAATTGGTTCCCCAAATATCCAGATTCAAGACTTGCACTATTATAATTTATCCAAGGTACATGTATACATTGTATATTATTCTCTCATGGGACACAAACCAGCCAAATCATAATTGCCTTTAAGAACACAAAAGTTATGACGATCAAGTAGACGGTGACCATAGATAGGATACTAACGACAATCAGATAATAACAAATAATTATCTGTAATAATTTATTTGTTTGTTTATTTTTTTTCTTTTTGATAATTGTTTATCAAGGCATGATAATTGATTCATTTGTTTGTTGTGCTTTATCCCAAAAGTAGCATTATTTTTCCAGTCTGATCCTTAGACATGATCATGTTTTATTCCTCGAATTTGGCCACCCTTTTAGCCTCCATGCCTTAGTGGCTTCTCAAAGTTATTTGATACAACCAGGGTCAAACTGCCGTCGAAAATTGGTGCCCCTAATTATCCAGATTCAAGACCTGCTCTAGTATAATTTATCCCTGTATATATTATTCTTTTTATTCATGAGACTCCCCCAACAAACCAACTAAAATCATAATTACATGTACCTTTCAGAACACAAAAGTTATGATGATCAAGTAGGCAGTGCCGACAATCAGGATACTGTAATGACAATCAGATAATAGCAAATAATTATCTGTAATAATTTATTTATTTATTTGTTTGTTGTGCTTTATTAAAAAGGTAGCTGTTTTTTTTTTTCAGCCTGGTCCTTAGACCTGATCATGTTTTATTATTTATACATAAGTGAAAACTAGGGATTTCCTTCACTCAGAAATGTCATAATTCACTGCGAAAAACAGTCACGTGAGGAGAACAGACTTCCTGATGTTTCATTGGTCAACGATATATATTCCTACGTTTACTGAAAACCTAATCCGTCATATGTTTGTTCATATTTTCTTTTTTATAATTGATAATTTTTTACTTAATAAACAATCCCCAGCCTAAAACATGATGTCAGCTGACAACAAATTTACCTCTTAAGAATAAACAGAATATTGTACAGGACTTACTTTGGCTTTTAATTATAATTGTCAACAAATTGAAATATAATAAGACATATACATGTAGGCCATTATGTCAGCTGTTTGAATAGCAATTATATTTTTTCTCTTGAAAGGCGGAGGGATAACCCACTCGACGCTTTGCGTCTCATGGGTTATTCTCCGTCGTCGACTCGAAAAAATATAAGTGCTATTCAAACACAACTGTTTAATATCCTCTTTATTCTTAAGAGGCAAATTTGTTGTCAGCTGACATAATGGTCTATATGTCTTATTATATTTCAATTTGTTGACAATTATAATTAAAAGCCAAAGTAAGTCCTGCTGTTTTGTGTCTAGACATCCTTAAACTTAGTTAATGTTTTGTATAGCCGAGTTGAAAAAAAAATAGTAATCGTCACCTACCTGTGCATGTAACAAATGTTTATCTTATAGTCGGAGGCCGCAAATTTCCCCCGAAGAACGCAACTACTCAACTAATCCTTTAATAGCATTGTGTTTTTTGGGGGCTTTCATGACACGGTTTTAAAACATGCAGCAGCAAGTGACAATCTACATGTATTAAAAAGTGATTGAATACAACAACCTTTGACTGGGTATAAAGGTCTTAACGACAAACCCTCTTGTCTCGAGGGTTATTTTAGTCAAGAAGATTTTCCCTGTGCCTGTGTGTTTTAGTGTCTATAAATATTACCATTGGGAAAATGGAATTCAGCTTATTTCAACATTCTTAAAAGAAATCATTGCCATTTTAAATTTAAAATTTTAAGTCTTTAAGTCAAAACTTACATACTCTTCATCGGGTGATCCCCTCACGTTGACGATACCGAAAAAAATTTACTCACATCCACATGTTTATAGTTAGCTATGGATATATGAAGAAGTAAGTTCTTAATGTCAGTCTTTGAGCCAATCTTTCACGCAATCTCGATCCGATGACATCTGATTGATGTTTTTTGCTGCACGCAAGATTATTTCACTATTAAATACCCAAAGCCGTATCCGCATACGATGAGGCACATTTCTGATTACACATATCTATGTTCCAAACGCAGACAACCTCAGGTGTGGCATTGTGTCCAATGACCAGATTTTGTATTGGAATATTGCTGGCTGGTAGATTATGCTTTTAACGTCTTGAAAACCAATAACATTTGATTCCCACTGAGTCTGCTTATATAGAGACCTGGTGATTTTATCTGGGGAAATAATCACTAGTAATGTACGCAATTTTTCCAGGGGTGGCTTGTTCAAAGCGTTGTTTGCTTAACGGCAGGTTAGATGACGTTGCGTCACAAAGGAAATTCTTTATTACATCAAATCTGAACAACCGGCCCCAGTTGCTCAGAAATGCTCATTTGGATTGATTATCATTTTATGTCAAATATTGCAATAAGGTTTAACATAAAGATTTGGCTTTGTTTAAACGCCAATTTTGTAGGATAAGCTCCTCTATAAATACTGTTACATGATCAGTGAAGGTTCTTATTGTTGTCTCCTCTTTGATGAAAAAACAAATTACAACAGTTAAAATACATGTACTTGTAAGTTACAGTGAATCGCATAATGACAAATATCACTAATGATAAAAAATTGAGGCCTCACCACGTAGTTAGTTGTGAATAACACGAGCTTTCGACACCTATACGGGTGTCTTCGTCAAGTGTAACTAAATTTAATATTTCCAAACATTGACATAAATACTAAAGAAAAGAGCAAATGTTTTTAGTGGCCAATCAGTGAAATTGTTTACGAGAGTAACTATGTTAATCAAGAGTTTTAAACATTTCTGACAAATATCATATTCTCGAAATATTTTTTACAAAAAAAAAAACAAGTTATTAAGTCTAAAGATTTTAGGCAACTAAAACACTGGTTTAATTCCTCAGTGGGCAGCAGGGTCTGTTAGAACTCATTCTAACTGATTCGTACAACTGCTCTGTGTCTCCATTGAAGTGACCCAGCTGAGTCTAACTGATTTGTATTTAAGCATATTACCCATCCTAATGGGTGGTAAGACGGAAACATTCACACAACATGATATAAACTGTCTGGAATTGAACCTATATTTTGTTTATTGTCCTTTGTTTTAGCTTTTGTTCCGATGGGGTGCTTTCGACCACAGAACTCGGCTTTTTGAATAAAACATTTACCACCTTTCAGAATTACATTCCTACCCTTTTCCCCAAGGGCAGTCTGGAAGAAAATGGAGATCTGTTTAAAACCTATTGTTTCATGTCTAGTCCATATCCAATAAAAATTTGTCATGGGCTCCTGGGAATTTTCGAAGCTCTTATGGTGGAAATATGTAAAATGGATTCGGACGGGAAAGACTAGAACGATTGGCAAATCCATCAATAGTATATAACAATATACATGAACAGAATTTGAAACCATACCCAGATGTTATACCATATTTCCAAGGTGTCAAAAGCATTTTACATCTGGAGAGGTTTTTCTTGGAGACAAATCAAAGTATTCAAAGAATTTTACCAATGGGCCGCGGGTTCGAATCCCACTCAGTCCAAAAATTGGAAAATTTTCTGACAGGTTTTCACTCGAACGACCTATGTGGGATGGTTGCCAGTTACCAGCGGAAGGTCGTGGGTTTCCTCCGGGCACAGAGCCCGGTTTCCTCCCACAATAAAACTGGCAACGCCGCCATATAAGTGAAATAATCTTGAGCGCGGCGTAAAACACCAATCAATCAATCAATCAATCAAAGAATTTTGTATGGTGTCATTCTAAAATAGATAACAAAACTACTTAACGGATAAATGAAAGTTTAAGTCAACTACTCCTATTTGGTAATCAATTTGTTTTAAAACTTGTACCGTATCCACTTACGAACGTAGCCAAAAGCAAAATGAGATTTCAGGCACGAAACCTACACAATACAAGGCATTCTTTTCTCTCTCTACAACCTAGGTACGGAAATTAATTAGCTTTTGCGCCGTAACGTCACAGTTGTCATCTGATAAATACATTACTATTGTTGTGAAGTCCTACACAAAAGACGTGAAGCCAGGGCCTCTTCATGGTTGGTTGAAATGACGCCGAAAGCGTTCAAATGTCAACTATGACGTCAAATACAAAGATATTTTCGATTTCTGACTGAAGATATGCATACATGTATTTTCAATCACTGTTTCTTTGACATTCTGGGGCCTTACAGAAAACTCATTTTGTTTCTACATTATGTGTTTAAATACACATTTACATGTAGTCAATTTACAGTTACACATCACCACTGGGTGCTCAGAAAGAGCATTTATCCTTTAATCAATACTTTGTTGAGATCTAGTTCTTGTTTCACTTATAAAATTTTGTGGATCCAAGTTTGGAAAATGGGCTGCTTGACTTCACGATACAAGTGTTTAGAATTTTTTTTTTTTTTGACCAGTTGAGGATATTTTTTTTGTCAGACAAAAGTTGAGCTACAAAACTTTTCTAGTTTTTAACTTTTCTTTTCGTTTCCATGGTAACCGTAGAATTAAATATCAAATTTTTGTCATTTTAGCTTTCAGTTTAAAGACGTTTTTGTTAGATATTGTTTCCCTAGATGATTTATTACAGTTCTAAGGCACCTGCGGCCGTTTAATTTAGTTACGTTATTAGAAATGATGGAGCCTTGGCTCTGCCTTTATGTAATGCTGGAAGAAGCATGTATCTGTAGAGATTCGGCACAGTTATATTTCACCTGTTGTAAGTTTAATCATTTATGAGTTTGCCTAAAGTGGCATAAGCTGCCAAAATTTGCACTTTTTTCATAATTTCTGATCGCCACGACAGTAAGAGGCTTAGAAGGCCATCAAATTACTAAATGATTGGCGCTGAAATGAGGAAAATCCATACAATATTTGGTCTATATGAACCGAAAACGTGTTCGAAAAGTTTAAAAAAAATTAACGACAATTCATTCATTCTAAGCCAAATTTTGTTTAAAACAATATTTTATCGTACATTTTTGAGACAAGAAGCACTAAAAAGCTTCTGAATTATACGTCTTGAGAAAATTGGCAATAACTTCAACATTCTGTTCTAACATCAAAATATCAACATTTTGTCACCTCCTGCCACCTTAACATCCAGAAGTACAGTACGCCAAAAAAGTTACCACTGTTGCACACGCGTGTGAAGTGCAGGCGACACGCGTTTTTTTAGTGGTAACTTTTTTGGTGTACTGTAACAAATCTTTCAATGGCATTTAGAAGCTGGAAGTACAAATCAAGACGACGATTACTTATGGATTACAACTTCTTAGTTTTTTGGGTGACGACGTTTCGATGTAGTTCTTACATCGACTTTGATAACGATGTAAGAACTACATCGAAACGTCGTCACCCATAAGTAATTGTCGTCTTGATCCAGAAGTAAGACTTTTCGAGCACTACCTGTACATGTACAAATAGAATAATATGCATATCGTCATTGATTTTTATACGCCCGGCTTGAAAAGCGGGCTGTATTATGGTATCATCTCCGACCGGCCGGCAGGACGGAAGTCCGGCTGTCCGGCGTCCGCTTTCCCTTCAGCTCCATAACTTCTAAAGTTTTGATTCCATCTGCACAATATTTTCTAAGTATATACCTTATGGGTAGAAGGTGTGTTGCAAACTATTTTTAACATCACTGGTTACATAATATGGGAGTTATATTGGATTATGTAATATTCCCTTCCGCTCCATAACTTCCAAAGTTTTGATTCCATCTGCACAATTTTTTCTGAGTATATACCTTATGGGTGGAAGGTGTGTCGCGAACTATTTTTGACATCATACATTGCGTAATATGGCAGCCATATTGGGTTATGTAATATTTACTTTTTCTCTCCATAACTTTAACAAATATGATCCGATGTTTTAAAATCTTTCATGTTACATACCATATTAACAGACAGTGTGTAAACAAATTGTTTATGATATCAACTATTGCAAATTATTGGATTATGTACATTCCCTTTTATTCTTACTTTCATTTTCATGAAAATAACCTTTAAATTATAAAATGGCTTCTACTTTTCCGATTCTCATCAAAAAAGGATTTTTTCAAATTGCAATAATGTTTCTAAATTGATTAAAACTATTCTTAAATCAATATATAACGTTTTAATCAAATGAAAAATACATATAAGGATTAAAGTTTTATCTACAGACAAAGAGATAAGTAAGGGACTGTCCCCAGTTATCGTTCGTTTGCTTACCGTTTGATTTAGAAAAAACGCACGCTAGAAAAAACGGTAGGTGTTGCCAGCGGTCGTTTTATGTTCAGTCGATCGATAACTGCCCCATGTGGTGAAAACGCTTACTGCCCGTGAGCAAATCTTTCTAAGGGAGATAAATAGATATTAGCCTAGAATTTATGAACATTTAAAGAGCAAATTTAAGTTAGCTTCATGTTGTTTTGAATTAAATCATTATTTATTGTTGTGTTATTGTTGTTTATTTCTATAATTGTGTATTGTCAACAGGACAATATATATACATGTATATAGTCCGGTGTATATAGTCCGGTTTCTCGTCCCACACTATTGGTAATAAAAATAGTGTTTAAACCAAATCATTACTTAGCTGTGTTTTGGAAATTTAGATTTTTTTAAATGAATAATTCATGTATTCTGATATTTGAAGTTTATTTATTTGTCTCTCTATAAATTTAGATCATTTTTATGAGCTGTCAGCCTGTCACATTCTCTTAACATGTCAGTCATTTTCTGCAATGAAATTCTTATCTCAGAAATATTTCCAGGAGAACACAATGTACTCGCATACCTGCAGTGCATCGGCCGTACACAAAAATGGCCTGCCGCTGTTCTTTTGGTGCGGTTATCATATATTCTCTCAAATTCATAATGGCAATATCATCTATATTCCCCTCAAAGGATTTGGAAGAAAATTATGTTTGAATAACGATATGAGGAGCTTCGATCTTGAGCAAACTTGAGTTACACACAACGAGATTCAGTATCTCAATTAGCCTGTACGAACATGTAGGCCATTCTCCTCATTAAAAGGAATCCCATTATTTCACAATTTACCTATTCAGGTGTGCTTATTATACTCTTATTTTCCTTATTAATCTCATATTATCAGAATTCTGTTTTCAGGTGTGCTAATCTTAGTTACGTGAACTCATCGGAAAGTAACGTTAATTGGTTTATTTTTAGATGAGAATGAGCTTGCTCAGAAAAAAATTGATTTAACATTATACAAGCAAGAAAAACATAATTATGTCTGCTTGAGTTAGTCTTAGTTCTTTATTTTATGAAAATGCCCTTTCAATCGTAATAAATATATGGACTCGGGCATACAGGCACTAGGAAAATCTTCTTGTCTAAAATAACCATGGAGGCAAGTTTCTAATTGTTTTAAAAAGGGTACATGTATATCATTTAGACCTTTATACCCCATCATCAATTGTTATAATAAACCACAACCGATGATATTTCATTAGGTTGAAGACAGCCAGGAGTTTGGTCTTAGTCAGTAGAATTTTCAGGACTAGATAATTTGGCAACAATTCATCAGTTTTTTCAAAGCTAACACGCCGATTTGCTTTAGGTTTTAAATAGTAATCAATTAGCTTTGATATTCTTTAACGTTCACTACCAAAACTCCCAGATAATATGACGCCATGGGGGCATTGAAGGCTTGGGTTATTTTTCAATGGGTATTATATATTTATTATATAGATGTGTTTTATCTTATCCCTAGATCCTTAAAGGGGCATGAGCTGCCGAAATTCCCACTTTTTTCATACTTTCTGATCGTCACGACAGTAAGAGGCTTTGAAGGCCATCGAAAAACTAAATGATTGGCGTTGGAATGAGGAAAATCCATACTGTAGGTGCCCTGTACGAACCGAAAACGTGTTCGAAAAGTAGCAAAATTTAAATAACCGGGACGACCATTCATTCATTCTAAGCCAAAGTTAGTTTAAAACAATACTTTATCGTACATTTTCGAGACTAGAAGCACTTAAAAGCTTCTGAATTATACGTTTTGAGAAAAATAGCCGATAATTCCAACATTCTGTGTTTACGTCAAAATATCAACATTTTGGCAGCTCATGCCCCTTTAAACAATTTATATTATAAAGAAATAGACCTTTGTTCAATGAATTACGAGGGTGGATTTTAGTGCCTTGATTTTTGTGAACAAACGATGAAAATATAAAATGATATACCTCTTTTTAACACAGTTAGAAAAAGGCCTTCCATCAATGGGTGGCAGGCTTGAATCCCACTCAATAAAATCGAGTTTTCAGTTGATTTTCGCTTGAGCGCCCACTTGTCAGTTATACCTGTAGTACCTGCTGAGGTTTGAAAGTTTCCTCTGAACATGGAGCCCAGTTTTCTCCCCCTACTAATCTTGTCTTGGGTGGAATATCAATCAAATCGGTGTGACTTTTCCTTTGGAATATTAAAATTTAGATTTTTGTTTGGGATTTTGGAACTTTTATCACATCTATCGATATGTCAAGTTTATCTATGGCTCATTGCATAAAGAGTTTTTTTTTTACCAATGCCTTCATAGGTTGGTTGATTCAAGTTTTACGCCCCACTGAAGATTATTTCACTTATATGGCAGTGTTGCTAGGTTTAGTGGGGGAGGAAACCGGGCTCATTGCCTGGATAGGCCTTAAACAAATATTGCTTGGTCGTCATCAGCTACTACTGTATGCCACAATGCCCTATGGTTATTAGAAGGGTTTGGAATGGCGGATTGAAAGTATTCTGTACAAAAAAATAAGTTATATGTGTTGCTTGAGGTCACTCACTTCAATGCTGGACCAGCCTTTTTTACCCACAAGGCAACCTTTAGTGCTTCTAGTCTCGAGAATAAACGATAAAGTATTGTTTTGAACCAACTTTGGCTTAGAATGAATGAATGGTCGTCCCGGTTATTTAAATTTTGTTTACTTTTCGGACACTATTTCGGTTCGTACATGTATATGCTGTAGACATTTAGTTTTTCGAGGACTCCCGAAGCCTCTTACTGTCGTAACAATCAGAAATTGTGAAACAAGGGTTATGTTTGGCAGCTCATGCCACTTTAAGAATCAAGTGTATGTGGATATGTTTTTAGAATTCAATGTTATGAAACGAAAGTTTATGCGCAGCACTCGTTAATCGACCCCATTCAGTTCTTTCATTATTAATCACATTTACAGCAGGTACATGTTATGGACGCCATCGGGAGAAAAATAATATGATGTGCGTGACCCAGCAAATGTATCGAACATTTACCCCCGATTGATTGGAGTTTTGATTATGTCTACGAGAGGCAGAATAAGTCTCTTTGGGGTATCAATGACCAATTATTAACTAGCAATTAACACGGATTAATTTCTTCCTCACTATTGGCATGCGGATTGACGTTGACGCTAGAAATCTATAACTTGGCATGTCGTGAGTCAATTAATTCTAATGATTAGTTTAACATCTAGATCATTGTGACTACACTGCAAATCTGATTTCAACCTAAAGACAAAATTCCTTGATGGTGACGAAATTTCATGCTAAATGTATGTATTTTGTCAAAATTTCATGCTAAATGTTTGTATTTTGTCGAAATTCCATCCTAAATGTATGTATTTTGTTGAAATTGTTATGCTAAATGTATGTATTTTGTCGAAATTTCATGCCAAATGTATGTATTTTGATTGGTACAGGCCATGGTGCAAATATAGAACTGGTTCATCACTCAAAAATTCAGAAAATATGTGACTCTCCAAAATTTATTTGCTCCTGAAATAGTGCTTTGATAAAATTTTCTTGGTTTAACAAATTCACTTATTTGAAAAAAGCTGAAAATCAGCTGATAAATTACCTATTGTCAAGCAAAAATGGCTAACTTTGAAAGTTGCCGACCAGTTCTATTCCATACCACAGACATTCAATGCCAATAGTTAAATTTTTTTTTTGATGGACTTGAAGGATTTTTGTTGATTGAATAAGTGGAATTTATAATTCTCTATTAACTCACTATTCAGTACTTAATTGATACTAATTTTTGTTTAGTAATTATCAGGAATTAAGGACCAGTAATTAATATTCAATGGAAACAAAATAATATCTCAGTGTAACTTTCAAACAGTTCATATAATAATTGTCTGTCCTTTGAAGAGCAATTTACACAGACAACTGGATAAAACCATATTTCTGGCGAAGGCAAATTTGTTAAAAATAAAACTAACGTTAAAATCCCTTAGTTACATAGTGACAGTGTTAAAGGATAAATAACAAATTTCAAATAATAATTTTATTAAATAAATGAATAAAATTTGTAATAAATTTTTACTGAAACATGCACTGTAGGAACTCAACCAAAAAGAAAATGAGATTTTTGGCACAAAAACTACAAAATTCAAGGCATTATTTTTCTCTCTACCACCTTGATAAGGAACTTAATTAGCTTGGCGCCACATCATCATTGACCTCATATATAATTTCTATTGTTGCAATGTCATACCTGACAGACATTGAGTCAGCACATCTTTGTCAATGGTTGAAATGACGCCGAAAGCGTTGAAATTTCATCTATGACATCAAATGCAAAGATATTTCCGATTAGTGACGAAGTTATGCATATATTTATAATCGCTGTTTCTTTGACACGCTGCCACCTTACAGGGAGTTCGATTTGTTTCAACATATTTTACATACATATTTACTCAGTTTACAACAACAAAGCACCGCTAGGTGCTCAGATAGAACTTGGCATTTATCCTTTAAGTCAATAAGAAAGTCAAAATAATATAATATTATTTCAAAGTAGTACTCACCTTTTAAAGTAATCTTGAGATGATTTAAATCCCCATTAATCCTCCTTAATCTTGTCCACCCTTTGGTCCATTGTCATTTATCACATCCATACAAAAATATTTCATACTAGAGCAGAAAATCCTCTTTGAAAAGACCAGAAATAACCGTGTTCAGTGTTTAATCCATTGTTTTCTTGATTTATGATAACACTGCTATTATTTCCAGGGGAAAGTAATCGGAAATCCAGTTCTCAGGCAAACGTTTTTAAGATTTCTCAATCATCATTCTTGGGAATTTGTTCACTGAAATTATAATTTCTTCAAAACTGGATCATAATGCCCCAAGAAAAGCAAAAGAATTAATCTATTATGTTCTTCTGATAACTGTTGTCAAACTTATAACAGCTATTACCAGATTGATTGATTGATTGGAGTGTTACGTCTGCTGGAAAACGAATAATCTCGTAGTAGCTGGTAGAGACTCGTCCTGTATAGTTGATCTTTAAGCTGCACTCAGCATGGTATATTCTTATTTTTGTGAAGTTGTGAACACGATCCAGATCTTTGGAAAACTCAAGAACAGTCTTGCTTGTAAAGACACTTGCTTTATTTAGTCACCTGTGTGTTATTGTTTTCAATCTCATTCCAAGAGGCAGGTATTCAGTCAATGCAAAATGTTTAATCCAGTATTTCTTTTGAAAACTTGTCACAAATATTTAACATAAGGCCTGAGTACCAGACAACACTCTTGGATATCCTGAACAATGAATTCGCTTGTCAATAGTTCATTTTAATCCAATGTTATATTTTTGTTTATACCAAATTGCTGAAAAACTGGAAATTCCTCCAAGGGACATCTAAACTAAAGACTCTTGGCATAGATTTAACCATCCCTTTAATTTTGGCCCTTTATTTAACAAATTGCTTAAAAAACTGGATAATCAGAGTCGTTCATGAGGCACTTGTAAACATGTTAACACACTTGCCAATAAATTTAATCTTTTGATTGTTATGGAATTTTGTAAAAACTTAACAACCCTGAATCAAGAGGGACTTGTCATGTCAATTTAACACACTTATAAATAAATTCAATACATTTTCTTTTTATTCTTACCAAATTACTGGAAAAATTGGACAATCCTTACCGAAGAGGAACTTGCTTGTAAACACACTTGTCAATAGTTTTAATCCAGCTAATTTTCCCTTGATCCTTTCATGAATGAAATTCTGGATAATCCTGGATCAAAGTGACACTTATTCAGTGATGGTACTTCTGTGTAATAGTATAAAATCTTTTTCTGTTGAACAAGCGTACATAGTTATTACTTAACCATGAAAACACAGCCTGCAGCCTCCGTAGACTGAAACACCAAATCCAATATCACAGCCTTGGCCAGGTGTGGGCATAGAACCCTCTGTGGACAAGTTTCAGTCGTAATGTGATTCCATTGGCCGATATCAACCAATCAGCTTGTCAATACTTGCCGTCTGCTCTCAAGCAAATCTCTGTCGTCTGCTCTTCCAGTTGAGCAGAGTTTGTCTGGCACAGTGTTGTTTCCACAGTTTCATGCCATTCATTAAGGGCTGTCACTCGTATGGAGAAAAGATATTAGTCCGTGCTTATATTAATAAAATAATCCTTCGCTTCAAAGATTTTGCCACCATCATACATGCATCAAACATACTATTACATATTTTTTTTGGCATATGGGATTTCTTCCTTTAAAGATTTTTCCAAAATAAACCTGATCAAATGTGATGATATACATATAATTATCAAATCCCCCCCTCCCCCCATTCCACCACCGAAAAAAAAAAATAAACATGGATATACTAAACTATTACCTTATACATACATGTAGTTATAATACCCCCCCCCCCCCCCCCCCCACCTAAAAAAACATGGATATACAAAACTTCATATTGCCTTCTACATATAAATAATAACTATTGAAAAAAAATTCCAAGGACGCAAAAAAGGAAAGATATTGCAACCATCCTGTTTTTATAAGATCACAGCATATTGCATTTGAAATTCCTTTTATTTACAGCTTCAGACCTTGATGTTTTCAATCAATAAGACAGTGGGTCAGATATCTAAATTCACTCGGTTGATTTATCAGCATTTCCCTTTTTTTTTTTTTAGAAAATACTGATCTAATCTGGTCAGTTTCTCAATACTGTAGTCGTAAATTTCTCCATAGAAAACATGATGAATGTGTTAAGAATAGAAACTTAACAATACATTACCATAGAAATTACAATGTTGAGTTTTTGTTTTCGAACTGTTACCTATCCTCTGTTGAATACTTTCTCCCTCCGTGACTGAAGATTGATACTCCATGTGTCCTCCGTAGCACGCAATAAACAAACTCAAGGTCAAACTTAGTGCTATGTAATTACTGACTGTGTCTAAAGACACTTTTTTAACGTGTGGATGTTTAAATTAGAGGTTAGATCATTGATACAACAACCGAGTTATTGAAGAATGAAGTTTACCCATAACATAATGAGAATTTTCACAATCTGGTGTTATGTAGATTGATTGATTGTTTGGTGTTTAACGCCGCACTCAAGATTATTTCACTTATGTAGCGACAATGCCAGGTTTATTGGGGAAGGAAACTGGGCTCATTGCCCATAGGAACCTCCCGACCTTTGGCAACTCTTTTACATACGGCAACCAAGTGAAAAATCCACTCGGAAATTTTTCAATTTTTATTTGGTCTGAGTGGTGTTATGTAAAAGCGAGGGAATTGATCAGTCACCTAAAACTTGTCCAGACAAATCTAGCATTTCCGTTACAAATTTCTGTTATATTATTTGGTAAGATACTCTCTTGATGAAATAAATTTTCTAAGAAATTATGTATTACCTACAGTTACGTACATATACAACACTTGTACAATGACATGTATATGTGGGGGCTTTTTTTTTTTTCAAATGGGGCTGGTCTCTCATTGAAAACCGACCAACTATTTCCAGCTAGCGTTTAAGGTCAACCAATCTTGCAATGTCCCTATTTTGGGCAGCCGTATAGATTTTTGTTAAAGTTTCTTTGAAAGCTAAGTAATTCAATTCACCAAAGGGCTTTATCGACAAGCATTACCGGTTAGAGAAGGTCCAAGGATCTGATGGATAGGAAGGCGTGTTAGTTCGATTGTCTGCTGGATTGAGGATTCAGTGAGAAGAAAATAACCACCTCCAGTCTGTAAACTTAATTGATAGAACGTGAATGGTTTCACGGCTGGATCTTACAAAAGATCTGGTCTAAGGTCTCAAAACTTAATCCATAGCGGCTTAAGACGCGAACATTTTCACAACTACCTCTTACATAAGATCTGATCCATGCTTATTTACCAAAAAAATTTATTTGTACACGTATGTAAGCTTCTTTTGTTTCCTTGAAATGCGACATTGAGAATTAAAAATAGAACTTTAACAATTAGATAAAATTTCTCTTTCTAAATACATGTTTCAATTGTAAAATTGGGCCTGTTGCTCAGTTTCTAAAGCCTTAATATCTCATGCGGAAACAACCCTTCCATCAATTGGTTGAGGGTTCCACTCTCACTTTGTTCTCGAAAAAATATACAAAAATACTGAGTGGATTTTTCACTTATTTTCCCTATGTTGAATGATAGCATAGTACCCACCATAGACTAGGGTCTTTTTCTACGCAAAGAGTTGATGTTCTTGCCCCTCTAGTCTGTGCAATGCCCACCTTGAAATTGAAGTCTCAAACATTGATCAATCAATCAAATTTAGTCATTTTTATGAAACTTTCCATTCTTAGACATGTTTCAAACATATACCTAGCTCATCCATGGGCTCTGAAATATTAATGACATCTTGGGATACATAATATGTCACAGTCGGCCATTTTGGATTATGTAATTTCTCCAGTAACTACCACAGAATTATGCAATCCTATCAATCCTTTCATATTGAATACAAAGCACAGTAAATATACTTGGAATAAGGATACCTGCTGAGGGAAATATATTTACAATTTATGACCAAGTGTGCTCATACTTAATTGATATATACATTGTATCGAATCGCTTGCATAATAATTCTCCCCTGCAGGGGTGCTTTGGTTTGCGTTGAGCATCTTTATTGTCTGAAGAGCTTGATGAGATTGGAGAGCCTTCATGACAAGGTATTAGTTACATTTGCATGTAATAACAGGACTGCCTTAAGAATTCCACTCAGAAAACTGTGTGGATTCCCGCAGAGTTAGTGTAGTGATAAGCAAGATATTGTCTTCATTAAGGTGTGCAAATATCAGAGAAATTCTTTGGGAAGTTTCACAAATTTCCTGTCCGCGGTGTTGTACTTAATTATTAGCCATAAGGCTAAGTATTTTTCGATCTTATATGACGATGTACATGTATTTGTCACCTTAAGAAACAAAATTTGTCCGATGGAATTGCAATGTCATCAAAACATTCTTAACCATCAACTGTCACAGGATGTAGCTAAATATAAAAACTACATGTTAACTTCTAGGGCCCTACAATTTGGCAAAGCAATGGGTATAATGGTCTAAATGATGTACCCCTATTTAACACAATTAGAAACTTGTCAACATAGTTATTTTAGACAAGAAGATTTTCCGTGTGGCTGTGAGTTTTACTGTTCATAAATATATATATATAACTGAACGAAGATAAAACCACCTGATTTTCATCACATTGTTCATTGAGCAATGATGTGATTGGTCAAGGCTTCATTTCCCGTCCTGAATTACAAATCATTCATTGTTTGATTGGCTGACGCCTGTAATAGACTTGGTCTCGTGAGACAAGTGATTACACCCGCGTCCCGCTGGAGACGGAAGCCAGAATGAGAGTTGCAAATGACCGCATAACAAGGGGAGACTTTACAGTGATCGATTCCTGTCCTGTATAAATACACCTTTTCATCGCTGGCTGGGTTTTGAATGAACTCATTCGCTGTTTTAATTACAAAAGCTGAATAGGTAATTTACCTTTCGGAAAAGAAAAATTTACAAATATCGTTTATACCTCAAAATATGGGACTGTTTTGAATATAAAGTTAAACTGGGTGACCCCCACAGGTGCTAAACTTCTTTCCAAGCACAAAAAAGTGAAAGGCCTACACTGTACATGTATGCTGACGAATATAAATAATATATTTATGAACACTAAAACCCCACGGGCACAGGGAAAATCTTCTTGTCTAAAATAACCATGGAGACAAGTTTCTAATTGTGTTAACAAGAGGGAAATCATTTAGACCTTTATACCCAATCATAAATTGTTGTAATAAACTAAACCATATATGGATTTAAGAAAAAAATGAACCTTATGGATATTCTTCAAAATGACAATTCTTTTTAAAGTGGCATGAGCTGCCAAAATTCACACTTTTTTCATAATTTCTGATCATCACGGCAGTAAGAGGCTTTGAAGGCCATCAAAAAACTAAATGATTGGTGTTCGATTGAGGAAACTCTATACAGTATGTGGCCTGTACGAACCGAAAACGTGTTTGAAAAGTAAACAAAATTTAAACAACCGAGACGACCATTCATTCATTCTAAGCCAAAATTAGTTCAAAGCACCAAAATGCTTCTGAATTATACATCTTGAGAAAAATAGCTAATAATTTCAACATTTTGGCAGCTCATGCCACTTTAATTAATGAGCAAAATATTGTCATTCAATCTGCTGTTTCTACTGCATGCAGAAATGATTAGTTATCTGTAAACCTAAAAATATGGCATATTGTTTTGGTTTATGACCACAATTCAGTCAATCTCTAACTACACTATTAAGCTCCGTGCTGACCGACACCTATCATAACGTAGCAAATGGTTGTATGATGTGGGACATTTATCGATTCCCGACTGTTTAAATATACCTTTTCATTCATGCCTGGGTTTTGAATGAACTCGTTAACTGTATCAATTGGCAGAGCTGAATAGGTATTTTACCTGTGTTAATACAATCTGGAGGTACATGTTACAAACATGAGCTTTTAGCTATTTATTGCTTTTTTGTCCACTAATATGGTTATTTTAGACAAGAAGATTTTCCCTGTGCCCGTGTGTTTTAGTGTTCATAAATATGTATCACTATATCATTGCAAAGATTTTGGGTTTCCGTTTACTATGCCAAATTTAATTAGCCAACTTGGGTTTCAGTTTTACATGCCAGGTTTGGGTTTCAATTTTATAAGCCAACTTGGGTTTAAATTTTACATGCCAAGTTTGGGTTTCAATTTTATGTGCCAACTTGGGTTTCAATTTTACATGCCAAGTTTGGGTTTCAATTTTATCCGCCAACTTGGGTTTCAATTTTACATGCTGAGTTTGGGTTTAAATTTTATAAGCCAACTTAAGTTTAAATTTTACATGCCAAGTTTGGGTTTCAATTTTATAAGCCAACTTGGGTTTCAATTTTACATGCCAAGTTTGGGTTTCAATTTTATAAGCCAACTTGGGTTTCAATTTTACATGCCAAATTTGTGTTTCAATTTTATTACTCAGCTTGGGTTCATAAGTACAGCTAATTACTGCAGAGCCTGATGACGTCACATAGATTTACACAAAGCTTGCTGGGTAATTTATATACCGTACTTTAGCAAGACGTCACTTCTTCGGAAAACAATGGTTACATAAAGTGTTTTTATCCACACATTTTGGGGAAAAATTATGTGAACATCCCTCAATCCCCCAAAATGCTTTGCACATAAAATTCAAAAGATGTCATAAAGCGATCGATATGCTCAATAAAGACATCATTAATTAATTCTTTGTTATGAGCGAAGAAAATTCTCCTTAGGATTTGATGCAGTAAAATTCTTTACAAAACAGACATGTACAAATTATTATTTTATCAATTATAATAATTTTGTTCACTTTGAATTCTGAGATCTGATTAGCTAGTCATCGAGTCAACATTATTTTTCTTCAACATGTTCGTTAAAAGAAAGCTAAATGTGTAGAAGACAGGCTTACATATAGTGTGACTTATTATTCGAGAGGAAGGTGTAGCCCAAATGATGGGATTTCAACCTCTACTATACTACATATAAATACAACATTGCACATTTTATTTACAAATTATTAAACTAACAAAACATAAAACTTAAAACAGCCCTTAAAAAAAAAACAAGATAGATAAAAAAATATATATAAATATCTACTTACCAATTTGCGGAATTTCTTCTCGACCTTGTATTTACGTAAATGAACGACTTGGATACAATTGTCCGACGGAGCTCTCCAGGCGTCAGGAGTTACAACGTTCATTCTGATTCGGATGTCTTTTATTTATGTTGGTTTAATAGGCTCTTGTGTTTTCTGTTGGTTTGCGGCCAGGAAACACTTAAAATGAATTGGGAGAATGTTTTTCTTCAGAAAATTGCCTCATACAGGTGTAGTGTCAACCCATTTTACTGGAACACTATGATTTATAGTGGCATTAGCTGCTAAATACCTGATTTTTTTTTCGGTAAAATAAGATTTTTAAAATTATCTGTATATCATCTATACATGTAAGTATAAACTAGAAGCCTTGTAGCGCTTCTAGTCTCGTTAATGTTCATGTACGTTGAAGTAGTGTTTTAACTTACTTGCTTACATGTTGGCCTAACATGACAATGTGTTTGAGTGATCGTCCCTCAGTCCCACACAGACATTCCATCGATATTGCGAGGGTTCAAATCACACTCAGACCAAATAAAGATTTTTCACTTGGTCGCTGTATGTGGAAGAGTTGCCAGGTACTCGTCAAAGGACGAGGATTTCCTCCGGGCAATCAACTCTGTTTCCTCCCCCACTAAACCAGGCAATGCCGCCATATAAGTGAAATAATATTGAGTGTGGCGTAAAACTTCAATCAATCAATCTAATTGTCTTGACAATCAAAATCCATGAAAAAGTGTAAATGTTGGCAGTGAAATCCACTTCAAAATAAATGTCCGAAAGTTACACTACATGTATGTAAACTCAGTTTTGTTTGAGGAAAGATACATTTGAAACTCTCCAAAAGCTAAATCTATCAGAAGAGAAGAAAAACATGACCATTACAATGTATTCAGTCTGTAGCTTGAACAAAATTCTTAGTTCTACCGTTCAAATATGCCAGCAAGTTTTGAAATTTTCCTTTTTTTTTTCCTTTTAGAAAACATGTTGTAAGCTGTACGTTATTATTTTTTTTATTATATTTATTCATATTGGATTGATTACCATTTCATTGATTATGCTAATAGCACTTTGCCCGTGTATAACAATTGAACAATGTTATCACATTATAACCAGCTATTCACTCACTCAATATGTCTGAACATGATAGCAGCAGTTATACTCAAGGGGAGATAACACCTGTCTTATCATAGTTTCCTGTTGAGGGATTATTGCCCTTTGCTGACCCTGCTATTCATGTAATTGATTACTTCTACAATTTGTACTGTATTTTTTACATCCAAGTAAATCGTACATATGTTGTTACTGTTAATGAAAATGACTTCATATATATATATTTGGATTTTTTTTTTTTTTTTTGAGCATATCTTTTTTCCAAAAATATTATCAAAAAAAAATTTGTTATTGAATTATTAGTGCATTTTTCTTTTAATTTTTTTTTTCCCTTCAATTTTTATTACTAAAATTAAATTACATTACATATACCTGCAACAAAAATGTGCAAATGTATACTCCTTTTTTACCATGTGTCAAACACACACTTTTATAATGCATTATACTGGATATCTTGTATTATCATAAATTTTACTATATATATCTAATTTATATCTTTTTTAAGTTGATAAAAACTGTATAATTGATGAAGTGCAAATAAATTGAAAAACTTTCTTACATGTACTTACCTTTATAATTTATCTTTTTAACTAGAACAGGTCGTCTTTGTTGATTAATACTAGTAATCTAACTTTGGAAATGGTAGTCCTTACAAAACTCTGTGCATTGAGCTCCTTTGTTTTCTCTTTCCACTTTTTCGTTAAAACCAAACAACAATGTGAAACAGCACTGAAAAAAGCTGGTGCCCAGTTCAACTCAACTCGTATCCTATCAGATAGGGCTTGGTAAGCAAATGTTTAAAAAATAATTATAACAAAAAAGAAAACTCCAATGCAGTTAAATGTAAATCTTGTTATTCCTTCACGTCTGTATGACATCATTTCTATTTAAACTCGGCTTTTTACGGCTCATTTTCTGCTTTGTAACCACACAGAAACAATTCCGAAGATAAAACCTGTAACTGGAGTCAATGTTATTGAGCTAGCAGCCGGGACGAGCTGGTGTCCGTAGGCAAACATATATAAACAAATGTTTGTACTAATTATTTTTCTCGTTCTGCTAGTTAATCATTATTTGCTCTCACTAATTAAGCCCCACACATACTACATTGTATATATATTAAGTAAATAATTAAATGAACCAACATTAACCCATTTGTACAATAGCTTTATGTACATGTTCATTTGTATTCTTTTTGATGTTTGATATTTAGGATGACCTTGATGTTTTTATCCATAAGTTCCACTGATCAGTTTTGGGTAATACAATAGTAGTGTCACTCCAAAAAACGTAAGACCCATGATAACTCAATATGTCAGCACTTTATTTTGCTATCATCAGGAAAGTACAGATTTTGTGACATTTTCAATATAGTTAGTATTTTGGAATAAGACAGATCATTAAAGTGGCATGAGCTACCAAAATTCACTTTTTTCGTAATTTCTGATCGTTACGACAGTAAGAGGTTTTGAAGGGCAACGAAAAACTAAATGATTGGCGAATGAGGAAAATCCATAAAGTCTACAGCCTATGCAAACCGAAATAGTGTACGAAAAGTTAACAAAATTTAAATAACCTTGACGACCAATCATTCATTCTAGCCAAAATTGGTTCAAAACAATGCTTTATCGTACATTCTCAAGACTAGAAAAAAATACAAATATATTTTCTATCTGCTACGATTCTCTAATTACATGTAGTGTTGATAAAATTGAGTGTTCTCTAAAAAAGTGATGTATTATCAAGTGACAAATTATTATGAGATAGCTATTATTGACATAGGTCATGATTGAGATGTCTTTTGTGTAACATTAGTGTTGATTGATTGATTGATGTTTTGTGGGGGAGGAAACGGGACACTTTGCCTGAAGGAAACACCAACCTTCAGCGACTACCTGGCAACTCTTCTACATTATACGGCGATCAAGTGAAAAATTCTCACAGATATTATTTGGTCTGAGTAGCATTTGATGCTGAAATCGTGCTCATTTTGTCTTCAAAAATGTTATAGCAAAGAAATTATTCTATTCACCAGTTCGTTTAGAGAATTTAGAAAATATATCCAGTTTAGTATGTGTAAGTTTCAGATACATGTACATGTAGGTGTGTGTATGTGTCACCCTTCAGTTAAAGGCTGTGTTGCCAATAGTTAATGACATTAAGTTTTCACACTAATGATTATTACACCAATTTCTGACAGGATGCAATAAAGGTATATCAGTACATTTGTATCTGTAGGCTGTATACCTGTTAGTAAAGGTGTTTTCACCTGTAAGATCTACAGGTCGTTAGTCTAGAATGCAGGTGCTAATGGCATGGCTTTGGTAATATACGACAGGTGTTACAATCTCACAAAAGGTCACTGTCTATTCTGTTACCCAGAAGCCACCTGTTGTGTCATGGAAAGCCAGCCAGGACTTTTTTTTCTTGGTCGGCCAATCTTAAATATATGTTAGTTTCCTAATTCAGCGATTTAAAAATACTGTAGCATCATTTGTCTTTTGGTCTTCTAAATTTGAATTCAGATTTGTTTCGATTTTTTTTTTTTTCAAGAAAAGAGGTCTAAATTTAATGCACAAATAAGCACTGAATGTACATATACATTAACTAAAATAAAATTTTATATAACTTTCCCTATCAAATCCAGTCTTATGGTGTCTTGGGTTTTGTGTAAATAATTTTAGTAAAATGAAGGTTGGGACATGGTTGGTGTATCACAACAGATATTTCAATAGGGTTGGCCTTGCATGATCACTAGTGCATATGTTACTCAACACAGGCAGCTGGGCCTAAAACATGATTTATTGACCAGTTGTTGTCAGTGTTATTTCCATAGCAAACCTCACTTTGGAATTGGACATTCCGTATTGAAAGAGAGGCTACAGAAAATCCATATTGGAAGAAGCAAAACTCGCCATTCTGCTATCAACACCAACTGTTGTCAGCCATTGACATATTCTAGGAATTAGGTCACAGTTTTTTTATACAGAATTCCGCAAATATGGCATCCGGGCTTTTCAAGGGATATGAAGCCCTGTTCAAATTTGATAATTTGTAAGTATTTTAGGGCTCAATGCTCAAGATATTCAGTCATGGTGGTTTATTTTTGGCTTTGTCTTTGAGCAATGATCAAAGAATTGGGAATTGGCCATATGCCACTGACTAAGGCCAAGCTCCTGACAGTCGTCAACCTGATGAAATATCATGGGTTTGGTTTATATTACAACAATTTACGATGGGGTATAAAGGTGATATGTACCCCTTTTTTAATAACACAATTAGAAATTTGTCTCCATGGTTATTTTTAGACAAGAAGATTTTCCCTGTGCCCGTGTGTTTTAGTGTTCATAAATATATGAATGTTATTGTAACGCCCTTCATTTAATTTTTGCTATATCATAATTTAGGCTGTTTTTTGGGGCAGAAATGTAGTTATTTTCTAGCAATGATCGCTCGCCAAGTTGAAGACAACCTTTTGACCTGGGTGCGGTTTCACAAAGCCTTCGCAAAGTGCGATCAATCGCAGTTGCCATGACTCTGTATCTCTTCACTATGGTATCCATTGGCAACTACGCTTCGTTTCCGATGCGACTGCGTATGTGTACTGTATGTGTACCTGAAGTGCTTTATGTACTGAAGCCAAGAATAAAATTCATAGAATAGTATGTTATAACCCGAGGAGCTGCGTGCAAAGGAGTCCTTAAGTCCACAATTGTTTTACGTAGAGCATGTACACTGTACAAGGCTGAGAATGAATCTTTTGTCTTGGAGGTAATTATAGATTACATTTACTACCGTAACACATGTCTGTAGCGATCAATCGAAACAATGCCTTGCTATGGCGATAATCAAACTCTACCTATCGTATGATTGTGCATGTATCGTCATTTATTATGATATACCGCCATTGATTTTTTCCTGCAGTTTTTCTATGATTGTCCCCTTTTAAGAAGATATTTTTAGCTGGTGATTGATAATGATGTATCTATCATCAGCTATTGTATTGCCGATGGTTTTCCCTGCACCAACTGGGTTTTATATTAGAAACAATTATACTGCTATTGATTTATCATTATTTATTCTGTTCATTGTTGGTTGTTGATGATGATAATATCATGATAATTTTGGTGACCTGAAAATAACCAAACTCAATTCCCCAGTAAATATCAGATTAGGAAATTTTAAGAGTATTCTCGTTATTTTGGGATTACACTTTCTTGAAAATATGGTAGAAATTCTTCTACCGATTTTTGGGTGACGCCCGAAACGGGAATCGAACCCAGGTCCCAGAGTATGGCACCTATCGCCAGCACTAAATGCCGGCTGCCTTATCCATTCAGCTACCATATTTTCAAGAAAGTGTAATCCCAAAATAACGAGAATACTGTTATGCTCACTTTCTAAAAGACACTAACTACTTAAACTCAGGAAATTTTAAGTCTCTCTTGATTTTTGTTTTCTTCTCTTCATTGTTGAAAAGCTGTTAATAAGATTTTGGGAAGTATCTCAAGAAGCTTAATGATTGTCGTTGGAGGAGGGACAAAAACCATACAGTCCATGCCATGTACAATCCAAAATAGCACCAGAAACGTAAACAAAATTTAAGTAACCGACCAAAAAATTCGTTCATTTTAAAGCTAAGATGTTACGGCTTCGTAACTGCTTAATGAGCGTTCAGTCACGAGACTAGCATCACTAAAAAGGTTTAAATTTGTACTTTTTTCATTATTTTTTTTTTATTTAATTGAACAAATGCTGAATTTTGGCAGCTCGTGCCACTATAATATTGTAGGGACATCTTCATCACGCTTGCAAGTAAAAGATCTTTTTTTATGTTACGTTGGCTTGCATGTTTTCATCTGGTAAAGAAGCTTAAATATGATTTAGTTCCTACTGGCTATCGTATATTTTTGAGGCTATGACAAATCTATTTTTCATCATTGATGAGCTTATATAATCAGCATTTATTTGACAAGTGTACTTAAGTGGCATGAATTGCCAAAAATGTTGATATTTTTCCACGAAAACCAAATTTTGATATTATCGACTACCATAGTTTTTTCTAAAAAATTTAGGAATTAGAAGCTTCCTTGTTAACCCAATATGAAACTTTTCTCCATGGTTATTTTAGTCAAGAAGATTTTCCTTGTGCCTGTGTGCTTAAGTGTTCATAAATTTATTTTTGTTTGTAGGGAGAAACGTGTACAGGTGCACTTGAAGAGTGTTTACACCTGCCTGTTTTTCTCCATGTTTGCCGCGGCCATCGGGTCCTACCTCCATCTTTATCTCAGATTCGTTATGGTGAGTTTCCATTTCTTGATCATCTCAGTCGCGATTGTTTTAGTTTGTGTCTGAATAAATGGTCGAACGACCTACATGTGTATGTGGGATGGTTGCCAGAGCCCGGTTTCCTCCCACAATAAAACTGGCAACGCCGCCATATAAGTGAAATAATCTTGAGCGTGGCGTAAAACACCAAACAATCAATCAATCAATCTGAATAAATGGCTTAGTCCCTGGAAAGACGAATTAGTTTTTGTTGATCAGTGGCAATGGCCAGAAAAAAACTGGGGTCTTCTGTACAGGTTTGGATTGCGTAATTGATGTTTTAGGCCCCACACATAATATTATTTTACTTATATGGCGGTGTTGCCAGAATAAATGGCTTAGTCCCTGGAGAGACGAATTAGTTTTTGTCGATCAGTGGCAATGGCTAGAAAAAGACTGGAGTCTTCTGTACAGGTTTGATTGCATGATAGATGTTTTAAGCCCCACACAAGAATATTTTACTTCGGTTTTGCTAGGTTTAGTGGGGAGGAAACTCTCAAGATTCTGCGAGTACCTGGCACCAAATAAAATTTAACAAATTTCAGAGTGAGGTTTTAATGAAATTCTATGTGAAAGAGTCGTCAGATACTTGTCGAAGGCTCTGGATTTCCTCCAGGCAAAGAGCCGAGTTCCTTCCCTTGCTTAACTTGAAATAGTCTTAAGTGTCGCTCAAAACATCAGTCGATCAATCTTTGGCTTGAAGCAATTCATGTTTATAGCTGGCAATAGACCATTTTGCAAAGTTTTCATGTAACAATGACATGACGGTGTGGCACTAATCTTAGACCGGGCAAGCCCAGCTTTCAATTCCACTTCAGCTACATGTACACGTTACATGTATATATATATATATTCATTCAAGCTTCCGTTTTATGCCAGATTTTTTCGGATTATTTCGGACATTAACTGTCACAATATCTGGTTTCTTTCCTAAAATATGTTGTAAAAATTTTGAAAATCTTCAGTTAAAAACAGACGGATCCTTTGTCTGGTGTACAATTTAGGGCTGTAATTGTGATGTAGCTAAATTACGTCATCTGAAAAAAATTGGCAAATGACCTACATGTATTGCACTTGATTAAGACATTGACACTGGTGTAAAAAGCTCTTGTTGTTATGCCATAATTATTTCTCATCAGAACTCTACAACTATTGTACATGTGTCACTAACTAACAAAACAGGTCAACCGTACTGAACATTTTTTTTTATTTTAGCCGAGTTTGTTGACGATCGTTGGAAGTTTGGGTCTGATGTTCTGGTTGGTTATGACTCCACACACTCGTGAGAATTTCCAGAAGCGTATAGCCATTTTGGGAGGATTCGCTCTTCTTACAGGTAACCATGGTGACAAAATAGTTTATTTAATAGCCATTTTGGGAGGATTCGCTCTTCTTACAGGTAACCATGGTGATAAAATAGTTTATTTAATAGCAATTTTGGGAGGATTTACTTTTCTTACAGGTAACCATGGTGACAAAATAGTTTATTTAATAGCAATTTTGGGAAGATTCGCTCTTCTTACAGGTAACCATGGTGACAAAATAGTTTATTTAATAGCAATTTTGGGAGGATTCGCTCTCCTTACAGGTAACCATGGTGACAAAATAGTTTATTTAATAGCAATTTTGGGAGGATTCGCTCTCCTTACAGGTAACCATGGTGACAAAATAGTTTATTTACTAGCTTTTAACACAATGGGTGATGTCATGGCAGAAGGATGAGAATTCTCAAGCTAATTTTCGATTTAGACGTTTTTCTTATTCAGTGGATGACAAACCCCTCGCAAAGTTTACCACAGAAGGTTCCCGCACCAATTTAATATTTTACGTTATTCATCCGACGATCATATAGCCCACCTATGCTCCGATTACTAAATGTCAATCAATCAATCAGTCTTCTATGGAGGGGTAGTGCAGTGTGAAACATAAATCAATTTTCTATGGAGGGGGAGCGTGACATAAAACATCGATCTATCAATCAATCAATCTTCTATTGAGGGGAGTGCAGTGTTAAACATTAATCAATTAATCTTCTAAGGGGACTAAATCACATCAGATTTGATATAATCATGAGTAAAACACCAATCAATCAACTAATATTAATACTGATCTTGTATCAATCCCAATTAATTCCATTCTTTAATGAAGCAATAATGTGTTTGATATCCCATAGGTATGTCACTGGGCCCCCTGCTGGATTACGTGATTAGCGTGGACCCCAGGTAACGTGGAATCCTATTATTTAATGCCTTTCATTATTTGAGATATAAATCCATTTTTAATTCCTCTTACAATACATTAAGGGTCTATAGTAAGTCCGTAGCTTCCTTTGCTCCATGGTGGCTCAGTCGGTTAGAGGGATAGTCCCTCAGTCTGACACAGGCCTTCCATTGATGCGTCGCGGGTTCGAATCCCTCTCAGACCAACTAAAAATTTAAAAATTTCTGAGTGGATTTTTCACTCAAGAGCAGTATGTGGAAGTTTTGTCAAGTACTCTTCGAAGGTAAAAGAAGAAGGCAAAGAACTTGGTTTCCTCGCTCACTAAACGTGGCAACGCCGCCATATAAGTGAAATAATCTTGAGTGCTGCGGAAAACGCCAATCAATCCTTTGTGCTACCCTTTATGGGTACCCAAATATCAGGTATTTCTGCTGGGCAGGGAACCAATATTCCTCTCCCTTAACCTGGATCCGGCATATAAGTGAAATAATCTTGAGTACAGGACAAGTAAAAGATTTTGACAAACAATAAATGTTGATCCACAATATGCCCAGATGACACCAAGTATTTTGGAAAATGATGTTATTTCATAAATCTTTAGTTTATTTTTTGTTGTTGACTTACTTAACTTTGAACAAGTATTCTGGAAGTGATGATATTTAATAAATGTTTTCTTTACATGTATTTGTTGTTGTTGTTGCACAGTATCATCCCCACTGCCTTCATGGGTACCTGTTTGATCTTCGGAAGTTTTTCATTGGCTGCCCTCTACAGCCGTAACCGTAGTTTCCTCTTTATGGGGGGTAAGTATAAATGTACAGACTAAGCAAAGTTTAGCTATGTAATTTAAACACGTTTAAACACGTACTAGTTGATTGACAACGTTAATCACTAGAATCATGATACAAGCACGTTATTGAATGGCTGCCTCGAGTACGAAAGGCGTTCTGAAAGGTGTGTCCTCGTGTTTCACACACGGCCAACCTCTCAAAATATGTTCCATACCCTCGGGAAGCCATTCAATAACTCTTATTTACATGTACATACTTCAAATGCTTCATGCAAGTCACATTAGCCTTGCTTGCCCAACCGATCTACTTGTCTTTGGTTGATTTGATTGATTAATGTTTTACGCCGCACTCAAGATCTTTTCACTTATATGGCGGCGTTGCCAGGTTTAGTGGGGGAGGAAACCGAGCTCATTGCTCAGGGGAAACCCCCGATGTTTGACAAGTACCTGGCAACTCTTCCACATACGGCGACCGATTGACAAATTCACTCAGAACTACTTGCCTTTGGACTTCATCATCTTAAGTGCCTTCTATCTTACGGTGCAACATACAGGGTCATCGACTGAATGTCACAACTCCATGTATATACAGCTCGATCCCCCCCCCCCCCTCCCATGGGTACCAACGTTAGGTTGTGACCTACCTTCAGGTATTGGGCTACACAGCTATAGCTGGCTTGCCGCCATATAAGAGAAGAAATCTTGAGTGGCGTTAAACAGCAATTTACATGCTAAGAAATGTTTGAAACTCTCTTTAAACGTGGGTTCCATACTAATGATAAAAAATTAGTAGTTCGTTGTTTTTGAACAACCGAAGCTTCCGACACATATACCGGTGTCTTCGTCAAGTGTAACTGATGTAGACAAGAGAATGTCATATGCTTCAGCCAAAAAGATTGTAGATGAATGTAACCGGAAATTTATATACTATAGTGTGGCTTTCGTTTTATTGATTTAGTTACAATTCCATGCCTTTCTGAGGAACCGAAGGTGTGGTTTCCTCTGGACCATGAACCTGGTTCCCTGGTCAACACTGCCATACCATCAAAATATTCTTCAATGAGGGATAGATCATCAATCAATCAATCATATTTTTTCTCTCAACAGGTGCCTTAATGTCCGCTTTCACCTGGTTATTTTTCCTCACTTTGCTCAACATTTTCCTTGGATCTCGACTCCTTTTTGACGTAAGTATTTTGTCTTTGGTTTTCAGGGTTAATCTACTCTTGATTGCCGTATGTGGTAGAGTTGCCAGGTACACGCTGAAGGTCAGTGGTTTCCTCCGGTGAAAGAGCCCAGTTTACCCCCACACTAAACCTGGCAACGACGCCTTTTAAGTGAAATATTGTTGAGTGCGGCGTAAAACATCAATAATCAATCAATTTGAAAAAACGAATTATTATTTGGTTCAATGTAATTGGTAAACCACATCAGGGGGGTATTTCATAAACCACATATAGCCGACTACGCAGTAATGTTAAAGCAGTGCTATTTTAGTCGGCTAGGTCAGTTTAGCCTTCTAAACGTGTTTATGAAATACCCCCCTGTAACTTCAGCAGACCAAAGCCATTTTGATAAGGGCTCTAATCAAACTGAGTGCCCAAACAAACCCAAACATTTCTGGCCAGGTATTCTAGATAGCCCTGTCTCCTCAATCACTAAACCTGGCAATGTTGCTATAGAATGAATATGGCTCAAAACGTCAAGCAATCAACCTGATTGAAACCATGCTACATTGCGGCCTCGGACTCAATTTCATCATTGTTTTACCATGTTTTATTTTCACTTTAGGTGACCCTGTACCTCGGATTTGCCATTTTCTGTGGGTTTGTTCTCTTTGACACTCAGCTGATCATCGAAAAATGTAGAAATGGTGATGAGGATTACATCTGGTTAGTTGAAAGATTTTCATTTTATGATTAAAACCTTTTCACAAGATAAGAACAATATTGGCAAGATGATTTTCGCAAGATGAAAACAATTTTCACGAGATAAAAATAATTGTCACAAGATGGAAAACAATTGTCACAAGATGGAAAACAATTGTCACAAGATGAAAACAATTCTCACAAGATAAGAACAATATTGACAAGATGAAAACAATTTTCACGAGATAAAAATAATTATCACAAGATGGATAACAATTGTCACAAGACGGAAAACAATTTTCACAAGATGAAAACAATTTTCACAAGATGAAAACAATTCTCACGAGATGAAAATAATTGTCACAAAATGGAAAACAATTTTCACAAGATAAGAACAATATTGACAAGATGAAAACAATTTTCACGAGATAAAAATAATTGTCACAAGATGGAAAACAATTGTCACAAGACGGAAAACAATTTTCACAAGATAAAAATAATTGTCACAAGATGGAAAACAGTTGTCACAAGACGGAAAACAATTTTCACAAGATGAAAACAATTTTCACAAGATAAAAATAATTGTCACAAGATGGAAAACAATTTTCACAAGATGAAAACAATTTTCACAAGATAAAAATAATTGTCACAAGATGGAAAAAAAATTTCACGAGATAAAAATAATTGTCACAAGATGGAAAACAATTGTCACAAGATATAAAAAATGTCACCAGATTAAAACAATTTTGACAGTTAAGATCTTTTTGTTGGCTGAAAATTTGTGTCCACATATAGCTGTCCAATCAGTTGAGCATGCAGCCTTACCACTGTCTTGTTTTGGAAAGAAATCACTGGATTGATGTCATTCCCCACTAAACTGGGCAATGTGGTCAAATAAGGCAAATAATCAGCATAAAACACCAATCAAAAATCATCTACAAAAATCATCTTCCACCTAGCCCAACTAACCAATTTTGGGCTTAATAAATTTCGATTTAACTATATCTTTAGTTTATTAAACCGATAATTAAGATTAATATTCATAGTTTAGTTTATAAGCTATATCATTAAAGTAATGTAAATTTTCAATCGTGGCTGTCATATGCAATTTTTTTATCTCCTCTCTCAGGCATTCTGTTGATCTCTTCCTGGACTTCATTAACCTGTTCCGCCGACTTTTGATTATTCTGTCCAACAAGGTAAGTTACAAGTCCCTATGTATGAGGGGCTCGAAATTTCTGAGTGGATTTTTTGGTCAATCGGCGTATGTGGGAGAGTTGCCAGGTACTCGTCAAAGGTCGAGAGTTTCTTGCGGGCAACGAGCCCGGTTTTTTCCCCCACTTAACCTGCCAATGCTGCAATATAAGTGAAATAATCTTGAGTGCAGCGCAAAACATCAATCAATGGATCCATGAGGCACGTGTAGAATCCTACTCAGTCAAAAGAAGTTAACAAATTTCTGAGTCGATTTTTCACTCAATTGTCATACGTGTTAGAACCCAGTTTGCCCCCATGCTAAACCTGGCAACGCCGGCACATAAGTTTAATAATCTTAAGTGCTGCATAAAACATCAATATGGAATCAGTAAGTAGAAGAATTTGTAGTGAAAATTTTTGAACCACCTGCCCCCAAAAATGAGAAGCCTATCGTACGCATTGCTACAAAGGGTTTCGAACAATATCTGTCTTCCATCTCACTGTGTAAAACATCAATCAATCAAATGATAAAACCTGCATTGTTGCAAAGCAAATGAGTAATCTTTAATACAGTGAAAATCTGAGGCCCCGCGTCCCCCCAACAATGATAAGCTTGAAAAATACCACAAAATTGGTCAGTACCAATTGGCAAAGTTATCTCCCCTTATATGTAATTCTAGCAAGGTTATAATCCTAACATAATATTTTCAGTATACCCTTTCAGCTTAAGCATCGACTCTAAAACTTCATTCTAAGCCGAAAGGGTCTATATGAGCTAATGGGTCGCGGGTTCAAATCACACTCAGTCCAAAAAATTGGAAAATTTTCTGACTGGGTTTTCACTCGAGCGACCTATGTGGGATGGTTGCCAGTTACCATCGGAAGGTCGTGGGTTTCCTCCGGGCATAGAGCCCGGTTTCCTCCCACAATAAAACTGGCAACGCCGCCATATAAGTGAAATAATCTTGAGCGCGGCGTAAAACACCAAACAATCAATCAATCTATATGAGCTAAAACAATGATCCATCATGCAAATCCAGCAATTGTTACTAAGCATTTTCTTGTTGTTGTAGGAAGAAAAGAAGAGGAACCGAAGAGATTAAAGAAAAGGGATGAGGAAAAAAATTATTTTAATGACTTTTCAATTCAGTTATAAATATGTTTTTCATGTATCTACAGTTTAAACTGAGAAGTGTAGTATGATTTCATTCTATATTGCCTAACAAGTAAAGTATAACGTTTTGTTGTGGGGTTTTTTTCCAAAAATTATAGAATTTTTCTTTTCTCTATTGTACGGACTACTCAGCACGGATCACCATGCTATGCAAATCTGTAAAATAATTATGTAAGAAATATATATCAATCTTAATTTTTTAAAATTTCCTTTTAATTATAAACAGTTTATTAATAGTTTTGATTTATCGGTAGTAAATTTCATATCAACTTTCTTCAATGACTTTTGTTTTCTGAATATTTCAAATACAACTTTTATCAAAATCTTTGACAGTAAACAGCATTATTCTAATACACTTACAAATTTAATACCTTTTTTTCTTTAATATTTAACGACTTTTATTTTGTTTAATTACATAGTTGCTAGTTCCTTTTTTAATCAGGAAATCTAAATTAGTCTGATTTGAAAATTACTTGTTCACTTCGACTGTTATATGAAAACAACAACAAAAGTTTTTAAATTTTGTTAACAAATCAGTTAATTGATATCTTTTCTTTTCAGAATCAATAATCATTAAAATTTTTGTAAAAATTTGTATCTTTAAGGAAAAAAGTGTAGGCCATATGGTAGAGCCTTAAGCTCGTTTTTCATTAAACAGGTATTAACAGAAATTGTATTAAAACCAGATTGAAATTGAATAAAAGTTTTCAATAAAATCAGAACAATAGCTTTGTATTTGTGTTTCATTCTTTCAGGGGCCTTGGTGGCTCAGGCGGTAGAATCTGTCCCTCAGTCGGGCACACTATGTGGGATGGTTGCCAGTTACCAACGGAAGGTCGTGGGTTTCCTCCGGGCATAGAGCCCGGTTTCCTCCCACATTAAAACTGGCAATGCCGCCATATAAGTGAAATAATCTTGACCGCGACGTAAAACATCAAACAATCAATCAATCGAGCACAGACCTCCAATCCCACTCAGCAATTAAAATTGAAAAATTTCTGAGTGGGTTTTTCTTTATGTGGAAGAGGTACTTACCAAAGTTCGTTTTTCTCCTGTACTAAGGGAAATAATCTTGAGTGTGGCATAAAATATCAATCATTTTATTCCAATTGTTGTTGTGAAATTTTTTTTACGAAAGATTGATTGAAGTTTATTTCACTTTTACGGAAGCGTCGCCCATTTTAATAGGGAAGTAAATGGGCTCTGTGCCAATAGAAAATCCCCCAACCTTTGAGAAAATAACATGTTTCCACTAATTAATATTTTATGCCACATTTTTGGATTATTCTCTTCATAAGGAGAAAAGGGGGCTTAGTTGGTAGAGAATGGGCTGATGCGCCATGACTGCTACAGCACAAGTTATATACTTATTAGTACATTATATTTGGTGAAATAAATAAATATAAAATATAAAAAAATCAAAGCCTTCCATTGATGTGCCCCTGGTTCAGGTACCACTCAGTCCTAAAGAAAAAGGGAGCTCATTCGGTTAGAGTGATTGTCCCTCAGTCAGACACAAGCCTTCCTCCTCCGTCAGGCACAAGCCTTCCTCCTCCGTCAGGCACAAGCCTTCCTCCTCAATCAGACACAAGCCTTCCTCCTCCGTCAGACACAAGCCTTCCTCCTCCGTCAGACACAAGCCTTCCTCCTCCGTCAGACACAAGCCTTCCTCCTCTGTCAGACACAAGCCTTCCTCCTCCGTCAGACACAAGCCTTCCTCCTCCGTCAGACACAAGCCTTCCTCCTCCGTCAGACACAAGCCTTCCTCCTCCGTCAGACACAAGCCTTCCTCCTCAGTCAGACACAAGCCTTCCTCCTCAGTCAGACACAAGCCTTCCTCCTCAGTCAGAAACAAGCCTTCCATCCATGCAGCGCGGGTTCGAATCCCACTCACACCAAATAAAACTGAGATTTTCCCCTCTATCGTCGCCTGTGGAAGAGTTGTCAGGTACTCTCCAAAGGCAGGGGGGGTTTCATCCCCCACTAAACCTGGCACTAAAACATCAATCAATCACTCAACCCAAAGAAAAGGTTAATCTTCGGAATGGCAGAAACAATCAATCCTTTAATCATTCGAACACGAAAGCTAGATTTCAAACAATGAGACATACGGCTAGATTGATTGATTGTCAGATTTTAATTTTTGCTGCACTCAAGATTATTTCCCTTATATGGCCGCGTTGCCAGGTTAAGTGGGTGAGGAAACTGGGTTCATTGCCCGGAAGAAACCCCCAACCTTCGGCGAGTACCTGGCAACTCTTCCACATACGGCTACTTGGTCTGAGTGTGATTTGAACCCGCAATGCATCGATGGAAGGTCTGTGTAGGACTCAGGGACGATCACTCTAACCAACAGGACCACCGAGGCTGTATTTCTATTGATTGTTCAACAGAATATTTTCCATGTTCTACTCTGTGGGCCATGCTGGCTCGCTCACAATGCAAGTCACAATGTGTTGTGTAGTTCCGGTATGTAGCGTTAATGTGAAGCCCTCAAGCTCCTAGCTCCTTTGATTGATTGCTGTTTTACGCTGCACTAAAGATTATTTTAAATGTACTTATATGGCGGGGTTGCCAGGTTTAGTGGGGGGAGGAAACCCCCATCCTTCTGCGAGTACCTGGCACCTGTTCCACATACGACGACCAAACAAAAAATCCACTGAGAAATTTTTCAATTTTTATTTGGTCTGAGTGCGATTCGAACCCATGCCGCATCGATGGAAGGTCTGTGTGTGACGATCACTCTAACCTGGGATGAATATTCATATTCATCCCAGCTCTAACCCACTGGACCACCCAGGCACCCTCATTAGAAGATAGTTTACTACAATTCTGTGTTGTACTGAAGAGATTAACGCAGTCTGTAAACATCATGAACATTTCCATGGAAGGGTATCCTCGATCACAAAACCTGGACAACATTGACAAAAAAGTAAAGCAGGCATAACCATGAACCTTTTAATAAAGCCAGAGGACCCAATGTGGGTTGCAATGATAATTTGACCAGTTGTGTGGTTGGAATTTGGAGAAAGTTAGATCAAATTGAGGTGATGTTTTTCAACTTGTTACACTTGTCTACTGGCCATTACAACATCAATATAAAAAACCAGAAGTGTTCCAGAAAATTCTACTGATCAAGCTCCTGTCAGTCATCAACCCAATGAATTATACTGGGTTTAATTTATTACAACAACTTATGTATGGGGTATAAAGGTCTAAATGATATAGGCTACCCCTTTTTAACACAGTTTAATAGAAACTTGTCCCCATAGTTATTTTAGACAAGAAGATGTTCCCTGTGCCTGTAAGTTAAAGTGTTCTTAAATATAAAGAGTTCCATTCATTATTTTTAAAATACAGCTAATGGATCTTTCTTAGATTTGAGAGATCCCCTTAGACATTTAATAAAAGATATCTATGGAGAGATTTTAGTAACTGGGGGATAACTCCTTAAATATTCAAGTTAGTTCATTGGTTATTCCCCCCCTGTGTCTCATCTTTTTGACCAATCTAAAATAGAGATTGCTCCTACTGCCATTCGTTGAGATATTTGAAATCTCGTAGAATGGCACGAGATCTCGATTGCTATTTGACAGATCGTAAAAATAATCACATGTGAGGAGTTCGCTACTGCTTGAGTTAAAGTTTTAAAACAAAATCAGCTATATTTGCCTCAGACTGCATTTCAATCTATAATGTGATCTCATTCGAAAAATTCGATGTGAGTTTTTAAATATTTCTAACATTGTCATGGAAAAAGATTGTAGCGTTTTACAGAAAAACCAAAAAGAAAAACTGACAAAGGACGGTAAACAACAACAACACGGTCAAAGTACAAATGCAAGTGTTGCCAAGTTAGGAAACAGTCGTACAATTTTAGGCAGTTCTGTCAGAGTTGGAATTGCAGCGAATAAACCATTAACGTCTCAATATTCTGATAAATATGATAAAACGGACGAAATTAAAGAAGATGATGTAGAGAAAACGGATAAGGCTGCAGCAAAAACTGAGAATGAAGTTGAAAAGAATCAGAAAAGACAGAATGGTTTCGATTTAGAAGCTAGTCAGACGAATAATGGCGAATCAGAATCAAGTGATGAAGTTGGAGAATTGGTCTATGCTATTGCTGACTTTAAACCATTCGGTATTAATCAGGTAATTTACTCAAGTGGTGTCTCAGTCGGTTGGAGAGATTGTCCTTCAGTCCCACACAGAACGTCCATCGTTTCACTTGATCGCCATATGTGGGAGAGTACTTGTCGAAGGGCATGGCTTTCCGCCCCCACTAAACCTAGCAATACTGGTATATTTTTTAGTACTGTTGTCAAAATTGGCTGCCCAGCATCCCTATCCAATCCCAGTCCCCCCCCCCCCCCCCCCTCCCAATCCTCTCTCTTTCTCTCTCTTTATATCTGATTTAATTATATTTATCCGCTAAGTCTACCTCATTGCAATAAGACTTCAATATGCTGAAAGGGACGTTTAATTTTCTATCATTCCCCTAAATATTGCAAACGATCAAGTATTACAACCAAATTTATGTGACAAAGCTTAAGATATATATTGTATAATTCTTCTCATTTAGCTTCCTTTTTCTGAGGGCCAAGCAGTTAATATCTTGTTAAAGCAAGACTGTAACTGGTGGTGGGCGGAGCTTGATGGTTGCCATGGATATGTACCTGCCAATCATTTCACTTCTCCGACTAACAAAAAACTGTCATGGCAAGATGAAGAATATTTTGGAAACTACAGTCATTTGGTAAGTTATCTGTTTTTCATTGGTTATCAGTAACGGCGATTTCACATAATGCACCAAACATTTTTAAATTATGCACTAAGTTATGGATAACCATACCATACTTTCTCGCAATTAGATTCTTAAAGTGGCATGAGCTGCCAAAATTCACAATGATTGTTATGACAGTAAGGGGGGACTGAAGTTTACCCAAAAATTAAATGATTGATGTTTGAGTGAAGAAAATCCCTAAAATCTATGACCTGTGCGAACAGAAGTAGTGTCCGAAAAAGTAAACTCTTAATCATTCTAACCCTAAGTTAGTTCAAGGTACTACTTTAGCTTATGTTGTCGAGACCGGGTGTTCTAAAAGCTTCTAAATTGCACTCTTGAGAAAAATAGTCTATAATTTCAACATTCTGTTTTAATGGAAAAGTCAACATTCATGTCACTTTAATATGTCATATTTTTTTGTAACATTTAAGTGATTAACTAAAAGAATCAGGCTTACGTTTTCTGAAGTTATTCAACTTTTTTTTGTTGTTGCCAAAATGGCTGGAGATTGTAAGGGAACTTTTAAAGGCTCACAATGTATACAAACGATTGGATTGGTACGGTAACTTTGATAGAATTTTTTTCATTTTCTCAGAAACTTCACCAAGAAATGTTGAGTGACAAGCCGAGGACTGAAGCATATCTGAAAGCTGTAAAAGACAACCAGCCATATCTCAGGAATAAAGTTAGTCCCTTTGTTTTCTCTATTTTTTTAAATCTTTCAGCGGGGCTTAGCCTGCAGTTCGATTGTCTCTCAGGAGGACACCAATATATTTTTCTAATGGCCCGAGATTTCCGGATATCCGGTGACAGATGACGCTATTTAGAATCTTTTGGTGACGTGGCATATTTTGCTCCATAACGTCAGATGTAAATGTCAGCACCGGTGACAGGAAATTTTAGTGAATTCCTACGAGACTTACACTTCCTATGAACTTTCAATTCACTCATTTGACGCTTATTGTCGAGTGAGAAACCATAAGTGAGATGAATTTGATAAATTACCTTAATTTTTTTATAATTATTTTGTTAACATACACCCCAAAATTTATTAGTGGATTTTTCTCTCTAGTCATGAGGAAGAGTTCCCTGGTACTCGCCAAAGTTTGGCGGTTTCGTCCAGGCGATGAGCCCGGTTTCCTTCCGGACATCAATCTATCAATCAATCCCTTCCCAACACCATACTTAAAATATATATATTTCTGACTTAAACATGTCAGTTTTTAACTCTTTATCTTTTCTTCAGGTTGTATTGGATGTTGGATGTGGTACAGGAATCCTCAGTATGTTCTGCGCCAAATATGGACAGTGTAAAAAGGTAAAGGTTTATTAATTTTGTACTACCAAAATTTAAGATTTTATGCATGAAGTTTTTTAAAACTGACTGAACAGACCTATGCCACAGAATGATCTTCAAACAACTACCTGAAGCTGAGCTGTTTCCTCTGGGCCCAGAGTCCAGTTTTTTCTCCTAGTAAAATTAGCAACATACCAATCGTAGGAGTACAATAATCACTCATAAAAGTTTTATTATTATGATTAATTGATTGATGTTTTCCTCCACATTCAAGATTATTTCACTTATATGGCCGCTGGCGGCGTTGCCAGGTTTAGTGGGGGAGTAAACCGGGGTCATTGCCCTGGAGGAAACCTCCGACCTTCGGCGAGTACCTGGCAACTCCTCCACATACGGCGACTGAGTGAAAAATCCACTAAGAAATTTTTCAATTTTGATTTGGTCGGAGTGTGATACAAACCCATCGATGGAAGGTCTTTATAATTATGACATAATGAAGTTATTCTACATTTATTCAAACTTAAACTGCAGTCATCATCAAGGAATTTAGTGAATTAGCTCAAACTGACACTGATTGACCCAGATAAAAATCCGGGCCAGGGTGGGAATGGAACTCATGACTTAGGGTTATATTATGGTAGAGCGGTGGGACTGTAACCCTAAGTCGTGAGTTCAATTCTCACCATGACGGTGGATCTAGGGTTATATTGTGGTAGAGCTGAGGCACGGTAACCCTAAGTTGTGAGTTCAATTCTCACCCTGACCCGGATTTTTTCTGGGTCAATCAGGGCAATCCAACTTCTTCTGTCTGCCAAAAATACAGAAAACCACCCACTGTTATTTTTATGTAAACAGCATTCTGTATCTTAGCGGCGAGGGTGCTTTTAACAAATAGTCCTTTTATTTAAACATTGCTCGTGCAGATTTATGCCGTTGAAGCTAGTGAATTTGCGAGCTACACGGAGTCTTTGATCAAACTAAATGGATTGGACGATAAGGTTACCGTCATACAAAGTTATGTGGAAGATGTTAAAATAACCGAGAAAGTTGATGTTATAATTTCGGAGTGGATGGGTACATTTTTACTGGTGAGTTTTGAAACTTTTTTTTGACATGACGTGAGCTGGCAAAATTCTGGCTTTTTCCATAAATTCTGATTATAAAGATTATTAAAGTAGCGTGAACTACAAAAATTAGAACTTTTTTCAGAAAATTCTGATTTTCACGACAATAGTAGGCCTTGAAAGTCATCAAAAGATAAATAATTGCTGTTGGAATGACGAAAATCCATAAGTCTGTGTGTTGTACAAGCCGAATTGGTTTCCGAAAAGTAAACAAAATTTAAATAACCGTGCAAAAAGCTAATAAATTCTTAGCCTAATTGTGTTCATAAAACTACTTTGGCGTACATTCTCAAGACTTGTAACACTAAAAAGCCTTCTGAAGTGCGCGTCTTGAGAAAAAAAACGTAAGAACATCAACAATTTGGCAGCTCCGACATGTCACTTTAAAAGTCCATCTTCAAACCAAATGACTGACATTAAAGCAAGAAATATCCATGAAGCTACCAGAATGAACGTTATTTTTATATAAGAAATTTACCTATATGGCAATTTATCTTGATTCTTGTATCACAGAAATGCTTCTAATTTTTACTTCTCCACAGAAAGCCAGTCAAGAATGCCACAGAAAACAGAACAATTGTGGCTGCTTATGCCTCTGTTAATAAGTTAACTATCTAGATTGTAAGCTTTTCAACTTGATAACAGTGCTAGAAACTGTATGGAAAAGTCGTGATTACAATAAAGAAGAAATTGCAATCCATAAAGAAGCCTTATGTTATTATCTAGAGGGTTCTCTAAATAATCGATGTGAGATGGTTGCCAGTTACCAACGGAAGGTCGTGGGTTTCCTCCGGGCATAGAGCCCGGTTTCCTCCCACAATAAAACTGGCAACGCAACCATATAAGTGAAATAATCTTGAGCGCGGCGTAAAACACCAAACAATCAATCCAATCTAAATAATGGTTTAGTCAGGAGAGGAGAGACAATAAATAATTCTTTGCACAAGTTATCTCCCTTGTTCCACTTTCGTTTTCAGTTTGAAATGATGTTGGAGTCTGTGATTGCTGCCAGAGATAAATTCCTGAAACCAGACGGAGTTATCTACCCTTCTAGTGCTGCCCTCTACTTTGTTCCGTGTTCTGCGGAAAATCATTTTAATGAAACTTATGGATTTTGGGGCAATTTATACGGGTTTGACTTCACATTGCTAAGGTATGGGTATTTTTGCATTTTGTTTTTAAAACCTGTTCTTCTACAGGACTAAGGGGGCCTCCGTGGTCCAGTGTGCTAGAGTCATGGTTTCTCAGTCCTACACCATCGATGCGGCGCGGGTTGGTATCACACTCAGACCAAATAAAAAATGGAAACCTTTCTGAGTGGATTTTCACTTGTTCGCCGCATGTGGAAGATTTGGCAGGTACTTGCCGAAGTTGTGGGATTTCCTCCGGGAAATAAGTTCGGTTTCCTAACCCCAAAACCTGGCATCAACACTGTGAAATAATCTTGGGTATGGCGTAAAACATCAATCAATTAATCTGCAGGGCTGATTGAACATATTGCGCAGAAGTAGTCTTTAGACAACAGCCTTTCTAAATTAACTCTCACACGAGCACAAGCCTTTCATCGATGGGTCGCGTGTACGAATAGCATTGAGTTCAAAGAACTTGATTGTTACCATTGTTTTAACAGCATTCAGCTTCTAACAATGTGAGAGACTACACAAATCCTCCATTTATGGGTTGCTGGTTCTAATCCCATTCATAAGACAAAAATGAACAAATATGTCTGCTTGGTTTTTCAATATGCACACAAAATCTTACAACACGCTATGAAGTCATTTTAGTAAGGCATAATATGTCAATCAATCAAATGTGCCGTTTTGTTTTATTTGTTTTTCCTCGGGTTTCCGAGATCGATTTAGTTGTGGATGAATGTGGCATACAACATCAACCTATACATTAATCCACAAGATGCCATAGAAATGAAATAATCTTTAGTGTGGTGAAATACGTCAGCTGGTAGACGGTAACCGTAACTTAAGTCATGAGTTCGATTCTCACCCTGGGCTGAAACTTTTTTCAGGGTTATTTACTAATTCTAACACGTATGTCGTTTTTCATTTATTCTTTCTTTCCCTCTCGTTTCAGAGATATGGCTGTTAATGAGTATTTTGAACGCCCCGTTTCTGATTACATTCTCGAAACTAAGGACTGTTTATCAACGGCTGAGAAAATTGTGAGCATAGATATGGCTGATATTACTGTCAACCAGCTGGAAAACATTTCTAGCGATTTTTGTTTTGAAATCCAGAAAGCTGGAACTATGCATGGATTTTGTTCATGGTTTGAAGTAGAGTTTCCTCCCCTTGCTCAAGATGCTGAAACTGTGATTTTAAATACGGGTCCGTCAGAAAGGTAAGAAAAAGATAATCTTTCCAAATTTAATTGAAAAATCCTTTCACACGATCACCCTATGCTGAAGAGTTTACAGGTACCCACACAAGGTCGGGGGGTTTCCTCCTGGTAAAAACCCCATTTTCCTCCCCACTAAACCTGTCCTGGCCGCCCTATACATGTAAGTGAAATAATCTTGAGCTGTGGTGTAAAACATCAATCAATCAATTTCCTCCCCTGCATACGTTTTACTTGAGTGACTTTTAAACATTTTTATGTACAGCTATACAGCCATTTAGTTTGTCCCTGCATTGTTGTAAATATTTCTTTAATGTTTATGACCAGTAATTCAGTAGTTTCAAGTATCTATTTACCCATTGACATAAAAACCTTAGCCAATAAATCAATCAATCTTGATATTTTACATTAAACTTGAGTGAGACACAAGCCTTTCATTGATGACTTAACTATATGGTTGTCAAACTTCTTGGTTTATTAAAGTACACTGTATGCTGGCTTAATGTCACGATCTACGTTCTAAGATTGTAGTCCGCAGAGTGATACCAGCCCCGATAGCTCAGTTGGTAGAGCGTCCGCTTCAGGGCTGGGAGATCCAGGTTCAAGTCTGGGTCGGGTCAGACCAAAGACTTTAACAGTGGGAGCTGCTGCTGCTTCGCTTGGCCCGGTGTCAGTATAATGTGACTGGGTGAGGGGGCTTGCTGGGTGTCTTCAGCAAGTCGTCTCGGTGAGGTGGTACCAAAATAAAAGAGCAGTGGAAATCTGCCCTGCCACAAGCAGACAAAGTTAACGTCTTCATATGACTGAAATACTGCTAAGCAGAACGTAAAACCCATATCACTCACTCACTCACTCACAGAGTGAAGGTCTACTTCCTAAGATCGTAGTCTGCAAAGTGATAGTCTCTCAGTGAGACTTAGGCCTTTCTTTGATGGCTAAACTATATGGTTGTCAAACTTTTTGAATAAAGTTTTTTTAAGATATGTTATCACAACGTTACGATCTACTTCCTGACACCCTCCCCAAGTTTATTTGATTAAACCAATCAGTTTGAAATCAAGCTTTTGTACCAGGTACTTATGTTTATACAGTAGCTGGGCGAATATAAGAAAGTCAATTCACCTTTTTATCGGCCATAAACATTTTTCAATTAAGTCAACGAGTTATAAATTAAATACACGGCTGTCCTTTTGTTCCCTTTTGAAATATTCATTATCATAAAATCGAGAAAGCCTTCCTCATGTTGTTTTATTTTATAAATAGTATATACGCATTATTATCAGAAAAACATTCACAATGTCATTAAAAAAACTTAAAAATTTATTTTAAGTACGCAGAAGAAAACTTTTTGGTCCAGAAGACTGCGGGATAGATTCAGATAAGATTTTTCCACTCCCCCATCCCCTTTGGTCTTGACTGACACCTCCATTTTCAAGTCACATGCATAAAAACTTGGCAGCCATTGACCATTCTTGCTATTCTAAAATGAAATATTAACAAGAATGAAAGTTGTGTCTATAAAAATGACTGTGCCACCCAAGAGATACATGTTAAGTAATGTAGGTAAACTTTATCTACCCGGTAAGTTCAATCTGTTTCCGTCATCTATCCACACCCCTCCCCCTCTTGATTTTGACTGTGTACACCTCTAGACACAGTTTCAATTTTAAAAAAACATTTATGCAAATACATGTACTGTTTCCCTCAACCCCTATGAAAAGAGGCATTACCTAGACCTATTATGGTTTCGAGATTAAATAAAGTTTATTATAATTATTACTTTCGAACCTTTCAGGAAAAAACTAAGTGATTATACAGGGTATTTCCCCTGGGGCTCACCAATTCTGCACCTGTAACATTTCTCAGTATTCCTTGTGACATAACAAATATTTAAGTGGATGAATCTGGGTTAATTATGAAGTAGAAAGCAAACAGACTCTGTATAGAGTTGCTATAGGCTGTATGAATACATTTGAATGTCCAAACAACATTTCTCCTATTCTAGGGTTAAGCAAATACCTCGCTGTGCAACTTTCCCATCAGACCAGGTAATAAATACTAGCTCTAAAAATAGTTTCATTCTGAGGCGTAATATTTGTTACGTCAAATCATTTAACCTGAACAGAAGTCTATGAATGGGGAAGTATAAAAGGTCGGATGTTTATACACGGTAGATTTTGAAATTGTCAACGTTTGCACAATTTCAAATCAGAAAATAAATTCACTCTCCACTTACTGTCTGGACTATTATATCTATCTGCAATCCCAGTACCTACAGTTTGGAGAATGCATTGGTTCTTATAAAAGCTTTACCGACCATACGTCCATGCTAATGAGAAATGATTAAGGCATCACCACGAAGTATAAGTTGTTTGCGAACAACAACAGCTTTCGACACCTATGCCAGTGGGTTTATAAAGTGCAATAATGACACTATTGCATTTGATAAAGATACCGACATAGGTGTCAAAAGCTTGTGTCGTTCTCAAACAACTTACTTTGTGTTGAAGCCTAGGCCGTAATCATTTCTCATTAGTATGGAACCCATGTTAAAAGAAAATTTCAAACATTTCTTATGACTAAATTGTAGTTATTTTATTAAGGATATGTTGAATTTCTGGCAACTAAAATAGCTGCTTTGAAATTAGTCTTTTTTTTTTATAAACTAAAATACCGACTAATTTCAAAGTTATAGGGCCTCAAAATTTTGGACTTGTGTGAAACCCTGATAGAGTGGATTGGAATTTTACTGTCCACATCTCCTTAACTTAAATAAGGCATCACTGCGTTTTCAATTCACTGCTAATATTAATTAACAATATAGGTACAATCGTACATCAGAGTAAATTTAAATGTTGAGAAGATCACTGGTAAACTTCTTTCCCCTCTGATAGACCATTTACTGTCTACATTTACTATTAATATTTATTTACAATAAAGATACAATTGACCTCTGAGTATATTAAATTTTAATTTTTTTATCCACTTACACTTAACTTCACTCCTTTCTTAACTTTATTAAATAACGATAAATTTATTATATAAATACATTTACACCTCATCAATGGAGTATATTTTCAATTCTGCTATTTAACATACAACAATATCATCTCACTTTCAAATGATTATTTACTGCATAAATAGGTTGCTACACTCTATAGTGGTATAGTAATGGGTGGGTGGATTTTGAATAGCATTGTGATTATATGTTGCTATGGGAATGGCAGGTTATATTTGCTAACTGTTGACCTACTTCTCTGACCTATTTACCTTGAGACACTATACAATATTAATTTATCACTGCATACTTTGCAGTTTGTCCCTAGGTCCATAGTAAAGGCTTTTACTGCAGAGTTCATTTTGCATACATTTGTTTTGGTTTTTTTTGTACAATTTGGTACGAAAAAGCTGTTTAAGCGAAATATTTTAAAACATATGAGACATGAGTAAATATACTCTCTTTTTTATGGCAAAACCATTTTTTATTCATCATTGTTAATTTCAATTTTATTAGACGCATCCGTTCTGAATTTATGGTTAGATCATACATTATGCATGTACATGTATGTAATATAATATTATATTAATAAAGTTCGTCAAAATTAGGGTGTAGGCCTACTGTATCGAAATTCAATCCAACTTCGAGTATCAATTTCAGACAAAGTTTCGCTATAATTCCTGTGAGATTTGGTGATAGATGACGTTATTGAACACTGAAGCGCAGGTGAAATCCTGTAAGACTTGCTTTCCTTATTGTATCAGAGAAAACATTTATGTCATAGGGCAGCTTTGTTTTTAATTCCTTTCAGGCAAATACAGTTTTAAAAACTAACTGCCATATATACTGTATATAGTCCGAGTTTCTAACTCCAAAATGACTATTTTTTTATACTGACGGTTGTATTTCCAAAATACATCCGTCTAGCTCAGTCCCAAAAAATTTCCAAAATTGAACAATTGCAAAATTTTCAGACTGGGTTTTCACTCGAACGACCGACATGTAGGCCTTAGTGGGATGGTTGCCAGTTACCACCTGAAGGTCTTGGGTTTCCTCCAGGCATAGAGCCCAGTTTCCTCCCACAATAAAACTGGCAACTTATCTCGACAATCAGAATTTATTAAATGAATTTTCGCAGTTCATGCCACTTTTAGTTACAGGATGAATATTTGATCTCATTAAAACTGTCAAAATAACCCTATTGTAATAATTTTAAATGTGTCATAAGCAAAAAACAAAGCATCGAAAAGCTTAAGCTTGTCAAATATTTAGTTTCCATTTTATACATAAGTTGATATATCCCTTATGAAATAATTTGTCTCATTTTATTTTCAAAGCCAAATAATATTTTCATTGCATCCAAAGAATAATTAATTAAATTGATTGTCTTTTTAAATTTTATCAAAAAAAAAAGTTTTTCTCAACAATTAGAAAAAAAAATATTGTAAGCCTATATACTCCTTTAGTAATTTCCTGCTCTTTATTAATTTATTTATGAACACTAAAACACACGAGCTCAGGGAAAATCTTGTTATCTAAAGACAGTGAGTGATTTGGGTTTTATGTCCTGCTCAACAGTAGTTATCTAAAGTAACCATGGAGACAAGTTTCTTCATTAATAATGTGTTTCGCAATATCACCTGATATGGTTCTAGTCTAGCCTATTGCGAAATCCAAACATTCATGGCCTTCAGCCAAGTTGGCCTATTTCACTTATTTTTATCTTCATTCTGCCGCCTACAGATTAACCACTGAAAAATATTTGTATAGTCTTTAATGCATACATCCATTCAGGATGTGAAAATGCGGTGTTGAAATAGCATTCTGGATATCCACCGCGGAAGTGGGTGTCCAAAATGACCTACTTTTATACATGTATCCTGACCCTGTTAAATTGCGGGGTTATTGAGTGTTTCAACTGCAGTCATCGTCAGGGAAATTACTGAATTAGGAAATGACCAACACTGACTGACCTGGGAAAAAATTCCTGGCCAGGGTGAGAATCGTAGTCTTGACATTTAAGGTTACCGTCCCACTGCTGTACAATTGAGCTACCTGACCCTGCTGTGAACGGTTCGCTTGTCAGATTCTCTTGTACATGCACAACCTGAGGCCAACTGAATAAAAATACTGAGAAAATGATGGTTTGACCGATACCAATAATACACACAGTCACAGTTGAGTTTGACGCGTTTGTACAGTCAGTTTTTAGCCACTTTCTTTCTTTTTCTTTTTAGTAACGGGATTCAATTTTAGAAAACCAACCAAATGTAGTAAGGTTCGGATTTTGATTTGATTTAATTTATGTTTATCTGTAATTAATAACTCACAATACACAAAAGAGTGCATTCAGACGGCCGGTGAGCGACTATCAACACAACCCAGTGACAGGCATGAATACCCTGCAGTGAGCTCGTTAGTGTCACTAATCGATTCTTTGTTCACCAATCACTGGGAAATAACATCAGCCGCCCTTATCACATGCCCTTAGTTGGAAATAAAATCGTTGAAATTCTACGTGATTTACGGTAATTCTTAATCACGCCCAATTAATAGAAATATTCATCACAGGGTGTCTCACCCATTGGCTAATTTTTGGTCCACGTCTCATCTCTCCCCTACATGTATATATCTAAGCTCCTGTCAGTCGTCAACCTAATGAAATATCGTAGGTTTGGTTTGTTACAACAATTTATGGGGTATAAAGGTCTATATGATATACCTCTTTTTAACACAATTAGAAACTTGTCTCCATGGTTATTTTAAACAAGAAGATTTTCCCTGTGTTTTACTGTTCATAAATATATATATCATTTATCCATTTGCAAAGGTTAAAATATCGCTTAAAGGATTTATGAACAGGATTTAAAGCTGGTTTGTGTTTCTTTATGGACTAAATGTATATTTGAAAAACATAAGTTGAAGCGAAACAACCTTCACGTTACAGGGAACAGGGAGGAAATATGCATATTTTCCGTATTTCTTAACTACTCAGAAAAATGACGTACACCACCTTCGATGTGTTCAAACTGCCACGAAGACGTACTGACAAAGCAGAATTCCTTTTTTACGTCATGGCTGTGAGGGTACGTACACAACGGAGGTCGTGTCTAACGTCATAAGTCCCTGAGATAATTAATTTTCGTAAGCATTGTAGATCGGCAAATGTATCTTGAATTTTATATGTGCTTCGACCAAAATGTAATTTTCTTTTTGGTCAGACTTTTAACGTACATGTTCTACAACACTCTTAACGCAAATTAGAAAATATTTCCAACGGTTGTTCATAAAACCTTTAAAAGGTTTTTAGCTAGCTGCAACTTTGTTTACATCACTTTCCGTTGAGATATTTTCTTTTACCATTATTCATGCCATAAGTATCCCACTCAGTTCAAAAATAAAAGAATTGAAACATTTCTAAGTGGATTTTTCACTCCGTCGCCGTATGTGGAAGGGTGCTAGGTCTCCAAAGGTCGGAGGTTTAACTTCCGGTCAATGAGCCCGGTTTCCTCCCCCACTAAACCTGGCAAAGCCGCCATATATAAGTGAAATAATCTTGAGTGAGGCGTAAAACATCCATCAATCAAAGAAAGATAAAAGAGAAAAACTTGGAAGTGGGTTTTTCAGCAGTCTGAACTTCGACGATTTACGTACGTGAAATAACAAAGCCGAGCAGTAGCGAGCGAAGACAGCCGGGGTATGTTCTGACTGGGTTTTTTCACTTAACTGCTCTAAGCGGAAGAACGGATAGGTAGGGTACTTGACTGGGTTACCTTTGGGCAAAGAGCTCCGTTTCCTGTATTGATTTAGGGCGTTATGGACTATATTAAAATTTGCTCTTTAATCATTGTTCAAATTATGTAACGTTTTTTTCTGGCTGATGTTCCATTCAAATTAATTGACACCCTGCTCTTTATCAAAACTATTGAGTCATGAACTTTTATTGCCTTTTTGTACATAATCATCTGCTTTTGAGAGTATTATGTGTAGCCTATTTAAGCGATCAGCGGTGGTTATTTTTATATGGTTTGCGGTTAGCATATATTAACTTGATGCATTATTCAAAAGTCTGTGTGGGGTTCCTTCTGGGTCATTGAATATCATTTAATACCCTTGTTAACACAGTTGCCATGACCCCATTCACAACAGCCCCTACATACCATTTAGATTCTTTTTCTTTGCATTCCATTCCTTAGTTACCAGTGATCATAAAAAAAACATTTTCCTCTCCCTAATGTTAACCCTTTATGGCCCTGAGGAAAAAGTCACCCTGAGTTCTCATTAAAGATCTCCGTGCACCCCAACCCCTACCCGAAAAAAAAACAAAAAATTGTTTTTAAGAAAGGTCAATGGTTATAAAAGAAAAATGAATCCACCATTTCATTTCACATTTCTACGCCTCATATATAAGTCATAGCTTCTTTCGCATATTATTTATTAACCAATTAAATACTAGCTCATAAAAAAATAGTTAAATTTTCAGGCGTCCTGTCACAAAGGAATTTCTTTGTTACGTCAAATCATTTAACCTGCCGTCTAACTAATTTTCTTATGAACAGCAGACCCTTGGAGCCTGCGTAAATTTGCGCATGGGCCTACAACATAGATTGGAAATTCTGAAGGTCATGTAAAAATGTGACATTCTAAAGGTCATGTAATGATGTGACATTCTGAAGCTCATGTTAAAAAATGTGACATTCTAAAGTTCTTGTAAAAATGTGACATTCTGAAGCTCATGTTAAAATGTGACATTCTGAAGCTCTTGTTAAAATGTGACATTCTGAAGCTCTTGTAAAAATGTGACATTCTGAAGCTCTTGTAAAAATGTGACATTCTGAAGCTCGTGTTAAAATGTGACATTCTGAAGCTCATGTAAAAATGTGACATCCTGAAGCTCATGCAAAAAGGTGACATTCTCAAGCTCATGTTAAAATATGACATTCTCAAGCTCATGTTAAAATGTTACATTCTGAAGCTCATGTAAAAATGTGACATTCTGAAGCCCATATTAAACAATGTGACATTCTGACGCTCATGTTAAAATGTGACATTCTGAATCTCATGTAAAAATGTGACATAAAACTCAAGTAAAACGAAAGACGGCTTTGATTGCTGGCCGGGTGTTTCCCTTGGGCATTTAAAGAGACCGGTTTCCTCCCCCACTAAACCTAGCAATGCCATATAAATCAAAATGAAATAATCTTGAGTTGGACATAAAATTCAATCAATCGCCTGCTGTAGAAGTGCAGTCAAACCAGGACATATTGTCACCTGCAAACAGCTACCTAACTGCCATAATCCAAGTGTTAAAGACACTGTATAGAGCGACCACCTGTGCGTCCCGGTGTGACGCCAATAAAGTATACACAAAACCTGTATTAAGCAACCAAAACTTAGATCCATAATCCGTAAAACGCTCCACTTACGGTAATACCTGAGTTAATTAGAGGACTATGCATGTTGCCAAATCCTCAATAACACAAAGGTTCTGAATGAGGCTATACAGCTGCACGCGTGTGGCTCTTTCTACTGCATGATTTACGTATTTGTTGCGCCCTGTCAGCTGAAAACGCTGGTCCAACTCTCTTTTTTTCCTAAAAAAATATTAATAATAGGCATATATATATGTAAAAAAAAAAAGAAGAGTGATTACGCCTTTACGGTAATACCTGAGTTAATTAGAGGACTATGCATGTTGCCAAATCCTCAATAACAAAAAGGTTCTGAATGAGATTTAAACTTTCAACACATCTCAGTCCAGGGAGATGATTGACCAGCAGTTAATCCTTGAATGTTTTACAAGCTCTCTCTTGAATTTGCATTCTTCTACTTTTTTCCAGCACTTGAATTAACTCAGACATTATTGTAGTTTTAAAAAAACAAACACTTCGGCTTTACCGTGTATGCTTAGTCCTGCTGCAGTATGTATACCCGCGATTGTCATAATTAAAGCCTATTTGTAAGGGATACTAGCCATTTGTATTACAAAATATACCTGTGAATTACATAATACTAACCAGACTTTGGTTAAATCACCTACATAATGTACAATGGCCTCAAATTTCTTGAGAAAAGATCTATGTGGAACGGTTGCCAATTACATGTACCAACGGAAAGTCGTGGGTTTCCTCCGGGCAGCGAGCCCGGTTTCCTCCCACAATACAACTGGCTACGCCGTCATATAAATGAAATAATCTTGAGCGCGGCGTAAAACACCAAACAATCAATCACTCAATTGAGAAAAGATTACAGGTTATGGAGATGTACGAATTAAAAGACCACCTGTCATTCTTTCTGTGTGAAGATATTTTATTTTATTTCTGTATCACATTTTATAAGGCATGGTCCGCATGGATATTTTTTTAAGGATACTGCACACTACATTTCTCGAGTAGAACTTCTATCTTTGCATATATGGCACAAGTGTCACGTTGGAAAACAGATGACATGTCATTTTCATAATATTTACAAAAACTAAAAATAAAATTTTGAAATCAATATCATTATTAAAAGCACTCTTCACATTTGGCTGTAAACATATTAATATCTCTAGAAAATTTATGATACATAAAATAATACTTAAATATAAAAAGTATAAGAATTTTTTTTTCAGTACTAAAAAGTCAATTAAACTATGATTTTGTTCTTTTTAAAAAAATGTATTTAAAACAGAATTTTGTGGCATGGTTATAAACTTGATCTTTTTTTTTCTGTACTAGAAAGTAAATCAAATTATGATGTTGTTCTTTTTAAGAAATTTATGGCATGATTATATTGTTAAGTAACCCCCTCCCCCACCTTACGCCCCCCCCCCCCCCTCCCATGCCCTGTCATAATTATCACACTTAAACCTGCCCCTACCCAAAGATAAAGCATCATTTTAATATCCGATGATAATCTTAAGATTAAAACCCTTTTTTTTCGGCAAATTTGCAAACTCTGGCAAAACGTCTTTTAGCTTTTTCACACTTGGCAATAAATTCCAAGGTAACTTTTTTACATGCGGCGATAAATACCAAGCTCAGAGTTGCAACTTGGACAGTGATGAATGCAATCCTTGCAACTATCAATGCAAAATGGAATGAAACAGCAACCCAGGTCACACCTGCAATGATTAAAAGAAATAAATTTTATATTTTTTGGGTCGCATCAGAAACCATGGAACTGAAAAGTACAAAGTTAAAGTGGCATGAGCTGCCAAAATTCACACTTTTTTTCATAATTCATGATTGTCATGATAGTAAGAGGCTTTGAATGCCATCGAAAAACTAAATGATTGGCGTTGGAATGAGGGAAATCCATAAAGTCGACGGCCTATACAAACCGAAATAGTGTCCGAAAAGTAAAAAAAATTTAAATAACTGGGACGACCATTCATTCATTCTAAACAAAAGTTAGTTCAAAACAATATTTTATTGTTCATTCTCGAGACTAGAGGCACTAAAAAGCTTTATACATCTTGAGAAAAATAGCCAATAATTTCAACATTTTGTTTTAGGGTCAAGATATCAACATTTTAGCAGCTCATGCCACTTTAATGTAGATCTTTGAGTCAGAAGAACTTTACTGGGGGCTCAAACTGACAGACCTTGTGACCATAAAGATCGATTGATTGATTGATTGATGTTTTATGTCGCACTCAAGATTATTTCACTTATATGGCGGCATTGCCAGGTGTAGTGGGGAAGAAAACCAGGCTCTTTGCTTGCAGGAAACAACCGACCTAAGGCGAGCAATTCTTTTTTATATTTATTTTTCCAAGGAAAATACATACTTACCCTACGAAACAGAGAATTAAGCACACAACCCATGCAAATGTTCCCACTGTGTAGGAAGTTGATGTGACAATATCGGATGAACAGTGCGGACATTTTGTTCTGACGGGAGATTCTCTATACTGTTGAGTAACAGCGACATACGGCTGTGCGACAACAACTAAAATGAAAAACAAAATGTATTTGTATTCACTCAGTGAAAAAATGTACCGAATTTAACTCTGCCTTTTTTTTCTGATGGTGGGGGGGGGGGGGATGTTGTCCAAACAGTTTATCCAAATGTGTTTAATTCCTGATCTTGTTGTCGACTTGATGGAGGTGTGAGGGGGAGGGGGGAGGACCCCAAAGCGAACTCCATGAATGTTTCAATGTTTAACATTTTGCTAGTTTTCATGATTTTAAAGTCGCATTAAAAAGAATTAGCTAATTTTCTGTCAATAAGTATATGAAATAAAAGCTTTTTTTTCATATATCAATCTTGGATATGTGCATTAAAATACAGGTACTTTTTATTGGCAACAAAGAGGTACTTTAAACACTCCACGTATCACATTGATGAAACTTATAAACAAAATATCCAAATTTTGTCACTTCGTTCAACTTTTAGTTCATTATGACCTTTATTATATTTATGAACACAAAAACACACGGGCACAGGGAAAATCTTCTTGTCTAAAATAACCATGGAGACAAGTTTATAATTGTGTTAAAAAGAGGTATATCATTTAGACCTTTATGATATATATGCATGTCATTGCAACTGCAACAGAGAAATGACGTCAATGTCATACAATTCGAACAACTTCATGAAAAACATCTTCTCAGTAGCTTAAAGGGTCTATTGAACAGAAAGCGAAATTCATTTATCGACTTGCGTCTTGCCCCCCTACTCCCCCCCCCCCCCACATGTATCGACTTGCGTCTTGCCCCCCTACTCCCCCCCCCCACATTTATCGACTTGCGCCTTGCCCCCCTACTCCCCCCCCCACATGTATCGACTTGCGTCTTGCCCCCCTACTCCCCCCCCACATGTATCGACTTGCGTCTTGCCCCCCTACTCCCCCCCCACATGTATCGACTTGCGCCTTGCCCCTTACCCCCCCCCCCCCCACATGTATCGACTTGCGTCTTGCCCCCCTATTCCCCCCCCCACATGTATCGACTTGCGTCTTGCCCCCCTACTCCCCCCCCCCACATGTATCGACTTGCGTCTTGCCCCCCTACTCCCCCCCCCCCACATGTATCGACTTGCGTCTTGCCCCCCTACTCCCCCCCCACATGTATCGACTTGCGTCTTGCCCCCCTACTCCCCCCCACATGTATCGACTTGCGCCTTGCCCCCCTACCCCCCCCACATGTATCGACTTGCGCCTTGCCCCCCTACCCCCCCCCCCCCCCACATGTATCGACTTGCGTCTTGCCCCCCTACTCCCCCCCCACATGTATCGACTTGCGCCTTGCCCCCCTACTCCCCCCCCCACATGTATCGACTTGCGCCTTGCCCCCCTACTCCCCCCCCACATGTATCGACTTGCGCCTTGCCCCCCTACTCCCCCCCCCCACATGTATCGACTTGTGTCTTGCCCCCCTACTCCCCCCCCCACATGTATCGACTTGCGTCTTGCCCCCCTACCCCCCCCCCCCACCCACATGTATCGACTTGCGCCTTGCCCCTTGCCCCCCTACTCCCCCCCCCCCCCCACATGTATCGACTTGCGCCTTGCCCCCCTACTCCCCCCCCCCACATGTATCGACTTGTGTCTTGCCCCCTACTCCCTCACCCCCCCCCCATTTATCAACTTGCGTCTTGCCCCCCTACTCCCCCCCATTTATCGACTTGCCTCTTGCCCCACTACTCCCTCCCCCCCCCCCATTTATCGACTTGCGTCTTGCCCCCCTACTCCCCCCCATTTATAGACTTGCCTCTTGCCCCACTACTCCCTCACCCCCCCATTTATCAACTTGCGTCTTGCCCCCCTACTCCCCCCCATTTATCGACTTGCGTCTTGCCCCACTACTCCCTCCCCCCCCCCCCCCATTTATCGACTTGTGTCTTGCCCCCCTACTCCCCCCCCCCATTTATCGACTTGCACCCCCCCCCCCCTATCCCCCCACTCCCCCTATCCCTACCCCCCCCCCCCTCCCCTCCTTCCGAATAAGAAAAACAAAGAATACATTACCTGTAGCAGTATTATTGGAGTTTGTACTTGGTTGAACATACGCCGGTGGTGGCCCTGGGTTTCCCCCTGGTGGTGGATAATTACCTGGCTGTGGGGGGTTCCCTGGTTGTGGTTTACCTGGCAAATGAAATATAAAACCATATATATATTTATGAACACTAAAACACACGGGCACAGGGAAAATCTTCTCATCTAAAATAACCATGGAGACAAGTTTCTTATTGTGTTAAAAGGGGCATATCATTTAGACGTTTATACTCAATCATAAATTTCTATTATAAACTAAAACCTGTGATATTTCATTAGGTTGACGACATGCAGGAGTTTGGCCTTAATAAGTAGAATTTTCTGGAAAAAATAATTTGGCAACAAATCATCAGTATTTTTGGTAAAGCTAACACCCCGATTTGCTATATGTTTATATAGTAATCAATAAGCTCTGATATTCTTTAACATTCACTACCAAAATCCGAGATGATAGGACGCCCTGGGGGCATTTTTGCACGCAATACGTCGGAGAAACTCAGAATTCTCTATGACAAAGAGCAGCCAAACATTTATTTAGTATTAGACTTAAACATGATGTGCCCCTGGCACAATATTTCAATACTCTAGGTCATTCGATCAAGGACCATTTTGAAATCCTGCCTATTGAGAAAGTCTCTTTTCTCACTTCCACTGCAGATACCAAGCACAAACGTTTCAAAGGGAATTTTTTTTTGGATTCAAACATTACACACTATTTTTCTTTTGGGTTTGAAGTTGGACCCGAGAAGATGTCGTCAAAAAGCCATAATACCATTTGTGTTTCAGTATAACAAGTCCAGCATCGCTATGGCTAAGATTATGGTAGAAGAATACAAACTACTTCAACGTAAAATAACTCAACCTCTGACCCAGAGGCCAGTCATTGCTTATAAAAAGAACAAGTGTTTGAAAGATATACTGGTTGGGGCTAAACTCTCTGTCTTCTACCTAGGTTTTTTTCTGGGGGGAACCAAAATTTTCACTCTCTTTTCCCATGATCCTATGTGTTTTAATCTCAGTCTATCGATATTCTTGCCAAAGCCGAAGATGCGTACGCATTGTCAATGTATTACAAAGTGTTCCTGAAAATTCTACGGACTAAGGCCAAGCTCCTGTCAGTCGTCAACCTAATGAAATGTCATAGGTTTAGTTTATTACAACAACTTACGATTGGTTATAAATAATATAGGCCTACCCCTTTTGTACACAATTAGAATCTTGCCTCTATGGTTAGTTTTTGTACATTACATGTTAGTGTGGATTTTAGAAGCTCGTGCCACTTTCTTGAAAAGTATGAATGTTCGGCAGCCTGCCACTTTCACTAAATAGTAGGAATTTTGGCAGCACTTGTCCCTTTCATGGAATAAGTGAGGATTTTGGCAGCTCATGCCACTTTCATAGAATAAGTGAGGATTTTGGCAGCTCATGCCACTTTCATGGAATAAGTGACGATTTTGGCAGCTCATGCCACTTTCATGGAATAAGCAAGGATTTTGGTAGCTCATGCCACTTTCAAAAAACAAACTGACCAAATATAAGCAAAATATGCCATTTTAAACAAAGACTAGTATAGAAAAAAGAAACTTGCTGCTTGTCCCTGTAATAAAAAAACAAACTGACCAAATATAAACAAAGTATGCCATTTTAAAGGCACACTCGCCCCAAAAATCCAAAATACTGTTTACATAAAAAACAGTGGGTGCCTGGGCGGTTTTCTGTAATTTTCACAGACGAAGTAAATTTGAAAGCAAAGCCTGCATGTATAGGAAATTATACTGCCTGCTTGTCTGTTCAATAAAAGACCAACTGACCAAATATAAACAAAGTTTGCCATTTTAAGCAAATGCTGGTATAGATAAATCAAACTCTCTGATTATCCCTTTGATAAAAACAAACTGACCAAATATTTTTAAAATTCTTACCGGGCTGTGCAGACATATTGCTGTGATACGTGTAGTTTTGACTTTCCCAAAAAAGATCAATAACGACTTCCTTGAAATCAATAAACCCCAATATCAACTCATTGATTGGTCATAGCAAGTTTGTTGTCGTCGTTCAGTGCTATGACTACGCAATATATTTATTACTGCCCTGAACCCAGTCTTTTGGAACAAGTTTATTTACGTTTGGCATGACAAAACTGTAAAGCCTTTTGTGCAAAAAGTCCAGATTTCTAGCGAAAAAATAAATTTGGCCCAAATTTGCTCAAAACAAGATCAATAATTTTTGGGGCACAGATTTTAAGTGTTTGATTTTATGTACAAAGTGTTCAATTCCTAGACCTTTGTGTGTGTGGTTGGTAAAGGGTTAAATCATTTATACTGAGTTTCTGTCTACCTGTTCGGCAATGTCGTGTCCCTGTCTGAACTTGTCTCAATTCTCAGACAGACCTCCGAAGCTAGTTGACAGAAAACTAAAAATAAATTCAAGTGGCATGAGTTGCCAAAATTCAACCTTTTTTTCATGAATTCGGATTTTCGAGAGAAGTTGAGCCTTTAAAGTTCCTCGAAAAACTTAAAGTGACATGAACTGCCAAAATGTTGAAATTTTGGCGTTAAAACGGAATGTTGAAATTATTGGCTATTTTTTCCAAGACTTATAATTCAGAAACTTTTTAGTGCTTCTAGTCTTGAGAATAAACGATAAAGTATTGTTTTGGCTTACAATGAATGAATGGTCGTCTCGGTTATTTAAATTTTGTTTGCTTTTCAAACACTATTTCGGTTCGTATAGGCCACATACTGTATGGATTTTCCTCATTCCAACGCCAATTATTTAGAGTTTCGATGATAACCTTCAAAGCCTCGTACAGTCATGACGATCAGAAATTATTTTAAAAAGTTTGAATTTTGGCAGCTCATGCCACTTTAGGGATTGATTTTGAAAGATTTTTTTTAGTAAAGTCTGAAACCTATATGAACTGAATATGTGTGCTGATAACAGACAAAATTCAATTAGCTAGGAGCCAATTCAAACCAAATTTGTTAACTTATAACGAGAAAAATTCAAAAACCCAAGACAGGCTTATATTTTAGGCTTTTTGTTGCAAATGAAAACAACTTTTTTTATACTTTCTCGAGATCGATATCTGTGAAAAATTCTTATTTTGTATTTCTTGATGAAACTGATGATCAATTCGCAAAATTTGTTTCTACGAATTTCACATATATTTTCCAGGTCAATTTAATCGTAAATTCCACACTTTGATTTTCCGTCTACGACCCGGACAAACGTAGAATCTCCTATTATAGCCATTCAAAAAACTTGAAAATGATATGCATTTAGAAAAGAATTCTATTCAAATTTTAGTGGTGTTATATTTCAAATTGGCAGCCCTTCAACTCGTCGGTCTAAAATCTTCTATGAGATCAGCTATTGTTATTTTTATTAGATAGTATGTCACTGTATATACTTGTAACCATGGAGGATCAACAAACAGATAGGGCTTGCCAAGATTTTGGTTACAAGGGTGCAATACCGTTTAACCCTTTACATACCGTAAACAATATATTTTATTCTGTAGGCCTGCTGAGAATGTTTTTCGTTCTTTAAGTGGCATGAGCTGCCAAAATGTTGAATTTTTTTCTGTTACAGCAGAAATTGTCTGCTATTTTCCTCAAGGCTTGTAATCCAGAAGTGTTAAAGTGCTACTAGTCTCGAGTATGTATGCTTAAAGTGGCATGAGCTGCCAAAATGTTGAATTTTATTGTCTGCTATTTTCCTCAGGGCTTGAAAGTTTAAAGTGGCATGAGCTGCCAAAATTCCAACTTTTTTTCATAATTTCTGATCGTCATGACAGTACGTGACTTTGAAGGCCATCGCAAAACTAATGATTGGCATTGGAATGAGGAAAATCCATACAGTATGTAGCCTATACAAACCGAAAGCGTGTTCGAAAAGTAAACAAAATTTAAATAACCGGGACGACCATTCATTCATTCTAAGCCAAAGTTAGTTCAAAGCAATACATTTTCGAGCCTAGAAGCACTAAAAAGCTTCTGAATTATACGTCTTGAGAAAACATCAATTAGTCAATCCAAACGTAGAGGGCCTCAATTGGGTTTTCCGAAATAACGACTGACAATGCTGCAGTAAAAGGAAAATAATCTTGAATCAAGCAATCAATTCAGATTTACAAACCAAATAAAACCACCGCCACCATTTGAGGAAAAAAAACATATCCAATATGGCTGCAAACACAAAACAATTAATGTTACATAGGCCTACATCTTATATGTTTTTCTTTTTTCAGTCTTACTCATTGGCGACAGAACTTATTTATGTTGGACGAGCCAGTTCGGGTTGAAATGGGCGATCTTGTTTCCGGTTTTGCTCGAATACAACGAAATCCACAACTTCGCCGGCATATCCGTCTGTTTCTATCCTTCAACGTTTTAAAAAGCTACGAAAATGACTCAAATGTAAACAGAGTGGTAAGCTTGGTTTTTTTTCCTTGAAGGAATTTTTTTTGCGGTCTAAGTAATGATTTGGTTTAATTTTCAAAATGATATTTGGCAAAGTTCTTTTGACTGTTTCCATTTATAATTTTGATTGATTGATTAATTGATGTTTTACCCTGCACTCAAGATTATTTCACTTATATGGGGGCGTTGTCAGGTTTACTGGGAGAGGAAACCGGGCTCATTGCCTGGAGTAAACCCCCGACCTTCCGCAAGTGCCAAATGAACATTACATAAAGACCGATTGCAGAGTTACTGGTATGTAAGGCGTAAATGTTTTGATTGATTGATTGATTGATTGATTTACTGGTTTTGTCGTCTTCAAGATTATTTCTTTTATACGCCAATTCTCTGGAGGAAACCCACAACCTTCAGAGAGTTCTTCAACCTGACAACTGTTAAAACAGACCTTGCGTTTAATAACGGTGTTAGGAGCTACACCGAAACGTCGTGTTCCCAATAAACCAAGAAGTTGTTGCATAGGCAAGAGTGTTCTTTCCTTCATTATTATCCTCAACTTCCAAATGCCACTTAAACAAGAACTTGGGTTATTTGATATTTTGATTTAATTTATTCTGTTCCTTTTTGTTGCAGAAAATTGAAAAACTGTTCAAGATTTGGCGTTAATATGTAAGGCATTTTTCATAATTACCAAAAACTCTTTTAATATTATCTATTTATAGATTATCGTTAAAATTTTACTATATTTAGTGATAGAATTTTTATTCAAAGCATATTGCAGTTAAATGAAATCTTTTGAAATTCAAGTATTATATTACAAATGATAGAATTTATTTGAGCATTTATGTCAGCTGACTACAAATGTAACTACATTTTTCAACTTTTATTTATAAGATTGTTTCCCCCCAAAAATAAAATTCTGTGCAATATAAGATTTGTCTTTTGTTATCCAAACACTGTAAGTGTTAGAGTTGCCAGGTACTCACCAAAGGTGGGGGTCCTTCACAACTAAGTCTGGCATCCCATGCTTCTCCGTATGTGGAGGAGTTGCCAGGTACCTGTCAAAGATGGAGGGTTTCCTTCACAACTAAATGTGGCATCTCATGCTACTCTGTATGTGGAAGAGTTGCCAGGTACTTGCCAAAGGTTGAAAGTTTCCTTAACAACTAAATCTGGCATTTCATGCCACTCCGTATGTGAAAGTTGCCAGGTACTTGCCAAAGGTGGGGAGGTTTCTATCACAACTAAATCTGGCATCCCATGCCACTCCGTATGTGAAAGAGTTGCCAGGTACTTGCCAAAGGTGGGGGGTTGCCTTCACAACTAAATCTGGCATCTCATGCTACTCAGTATGTGAAAAAGTTGCCAGGTACTTGTCAAAGGTGGGGGGTTGCCTTCACAACTAAATCTGGCATCCCATGCTTCTCTGTATGTGGAAGTTGCCAGGTACTTGCCAAAGGTGGGGGGTTTCCTTCCCAACTAAATCTGGCATCTCATGCTACTCCGTATATAAAAGAGTTGCCAGGTACTTGCCAAAGGTGGGGGGTTTCCTTCCCAACTAAATCTGACATCCCATGCCACTCCGTATGTGGAAGAGTTGCCAGGTACTTGCCAAAGGTGGGGGGTTGCCTTCACAACTAAATCTGGCATATCATGCCACTCCGTATGTGAAAGATTTGCCAGGTACACAATCAGGTGTTTTGGTTTAAAGTCAAGAAAGTTGCCATAGTATAAGACAGACTTTAAAATGGCATGAGCTGCCAGAATTCACACCTTTTTTTCATCCATTCTGATTGTCTTGACAAGTGAGTGCTGGAAGTTCATCGAAAAACTAAATACTTGACCTTTGAAATCTGGAAAATTCATACAGTTTGGGACGAATTTAAATAGTGTTCAAAAAGTAAACAAAATTTAGATAACCGGACGAATGTTTTTTTCATTTTTGGGCTAAGATATTTCAAAACACTACTTTAACATATAATACATACATTCACAAGACTTGAAAAACTTGAAAGCTTCTAATTTGAACATCTCAAGAAAAATTCTTGAAAATTAAAAAAAAATTTAAGCGCAGAACATTTTGGTAGCTCATGCCACTTTAATGCTGATTGATAGATTGATGGTTTGATGGGTGTTAAAGATTATTTTACTTATATTGCAGCATTGCCAGGTTTAGTGAGAGAGGAAACATGCTAGCTGCGTATGTCCTCAGGAAGGCCCCCAACTTCAGGGTTTAGTGGGGAGGAAACCATCTGATGCGTAACGAGAATGGTCACTGGTCAAAATATCGAGTTAAAGGGGGTTACATTTTTCGGGTAACTTACTGTGATTTGCGCTATATAATGATTGTTGACCTTTGCATAAACAACCAGTTTAGGTAATCTGGCTTGTCATGCTGCGGTAGACAAATGGCAGCAGGTCACAGTTTCATTTTCCTTCATTTCCCATTTGCGGTAATGTTAATGTCTGCTCTCACAGCACCTTCCCTAACTTTCGTTGAACCAAATCCTTCGGTGGGGGCCTTGAACAGTCCTTTGGCAGTATTTTAAGCACAATTTGTTCATACGTTGAAGGTAGAAATTTTGAGATACGAGTAGAATCAGCTGTCTCTTTGAACATATACCCCCGCATGTAAACAGACCAAAGCACCCCCAACTACCAGATCTCCATCCACCTGAACTGGTCCCATTCCACTTCTAAAATCATTTCCAGACAGTAACTCAACCCCTGTCCTTTCATAAAAACTACAAAAAAGCCCAGAAAAAAAATGCAGGGGGCCAGGAAAAAAAAATAAAAAAACACACAAAAATATCTGGAACTTCTTTCGAAAAATGCAGGGGGTCAGGAAAAAACAATAAATAAACATACAAAAATATCTGGAACTTCTTAAAATCCGGAAGTCAGAAACTGTGACCTGTATCCAAATGGAAAATTTTCTGACTGGATTTTCACCCGAACGACCTATATGGGATGGTTGCCAGTTATCACCGGAAGGTCGTGGGTTTCCGCCGGGCATAGAGTCCGATTTCCTCCCACAATAAAGCTGGCAACGACGCCATATAAGTGAAATAATCTTGAGCGCGGCGTAAAACACCAAACAATCCATTTGTAAAATAAAAGTGATACATTTCCAGCTACAAGACTGGAAATATACACGTGTGTATTGGTCAGTAATTTTGATACCTTTTATTCTGTGTTGAGCCAAAAAGATTGAACCGAAACAATGATTGCCGGATCCAAAGCCAGAACGCTTCTGTCTGAAAACGATCTGGGGCCGCTTGTTCAAAAGAAAATTAGCTTAACGGCAGGTTAGATGACGTCGCGTCACAAAGCAATTTCTTTGTTACGTCACGTGATTTAACCTGCCGTGAAGCTAATTTTCTTTTGAACAACCCACCCCTGTAGAGTAAAATTGATATATTCCAGCAACAAGGCATTAAATACGTCTTTAGTTCATCAGTTAATGGGTAAACCGTTGTCCATTTCTTCAAAAAAGTTCAACCGAAACAATGATTGTTCTGGTCAAACACAGAACTCGTCTCTGTCTGAAGGGCCTGGGGCCTCCGTGGCTCAGTAGGTAGAGCGTTGGACACTCAATCCGATCAGCCTTCTACCAATGGGTCGCGGTTTCGAATCCCACTCAGTCCACAAAAAAATTGGAAAATTTTCTGACTGGGTTTTCACCCGATCGACCAATGTGGAATGGTTGCCAGTTATCACCGGAAGGTCGTGGGTTTCTCCCCCCCCCCCCCCCCCCAATCAAATAATTGCGTGCTACCGGCAAGTGTTCACCGACGCAAGTGACTTAAAATGAATTTCCAAGCTTTTTTTTTTGGTGTCCATTAACATATTGTAGAATTATATTCCAGACTTGTTGCATTCCATCTATATCTAGTGGTGATTGGAACAGTTTACCACGGACACGGAGGTCGTTGTTTCACGTCTTACATGTCTTCACTCCGTAAGAAGTCCGGATATTTTAAAATAGCTTCACGCAAAAAACAGTTCATGCTGGCATCAGAGTAAAATTGAACGTTTCATACCGCAGCTATATGCTTTGGTTTAATCTGCTCACAAGCTTTTCTTGTTAAAACAAAATGGGAATTAAAAATTTGCCTTCTTAACTAATGCCAGAAAGTCTGTGGTGGCGAGTGTACCTTTAAAAACACAAAATGATGACAAAACGTTTAAAATTTGGCACAAATGGAACTTCTCCTGTCTGGGGGAAACACAGACAATCCCCAGTTCTTTTTAATGTGATCAGTACTTTGGGTTTTCGCGGTGAGTTTTACTTTTATTGGGGTGCGTGTATCTTTGGGTTGTATTGCATTCTAAAACAGTTTGAAACTCCACGCACCATTCTTTGTTGAGATTATTTTACTCTTTTCTACCTATTTTCTCCTTAGAAAGTCGAGACATCGGGGGCTAAGTTGGATAGAGCTTGGATTTAAATCCCAGGTTAGAGTGATAGTCCCTCAGTCCCTCCACACAAGCCTACCGATACGCCGCGGGTTCGAATCCCACTCAGACCAATCAAAATTGAGCAAATAGCCAGGTTTCCTCTCCCCATAAACCTGGCAACCCCCTCACACAAGTTAAATTATCTGGAGTACGGCGTAAAACATAAACCAATCAATCACACTCTATAACTACTCTGAAATATATACAAGACACGATAAGGTCGCAAGGGAAGTAATTTACTAATACTTCTCCTTGTCAAATTCAACATTGTCAATGGCGCCTCCACTCGATCGAGCAAGAAAATGTCCAACAGATTCATTTTTAGTTTATTCTAACACCATTAACCAAGTGCAAGATTCACACAAGGTGCCGCATCACTTGTACATCACCAACTTCTAAAATGATGATTATATAAAAGTTATAGATCTGGAGCCTGTTTCACAAAGCGGCGTAGCTTTGTAACATAGCTCTACAGTATGGGTTGCTATGCCATGGCAGTTACGTAAAAACTAAAGTTGTCAATTTTTTTACACAAAGGGCGAATTATATCGGATAGAGTGCTGGGGCATGTTTCACAAAACGGCGTACAGATGTATTTTTTTGCGTAACTTTCAAAGCAACGTATTTCTACAGTAGGCATATGGGTTGACATGACAGCTATACGTAAACACTTACGCTACGCCGCTTTGTGGAACGGACATCTGGAAGGCGGTATAGAGTAAGTTTTTACGTAATTGCCATAACAACGTATCTCTACACTATAAATTGCTGTGCCAGTTACGCAATAACGTACGCTACTCCGCTTTGTGAAACAGGCTCCTGTAAAGTTGCCGATTTTTTACACAAAGGGCGAATAATATCGGATAGAGTGCGTGAGTCTGTTTCACAAAACGTCGTAGATGTATTTTTTGCGTAACTTTCAAAGCAACGGATCTCCACAGTACGGGTTGCCATGACAGTTACGTAAAAACTTAAGATAGGCCGCTTCGTGAAACGGGCCCCTGGTGTTGTGTATATCCGAATTTTTAGGAAGTAACAATGCAGTGTGGGACGTTTGTACAACTGGGTTGATGTCCGCTTTAAATTTGTCCGATGGCTATCGAGCTTTTTTGTACGACAGTCTTTTAGTCCAGGGGGTGGTTTCACGAAGCCGTCGCAAAGTGCGATCAATCGCAGTTGCCATGACGTCGTATATCTTCACTATGGTGTCCATTAGCAACTATGCGTCGTTTGCGATGCGACTGCTTTGTGAAACGAGCCCCTGTTCCTAAATTCCCATTTCCAATTGAGTCATAAAGTTGCATGCAGCTGCCAAATAACGGGGAACAAATGCTGAAACACAGTTAGCTAATTGTTCGTCATTTTTTTATCAAGAAGTACTCCAGTCGGAACTCCCTTCGGCTATCTTCGCTCGCTAGCGGTCGGCTTATTCACGAAGTTATCAGACTAGAAGTACTCTAAAGAGCTTTTAATTGATACCAACCTCCGAGATGTAGCATGAGGTGCCAAAATTCGGACTTCTTTTTTTTTTAAATTCCTTTAAAGTATCTTGAAAAACTAAAGAATTGTCGATGAGGTTATGAATATCACTAAAGCCAGTAACCCGTATACGAATCAAACAGGTGTGCTTATAATGGACAAAATTCAAATAACCGGGATGTATGAGTGCAATTTAGGGGGCTTCTTACATATAGGGGCTTAAAGCTACCTAAACGTTCATCTTTAAGATTGGCATCGGTGGAAAGCCCTTATTTTGCACTTCTTCGCGAAAATGACATAATTCGGCTAACGAAAGTTGCCTCTATTTGGCAGCTATGGCGAATACGGAAAAAAAAATTCGGCAGAGCCCAGATTCCTCGGCTACACTTTACGGTAATTTTCATAAGCAAGAATACGGCTCAAATTTAACCATACATCATGGTTATTTGAATTTCAACACACATGTTCGGTTCGTTCTGATTACCAGCTTTACGGATATTTTTGTTATTTCGACGTTATTCATTAGGGCCCACTTGCCGCCGTAGCCTGTTTAAATTTACTAAGAAAACCAATTTACATGAGCTTACTACGACTAATACCACTAAACTTAAACATAGGACACATAAAACATGTCTAGTTAGCTTTAGAATGAAGAAATGGGGTGAAAAACAAACGAAGAATCGAAGTCTGATTACAACAACAACGATCAGTGTCGGTCAACTTTCGTGTTGGATTACCCTCATTTCAGGCCTTTTTATCTGTGGCTTAAACTCAAACAATTATCAGCAGGCTTTTCCAGTCGCTGTTAACCGATCGTCAGTCTGTATTTCTCAGATAAATAGGCCTACGTAAAATTACACTGTGCCGTTAGTTCACTCACTCGACTGAAACATAAAATCGCCCCTGCGGGCAGTTTGATTTGTTTACGTTCCGGGCACCTAACAATTCAAATTTTCAAATTCAAATTAAAAATACAAAGTGACGTCCAAACTTTTAAATTTTGGTAAAAATAGAAAGTTCCTAACTTATATTGTCTGGGAAAAATACAGAAAACGGTCTTTCTTTTTTAATGTAAACAATATTCCTGATTTTTGCGGCAAGTGTGCCTTTAAGTTTATCTGGGTATACTTCATCACTCAACTTCCCTTGACAGTCAGGATTTATGAGATAAACTCCGAATTGTGACAGCTTGTGTCTCTTAAATTGAAAAAGAAACATGTATTTTCATATCCGAGTTTCAAAACAAATATATATCAAGACAAGTTTGACTTGGTATGCCTATTGCGTATAAAGATTGTTTTAAATACCTAAATACCTAAAAAAACAACCGCCTTAAGCCTGAGCTTTTGGTTGTATAATTTTATTAACGTCTCTAGTTTCAAATCCTGGCATCAAATTGTAGACCCTGGCAGTTCAGTTCAGTTCAGCAACAGCTTTGTCTTTCAGTTAATCCATTACTACCTGCCAGATGGCCACTTATTTATGTTAAAAGTACCTGTTGCGTCATTCAAAGGCTTGTTGTTTCAAGAGTTCCGCCTACCGACGTCATTTTACATAAGAAACTATCAAAGCTGGGACTAATGCGATCCCTTGACGAACTCCCGCTGTATGGGAAAGGTCTGTCCCCAAGCTGATGTCTAATCGTTATTCTCAGGGGGGGTCCATCAAATAAATTACCGTAACCGAAAACCTGCCCCACCCCTGATGGTTAACCCATTTCCTGTTGAACAACAGAAGAAGAAAAACTGCTGTTTTGACACCTTTTGAAATTTTAAACTTTAATAAACACTTTCTAAGTGGCACGACAGGCTGCCAAAATGTTGACACTTTTCTGTTTTAGCAACATTAGGAAACTGAAATATTTTCCTCAAAAAGAACGAATGCACGTTAATTAAAGGCACACTTGCCGCGAAAATCAGGAATATTGTTTACATTAAAAAAGAAAGTCCGTTTTCTGTATTTTTCTCAGACAATATAAGTTAGGAACTTTCTATTTTTACCAAAATTTAAAAGTTTTGACGTCACTTTGTATTTTTAATTTGAATTTGAAAATTTGAATTGTTAGCCTGCTGATAATTGTTTGAGTGTAAACCAGAGATAAAAAGGCCTGAAATGAGGGTAATCCAACACGAAAGTTGACAGACACTGATCGTTGTTGGTGTAATCAGGCTTCGATTCTTCGTTTGTTTTTCACCCCACTTCTAAATTCTAAAGCTAACTAGACATGTTTTGTGTGTCCTATGTTTAAGTTTAGTTGTATTAGTCGTAATAAGCTCATGTAAATTGGTTTTCTTAGCAAATTTAAACATGCTACGGCCGCAAGTGCGCCTTTAAGGTATTTTGCTTATTGAATGAATTTGCAGCTCGGTTATGCATAATAAAATTTTGTCTACATTACGCAAAACACTTTTTAATATTGTTTCTTTCAACGTCAAAGCGTTTGTTCCACAAGCCATTTCAACCCTCTTGACAACGCAAATTCATAAACAATTTGTGGATTTGGGTGATTCATTCTCCTTATTTAAGTTTAATGGAAAAGCTTTGCATTTCACCATTCGCCGTTTCCTCCTATAAAAAAAGGAATGTAATTTATGGTATGTTATCGTGCAAATATGTTCGAATATAGGCTGTCGTTACCGCTGTTTTTATTTTTATTTTTTCACACATTGTTTAACGTTTTAAAATAAAACAAACATTCCAAATATGACAGAATTATACGTTTTATATATTTCTGATCACTAAAACACACGGGCACAGGGAAAAGCTTCTTGTCTAAAATAACCATGGAGACAAGTTTCTAATTGTGTTATACATAAGATTGTGCTCCATTATCGATATAGCCTATATTACCCTCCATCCCAACCCCCCGGCCCCCGCCCCTCCCTTCCCACCATTGCTTCCCGTGACAGACTGACAGTGGACATGCTCAACATGTACTCTATGCAGAAAGTCTGACATGTTGTTTCGTGTCATTTTTCGTATCGTCTCTTTTGTTAAATTGTGATGTTAGGAAATTGTTTGAATTCAATTACGGATGAGTTAATCGATGTTTTATACCGCACTCAACATTATTTCACTTGTATGACAGCTTTTGTATGTTTAGTGGGCGGGCGTGGAGGAGGAGGGAGGGGCTCTTTGACAGGGGGAGCCCCATCAAAGTTTCAGCGGATAAACTATAGCTTAATTTTGCAACTCTCCGAATAAAAATCCACTGATTTGACCAAGACATTTGTCACTTAGTTTCCTTGGACTGAGTACGTCAGATTCGAACCTGCAACCAATGATTGTAATCTTGTACCAATGTGATAGGTGACTCTGCGTCAGAGCTAGGGGTTGTTCAGCAATCATAGGTTGTCGCTGGAAGACTTTTTAATCTATTGAAAAAGCTGTACGGATCTTCAGCTATGGCAAGAAGACTGGTAAACGGAAATTAAACAAAATATATAATGGGAAAAGAAAGTAAATATACTCAATGTAATTTGACTCCTAGATAGAAGGCAAACTAGGAAGTTTAGCCCTGACTATATATTTATGAACACTCAAACATACGGGCACAGGGAAAGTCTTCTTGTCTTAAATAACCATGGCGACAAGTTTCTAATTGTGTTAAAAAGAGGTCTATCATTTAGACCCTTATATAGGCTATATACTATATTTAAGAACGCACAAACACACGGGCACAGGGAAAATCTTCTTGTCTAAAATAACCATGGAGACAAGTTTCTAATTGTGTTAAAAAGAGGTATATCATTTAGACCTTTATACCCCATCATAATATAGTAACTCTTGGTATGGGTCTACCATCATCAGCGTAACTTTACGCATGCTCGTATCGTAGAGTTGAAAGTATACGCATGTTCTTCCCGACCGACGAGTAAGGAAAACAGGGTGAGACACATGTGTGCGACTAGATGAGACACATGTGTGCGGCTAGATGAGACACATGTGTGCGGCTAGATGAGACACATGTGTGCGGCTAGATGAGACACATGTGTGCGGCTAGATGAGACACATGTGTGCGGCTAGATGAGACACATGTGTGCGGCTAGATGAGACACATGTGTGCGGCTAACAGGATGAGACACACGTGTGTGCTGCTAACAGGATGAGACACATGTGTGCGGCTAACAGGATGAGACACATGTGTGTGGCTAACAGGATGAGACACATGTGTGCGGCTAGATGAGACATGTGTGCGGCTAACAGGATGAGACACATGTGTGCGGCTAACAGGATGAGACACATGTGTGCGGCTAACAGGATAAGACACATGTGTGCGGCTAAGGCCAATGTTGCCATGACAGTTATAGGCTTTGGACTGTACGCACACGGGTAAATATTTTGAAAAACAGCACCCAGGTCACTGTTGTGGCATAAGAGGTTTAATATGGTTTACAGGGACGGGCACAGGAGTAACACGATCAGCATGCGTGCATTTGCAATCTTCAACATATTTGTATTTTCAACAATACCTTTATCAAAATGATGATATAGTAAATGCCGAAATATAGTGTCAAAATAAAACTTTCTCTTATGGTGCTAACACTATAATATGTGTGTTATACGGCGATTTATTAGGGTTAGTGGAGGAGAAAAGTGGACTCTTTGTACCAAGGCCGGGGATTTCCTCCACACAAAGAGCCCGGTTTCCTGTTTCACGTAACCTGACAACGCCATACAAATGAAATAATCTAGGGAGGTCGAATGAAAAATCTTCTCAGAAACATTTCAAAGTTTGTTGGAACTCAATTGTATTTAGTCCGGGTTTCTGACTCCACGGACGACCGCCAGTATAAAAAAAGTAATTTTGAAGTCAGAAACCCGGACTAAATTGTATTCAATCTCAACAAGTAGATAATAAAGCTCGCCTCGTTCTAGCCGAGAAACCTGGCCTCTGACGCAGTTTTTTTTCTCGTCAAGACACATTACCAGCTGTATAATATCAGTCGCTGTTGGACCGATAATCCGGGCTAGACTGGTTCCACGTTGACGGACACGTAACTTCCCGGTGAACATTTAATCGGAATGTTTCATTAGACCTATAAGCTCGCCCCAATCATCGTAGTAAACAGGACCCAGTTTTACAAAGCGATCTTAGCTTAAGGTGATCTTAATTACCAATGCCAACATATACCTTTAGCTTTGGTTGCCATGGTTGTTAAGATCACACTTAGCTAAGATCGCTATGTGAAACTAGGCCCTGAAATTTAAACAGAAATTAACATTTCGAATCTCTCTATGATGTTTTATTGTATATCAGCAATCAACCATGTCGTGTTCAAGTCTTCATTTTCCGTAGCAAGTAACGAGCAGTGTGGTGTTGAGAGCTTTAAGCGGCATATATACAATGGCGTTTTACTTCATTATTGTCGCGCATCAGGAGTTTATGCGACTGTAATGAAACATGTGAAGTACCCCATATGAATATGTCCTGTCCTATACACATACTACATGACCTCTGTGATGCAGTTTGAAGCGTGATAATCTCTCAGTCCAACACAGGACTTCCATGGAGAGGTATTGGGGTCCAATCCCAATTAAGCAAAATTATAAAAATTCTAGTGTGTTTTTCACTTGATCGCCCAATGCGGAAATACGGACGAAACGTCCACCAGAAATAAAGTCCATCTCCTATACACTCCAGGACAAATGTCCATGCCCTATGCCTACGCTTAAGCAAAAAAGTACAAATCTTGCAAATGTAGGGCCTACGCTTAAGCAACAAAATACAAATCTTGCAGATGTACGCTTAGGTAATTTTACAAGCAACAAAATACCAATCTTGCAGATGTACGTTTAGGTGATTTTACAAGCAACAAAATATAAATCTTTCAGATGTACGCTTGGGTAATTTTACATGCAACAAAATACAAATTTTTCAGATGTTCGCTTAAGTAATTTTACAAGCAACAAAATACCAATCTTGCAGATGTACGCTTAGGTAATTTTACAAGCAACAAAATACAAATCTTGCAGATGTACGCTTGGGTAATTTTACAAGCAACAAAATACAAATCTTGCAGATGTACACTTAGGTAATTTTAAAAGCGACAAAATACCAATCTTGCAGATGTACGCTTAGGTAATTTTACAAGCAACAAAATATAAATCTTGCAGATGTACGCTTGGTATTTTTACAAGCAACAAAATACAAATCTTTCAGATGTGCGCTTAGGTAATTTTACAAGCAACAAAATACAAATCTTTCAGATGTGCGCTTAGGTAATTTTACAAGCAACAAAATACAAATCTTGCAGATGTGCGCTTATGTAATTTTACAAACAACAAAATACAAATCTTTCAGATGTGCGCTTAGGTAATTTTACAAGCAACAAAATACCAATCTTGCAGATGTGCGCTTAGGTAATTTTGCAAGCAACAAAATACCAATCTTGCTAATGTACGCTTAGGTAATTTTACAAACAACAAAATACCAATCTTGCAGATGTACGCGCTTAGGTAATTTTACATGCAACAAAATACAAATCTTTCAGACGTACGCTTAGGTAATTTTACAAGTTACAAAACACCCAAAAGTGAACTCATACATCCGGGCTATTTGAATTTTGTCCGTTATTACAGCACACCTTCGGTTCGCACAGTTTGTTGACTTTGCCGATTTATTTTATTTCAACGTCAATTCTTTTAGTTTTTCAAGGTTCTTCAAACGCGGAACATTTCTTGACAATCAGAACGTATGCGAAAAAAAAAAACGTTTTTTGGAAGAGCATGCATTCTGAAGAGAATACTCGGGGCTTAAAGTGGCATGAGCTGCCAAAATGTTGATATTTTGACGTTAAAACAGAATGTTGCAATTATTGGCTATTTTTCTCAAGACGTATAATTCAGAAGCTTTTTATTGCTTCTTGTCTCGAAAATGTACGGTAAAGTATTGTTTTGAACTAACTTTGGCTTAGAATGAATAAATGGTCGTCTCGGTTATTTAAATTTTGTTTACTTTTCGAACACGTTTTCGGTTCGTACAGGTCACATACTGTGTGGATTTTCCTAATTCCAACGCCAATCGTTTAGTTTTCCGGTGGGCTCCAAAGCCTGTTACTGTTGTGACGATCAGAAATTATGAAAAAAGTGTGAATTTCGGCAGCTCATGCCACTTTAAATCTGCTGTTTCATTTTTAGGGAATTTCCTGAAAGAAGTTATGATTCATTGTTCACAGACTATACCGCTGTGATGTCACATATATTTGTGCTCAGCTTTTGGTTTCATGCGAAACTCGCACGATTCCAGGCACTTTCGATAGGCCTACTTTAGTTTTAAAGGAGGAGAAAACAAATAAAACAGGCATATACACTAAACGGACGGCAAATTTCCCTTTCCAATGGTACCATAGACATATTTTTACGATTTTTCCCCACCGCACAGTCCTAAAGTGAAGTTATATAAAACCGTTGGATTTCGACTGAGACCGACTTGCTTACTTGGCCGCCATCATCACAACAGTGCTTAGGGGTGTGTCTCCTTTGGCCAATCAGTAGACGCATACCCAGCAATTCAAAGCGCACGTGCGAGTGAAATTGGTCAACTTTCTTAGTCTGCCATTTAAGCCTAGGTTAATTGCTAGCCACATGTGTTTCCGGTCAATTTCTCGCTTTACAAATGGCGGTCCCCATCGTTTTTGTGACCCAATTTAAACATGTGCAATTTTCTGCATCACCATAAAACGTAGGTAAGATTTACAGCTTAAAAATTGATACTCTAAGGGTGATTGTTCGTTACAATTTCATGTTGTTTTTTTGTTTTCTCCTCCTTTAAAAATACCATATTTCGGTCGTTATACAGGCTACTGTACAAATATATAGGCCATGTCATGTTTCTCAAGTTTCAACTAATGCACATTGCCGCTATCGGATGACGGCGAGGGTAAAAGGAGGGCAAGGCTTTCTGCCGGGGGAGGGGTGGGGGTGGCCTAAATACGATAGGGCTTTTGTCTGGGAATTTAAAATTACACTTTAGATAGTTTAGCCACAGGCTAAGTATATATGCCAATATTCTCTTTTTTGATTAATTCCGAATGCCGCAATTAGACCTTTTAAAGTTGACGTATTGGGTGAGGGGGTGGGAAGTGAGAGGCTTTCCACCAAGGGTGGGCTTTGTCTGGGTTTCTAAGATGGCAAGGTATTTCCACTTCGTGTAATTGGGTTATCAAAAAGATAATTAACGAATTTTTTGGATAAATTTAGTTCTGAAAATTAACATACATTTTCCCCTTGGAATCGTTACTAGGCCTACAATTGTTAACCGTTACGTTGCTGTTATCAAAAATATTTAAACGAATTTCTTGGATAAATTTAGTTCTGAAAATTAACATATATTTTATCCATTGGAATCGTTAATAGGCCTACATTTTTCAATCGGAATATCTCTTTTAACGTCGGTATAGCCGGTTATAATTGTGATATTGTGGAGACCTATACGAGCGTTGCTAGAGACATAGATACGTTTATTTACAGACAAATGTAAGCACTATATGTTTGTAGAGGTTAAATATTAAAATATCGGCATTGAGCTGTTTGTATACATTTGTAATATCAATTTTTTCAAGGGAGGTAAGTCTTGTAATGGATAGCCGACCAACAAAAAACCTAACGGAGACGCAATGCCAAAACCCAACAAACCCAAAATGAATGGAAAGAAATCTAATGATTTTAATAATTTGGACAACAAAAGAGGAAGATATGAAGGGGGATTCAGTGAAGAACAGAAGACCGCGAGTGTGACCCCAGAGGACCCAACCATGCCGGACAGAGCTATTGACCCACATCAGGACGAGACGACACGCTCCAACTTAATAATCCTCGATGCCCTCCAAGAATTGGAAACAAATCTGCGAGGAGAAATTTCTTCGTCCCGACAGGAAATAATTGCGAGAGTCTTGAACCTGCAGAATGAAATAGCCGAAATTAAGACAGAACAACAACAGCTTCACCAAAGATTAAAGGATTCAGAAGAAACTCAAAAAGTGTGTGACGAGAGAATTCTTCGTGCTGAAAACGCCATCCTGAACTTAGAAAGGTACTCCCGAAATTTCAATGCTTTGTTCTTTGGTTTCATTGAAGAGGTAGGCGAAAACTGTAAAACTAAAATCCAAAAGTTCATAAATGAAACTCTGAAAATAACAGATAACATTAAAATAGAAATAGCCCATCGTCTCGGTCCTAAAAAACTAAATGCCGAGAAAGCAAGGCCCATCATTGTAAAGTTCATCTATCGCGAGGAGAAGTCCAGAATCGTTACCACAGCACGTACTGTCCTACGAAAGGCTGCCCAGTATGTCACCGAGGACCTACCTAAAGAGGACCTGGAGAAAAAACGTCGCCTGGCACCAGTCATGAAACAAGCCTGGGAGAGAGGACAGAAAGTGGTCTTTCGAAATGGTAAACTTTTCATCAACGGCAAAGAATTCTTTGAGTGAACGACCATCGTGATATATGTCTGGTAATTTATTTATCATACGTCAGAATTATCGAACTACCAATACCATTACTAACTTAGTATATTATCAATATCATTTAGCCTAGGCCTATACAGAATTTTTTTTTTATTTATTGATTTTTTTTAAATTTTATTAAATTGTTTTTTTTATTTGCAATTTGGTTACTAATAATCAACTGTCAATGAAATAGTAGTAACGTTCCTACTTTAGTATTTTACTAAACTTAACAGGGTATGACAATTCGATTTCATTTGGTTTACTGATACTTGATAGTACTCGTACGCATCATTAGACATTATTTACATAAAGGGGTGACCTACTTAAATTGATAGAATGTATACAGTGAGGTCAAGAGCACCGAGTTCAACCTCTGGCCTATTTACCGATATTTGGGTTGTGATGCAATAATGACGTTCTATTTAAAGTTTGGTCGATTGCATTATTTAAAATCAAACATTCTTCGTGCACATATTTTCATAACAGTTTTTATTTGTATACACATTATTTACTTTACTGTTATACTTATAACTTACATAACAATGAAGTAAGCCAAGGCAATTTTGTTTAATTTTTTATCAATTTTTCTAGTTTAGTGACATCTGGTTAAATGTATATATGTACATGTTTTTAAACTGTTCCTTCATGATTTGGAGTTAATACAGAACTAAATCAAATGTAAATCTGTAAACATTTCCGTTAAGCAGAAACTACTGATTGCTGTAGCGGACCGTTTTTTAGGTCAGTTCTTGTTAGGTACATTAGGTACACAGCTTTAAGGGGAGGTAACTATTGTTGGGATTTTGGGGGTAAGGGGAGACAAAGGGGAATAGGCAATTAAAAACATTAAGTTATATGAAATTACTCTCTATAAATGTAAGAGGCCTAAGGGACAGACACAAACGGAGGCAAATTTTTATTTACCTAAAGAGGTTCAAATTTGACATCATTTTCTTGCAAGAGACCCACAGTGTTCCAGAAGATGAACGATTCTGGTCCTACGAATGGGGCCCCAATTCAGTTATAAAGTTTTCTCATGGTACAAATAAAGCACGTGGAGTGGCAATTATCATAACTAACAAAGAATTTACAATTAAGAGAACTGCTACTGATAGCAACGGAAGGCTAATTATACTAGAAGTCGAAGCTTATCGAAATACTTTTACATTTAGCAACATTTATGCCCCAAATAATATTGACGAGAGAAAAGAATTTTTTGAGCAGCTCCAAATTCAGCTTTTCCAATACGATTGTCAGAATGTTGTCATTGGAGGAGACTTCAATACGACGCTTAACCCTATCCTAGATAGAAAGTCAATATCGAGTAATATAAATCGCACTCAATCTATGGGCGAATTACACGATTTGCTGAGAAATTTTGGACTAATAGACGCTTTTAGGCATATGTATCCTCTCAAAGAGTCGTACACCTGGCGTAAAAATAACAACACACAATCCAGAATTGACTTATGGCTAATATCCAATTCCCTTATTAGCCAATTGTACGAAACAGAAGTTTTACCCTGTATTAAGTCTGACCACAAAATAATAACAGTAGCTTTAAAAGATGTAAAGGCCAACAAAAAGCCAAATTTTTGGAAATTTAATAACTCATTACTAAAAAATAAGCAATATATAGAAATGATTAAACAGCTATGCGTTTCTATTCAGAAGGAATGTAAAAATTGGGACCCGTGTACTACCTGGGACTGGTTTAAATACAAAGTAATGACAGCTAGTATAGAAACATCTAAATTGATAATAAAAGAATCCCATAAAAAAGAAGCCGAACTTCTACAATTGATTTCACAGATGGATAACACTTTGTTAACAAACCCAGGCAATGATGAAATCTACATAAATCTTGAATCGAAAAAAACTGAACTTGAAAAAATTTATGAACAGAAAGCAGCGGGTTCTTTCGTTCGCTCTCGCTGCCGTTGGATAGAAAAGGGTGAAAAGAACTCGAAATATTTCCACAATTTAGAGAAAAGTGTTTTTAATAGCAACAGCATTAGTCAAATAATCCGATCTGATGGAACTAAATTAACACATGATTGTGATATTCTGAACGAATTGGAATCTGTTTATTCCGACTTGTATAAGTCTAAATCTTCTACATCGGCTGATGAGTTGCTTAAATTATTTCCGAGTCCTTCTCCTCGTCTATCTGAGGAACAAAAAATAACATTAGACTCTCCTCTAAAGGAACATGAATTTAAGACAGCATTATACAGCATGCCTTTAAATAAATCACCTGGGTGCGATGGACTGACTGCAGAGTTTTTCAGAACCTTTTGGGAAGATGTTAAAAATCTTTTTATTTCATCTGCCAGTGCTTCTTTTGTAGCAGGCACTTTAACTATTTCACAGAGACGCGGAATTATCAAACTTATAGAAAAGCCTGGAAAAGATTTGAATTTGTTATCAAACTGGAGGCCAATATCACTTTTAAACGTTGACTACAAAATCATGGCAAAGGCCCTTGCAAACAGAATGAAACTCTGTTTACCTGACCTTATTCATTACACCCAGTCAGGATTTATGAAAGGCAGATTTATAGGAGAAAATGTCCGATTCTTGTTAGATATTATCGAAAATGAAGACTTTCAGAATAGCTGGTTGCTGTCTTTAGATATTGAAAAAGCATTTGATTCAATAGAATGGGCTTACATTGCATATGCTTTTAAAAAATTTAACTTTGGTGATTCGTTTACAAAATATATATTCACATTATATCATAAGTCAAGTAGTTGTGTTCTACATAAGAGCACTTCAACTCACTGGTTCGATTTGGAAAGAGGGACCAGACAAGGATGTCCACTTTCTCCTTACATCTTTCTTATATGTCTAGAATTAATAAACTCAGAAATACGTAACGATGATACGATAAAGGGTATTATAGTAAACAACGTAGAAATCAAAGGAGTATACTACGCAGATGATTCAAACATGACTCTGTTAGATGTCCAGTCGGCCAAAAATGTTATAGAAAAGTACAAACTATATGAATCCTCTACGGGACTGAAATTAAATCGCGGAAAGTGCAAATTTATTTCGCTTTGTAGAAAATCTACAAATAGTCATCGCGCATTCTTTCTAGGGATACCCTATTGTGGAATAAATGAAACAGATGTCAAACTTTTAGGAATTTCCGTAGGCAACCAAAAAACAGTAAACAATAACATAAAAGCTACGCTAGGTAAAGTTAAGAAAAGATTTAAAATTTGGACATCACGGGGCTTGACAATATTCGGCAGATCACTTCTTAGTAAAAGTGAAGGTATGTCAAGGCTGACATATCTTGCGTCGGTTTTACACTTTTCGAACTGTATGATACGTGAGATCAATAAAGAAATCTTCCAATTCATATGGGCTTTTCGACAAGAGAAGATAAAAAGGTCAATAATGTGCTCAGATATTTATGATGGAGGAATCAAATGTATTGATTTTAATGACCATAATCAAGCACTAAAACTGGTTTGGCTTACGCGTTTTTTCGGAAACCGTCGTTCTCCATGGAAATTAACTGTCGCGGAAATTTTTAAGCCCCTGGGTGGACTAGAATTTCTTCTTCTCTGTAATTTTGACATCTCTACTCTCAAAATTAAAGTCCCTGTTTTTTACAAAGATATCCTTCTGTCCTGGTTAAAACTTAGAAAACAACCTGAGAATGACATTTTTAATGAAATTATTTGGAATAATCGTTGGATTACAAGGGGCTCTAACTCTCTTTTTAATTCATCTTGGTATAATGCCGGGATAACTTTCGTCAGAGATATCTTTGATATCAATGGTAATTTACTTTCTATGCCAGAGTTGGAAAGAAAATATTTATTATTATGCGAACCAAACGAGTATTATAGAATTATTTCTGCTATATTAACATTCACTGGCTATTGCGCCTTTAACAAAAACGCCATAACGAGGACACTGTGTGGTCCTGTAACCTATGATGATTTCCCCCTGCATGACCCAGCGTTATCATGTAGATTTTGGAGAGGCAAAATAACAGCAACAAAGTCAGATGAATTTGACTATAATAAATGGTTAAATACTGATGACACAGTGAATAAATCTCTGGTTTGGAATTTGCTGCATAGCTTACCTGTGGATAATAAGTGTAAACAGTTACAATATAAAATACTCCATCGCATCGTTCCGTGCAATGTTTATCTACACGACCGTCTAAAAATCAAGGACAGCTCCTATTGTGAACACTGTGGCATGGTAGATGATATCACTCATTATTTTTTGTATTGCTCCCATTTAGCTGCCTTTTGGGGAAAAGTCAATAATTTCCTATGCCGGAGTATCAACTGTGATATTTCATCACAACCGTATTCTGTATTGTATGGATTTTTTGATAATAGTAACCATTGTAAAGCAAAAAACTATGTTTTGCTCCAAGCCAAATTTTTAGTGTATAAATGTCGTGTCACTGAGAGGTTGCCATCCATTGATGAGCTGCTAAACATTATAAAGTTTGAAACAGTTGTACTTTCTAGAATTTTAAAATACAAATCTTTATCTGAACAATTGAACAAAATGCTAATTTGTTGTCACACCTCTTGATTACAATACTGTTCTGAATGGATTTACAGTTAAGCACTATCCGTATCGCCTGTTATCATTATACTTTTATAACAACTAACTATCTCTGTTCTTTGGTCGACTCTTCTTAATTTGATTCATTAAGAGTATGTGTACTTTTAGCTTCTATGGGTGGGGATGGGGTGGGTTGAATTTTTTCTTTGTCTTTGCATTACAAACTATATTGTTAGTACAAGTTACAAGTACTGTTTATTAATATTTTTGCTCGTTAAATGCACAATGCCGTATACACCTTGATCACGTGGGCCAGTATATTTGCGGCACTCAATTGTAAAACCGTGATCTATACAAATAAACGCCTGTGCACTTGTACCGGCTTCGCTGAAAAAAAAAAAAAAAAAAAAAAAAAAAAAAAAAAAAAAAAAAAAAAAAAAAAAAAAAAAAAAAAAAAAAAAAAAAAAAAAAAACCTCTGCCATCATCGCATCATCCAAAATAAGCATACGATGTTAAGAAACGATTTATTGGGAGGCTTTTTTTTTACCGAAAATTGGAAAATTATATTTTCATGCTAGGGCTGATAGAGAAGGGGAATTCCCAGACGTTTGTATTTATTTGCTCAACCGTAAACAATGAAAAGATGTTTAGAAATAAAGTTTTTTCCAGTTTCTGAGTCCCGTGTGTAAATTTTACTATTCAACTCAGTGTCCGTCTCCAAGATTACACTTTTGTTGTTAAACAAGATACATCTTTTGTTTCACGCTGTTGGTTGACCTTAATTGTTTTATCGCGTAGACCGTGCCGTAAAACAGCATGTCGCAAACAGCATTAAACAGCCTTCAACTTGTTGCATTGTGTTCGAGCATGTGTCTGTTTTCCAACAGCTTGCAAAGTTTTTGACACCCGCCAATCAGTGACCACAGAGCCAATCTGACTAAACTCTTTTCAATAAGCATCTCGACTTTAGTCAGATTGCCACAGAGCTTAACATGATTCAAGATTGTACAAACACCCGACAAGGGTAAAGTACACGAAACAAAATAAGCAAACTGTGAATAATAAAAAACGAAGATATAAGAATAAAATACAAATAATTAGAATCCCAGGGCTGAATGAAACTGTATATATATAAAAAATGTCTAGCCTGACATTGGTCTAATCACGTGACCATGAAATGAACCCTGGCGTAGACCTACTCGTTGAATGAAACCGTGAGAATTTGCAAACGTAGACTTTCTGGTTGATTGATTGATTGTTTGGTGATTTACGTCACGCTCAAGATTATTTCACTTATATGGCGGCGTTGCCAGTTTTATTGTTGGAGGAACCCGGGCTCTATGCCCACGACCTGGCAATCATCCCACATAGACTTTCTGGAGTTTCTACGACGATGTTTCCTTGGAAAAATAACCTCGTTGTTGAAAATAAAACATGCAAGGTCCTAACAGACAAAACATTCGGAACTGTTATTCAATCAATGGTTTGGCTATGGTTGAAATATTTTGCCTCTCGTTAAAAATAAAAGCTTGAAACAAAAGTTGTAGGCATATATAGTGTAGACAGTGAAATGCATTAAAAACAAAACTTGTATCTTGTAATATAACGAATTCATCGTATAGACACACCTTAAACTGACCTTTATTCCCAGTATAGAGACACCTGCACGTCCGTCGACAACAATGACCCGTGAGAAAAAGTTCATTGAAACTCTGCGCTTATATCACGATATATATGATCGCGATCGAAGTGACACAGCTAAGACATATTTCAAAATTAAGTCACATTTGGCGCTAATCCGAGTTATCGGCCCCAAAATGGCTATTTTTGTCAGTGTAAAAAATAGCCATTTTTGAGTTCGAAACCCGGACTAACTTGGCACGGGAACTATTTCACTCAAGTAAAGGTCTTCCTCCGTAATTTAATATTTTTTTTTACAATTATTGGTCGTCATACTTGTAGCGATCAATAAATATCGAAACATAAATAACGAGGTACCGGTAGGCATTTAATATTATTGAATTAGGGAATATCAAAACTATAAACTAGCTATTTTTACAAGTTTCTAAAAGGTTTTTATACCTGTAGGCCTGTATACGTTATCAATTACTTATATTACCTGTACTTAGAACGTTCATTTTCCAGTCGCATTACAATTTATAAACGTGCCCTTTGAAGCGATTCAAAGAAGTTTTATAGAAAAGAGTTTTGTTAATAGAAATGTATATATATCCATGACGGAATAGGCGAGATGCCATGTTGTAGACCTACATGATTGTATGTAAAGGTCTAAACGATATACCTCTTCTTAATAAAATTAGAAACTTTGACGGATTAGGCGAGATACCATGTTTACACATATGTTAAGGTCTAAATGTTAAGATCTTTTTAACACAATTAGAAACTTGTCTCCGTGGTTATTTTAGACAAGAAGATTTTCTCTGTGCCCGTGTGTTTTAGTGTTCATAAATATATATTACAGAATAAGCGAAAACCCCACATCGAAAGTTAATAAATTTGCTAAAATACGTTCGTCACTTTCTAGTACATGCGTACATATTCCATACACTGAAAATAAACTATACGAGATCTATAACATGTATCGTATGTAGGTTTTTTTTTTCTCACGGGTGTAATGTTGTCGTTTATTGTGCTATTTGTTTTCTGTGTGTGCATGTTTTAAATGATACCCTAAGGTTCAACATTGTACCGATCCATAGACTACGGTCCGGTTTATTTTTTCCACTTAAAGTTAGACCTGAGACTAATAGTCCCAGATCAAACTATAGAAATTCGTTAAGATAATCAGTACACATAAGCCAATACTTTTGGTAGTATTTTGTTTGCTTGGATACTAAGTGGCCGCATGCGCAGAGCGATTCAAACACCACCTGATGCTAAAACAAGAATTCTTAGCCATTCAAAACCCGAGTTGATTGCCGATAAAAAGGGGCGTGTCTTTCTCAAAGCGGAGTACATTCACCGCGTCCTATCGCAGTTTACAGGCAGCAGCTAACGACAGGCGGACAGGCAGGGTCTTTATCACACTCTCAGCTATACATTTATCAGTTATTATTTTTTTTTCTCGTGTGAGAAATTTGAAAAAAAAACAAAAATGGCAGAATGGCAACACGGATTATTTGGATGTTTCGACAACTGCGGTTTGTGCGTCATCACATATTTCGTCCCCTGTTACACTTTCGGAAAAAATGCTGAAAAGATGGGCGATAGCTGTCTTCTTTGCGGCTTAGGTTTCTGGTGTGCCGGTCCAATTCTTGGCTGCCTAATGAGAGGAAGAATTCGTGAGCAAAAAGGAATTGAAGGTAGCCTTGTCTCAGATATCCTTATGTGGTGGTGTTGTGCTATCTGTGCACTTGTTCAAGAGGCCCAAGAACTCGGAGATATGCCAGTGCAAAGTCAAGCAATTGAAAGGGCATAACTTATTTAAGGCAGTAGAAAATGTATTATCGACCCCCAACTTTGACTGATCGAGAAAAAACCGGACTGTAAACCATGGACCAAAGATAAGGCTAAATTGAAAACGTTAAATAGTAAGAATTGTGAATGATTCGTCGTACAAAAAAATGCTGACTTTTTCTTATAACTATACCCTCTCTTAAAAACGCCTGGTAAGGCGCACCGCTTGATTTCCTTCCTCCCAAACCTGGTGATCTTCGTGAATTTCATACCTGTTAAACAGCTACTCGCGAGTGGACCTGTGGATCGACCAACGCCCTTCCGGCTGATATATACTGTGCCCACCTGGACTGCAAGGTAAATAATTCACGCACTGAAATGCCGATCAAAGCTGTTGTGAAAAAAAACATGCCTTAACTTATCTGTGATCTACAAAAAAAATATTATAACATTTTGCAAGGATTTTTCATTTTTCCATTGTGTTGAAAGACTAACGTGTGCGTTCAATCTAATTTTCCTAAACAAAATCCTTGAATACATCTAATCGTTTTCTAACAGTCCCGGCCACAACGGAAGCTTTATCCTGCTTTTTACCAGAGGATTTCTCAGGAGTTCACAATACCTGTGTTTGTGTTTGTAACATCTTCATGTCGAAACCTGCGCTACAGTTTAACTATACATTACATTGTACTATGTTTCACCCGGATAACTCTCTGTGAAATAGCATTGCCTACAGGCATATACAGTTTTGTGGCCTCTGTTAAACGCTGGGAAGACGACTCGTTAACGATCTCGACATTGCTTAAAGCTGGACGGGCCACGAGAGTGACTAAAAGTTAGTGTAAACGAATTTTGACACACTTGGTATTATTTTTCTCGTAAAGACTTAACTAAGACGAAGCTGTTGTGCAAATTTTATGAAAATCCTAACATAGGTTTTCCAGAACGAAATAAATATTTGTCACGGTCACTAAAATTATACGTTGGTCGAAGCGCCGCCTCTAGTCCTCCATGTAGGGGAACATTTCCGCATAAGCGCATGTAACATCGACAAAAATGGAAAAGTGGTAAAGGTGATTGACAGGTGAAGAATACTGAAGAAAGTTAGTTTTTAATGCAAATTACAATTTTCAACAAATGAAACATTGCGGCATTGGTTTAATTAGATCTAAACGGTCGTCTGAGGCCAGAAATTATCGCGATCTGAACATCAGGTCTTCAAATTCAAAATTACAGACCCTCGTGGCCCGTCCAGCTTTAAGGATATAGACAGTATAGTGAGGATGAAAATTATGCCCAAGGCAAGAAAAATAACCGTTACCCATTTCGACACTTTATACGCCCCTAATATGTTAATACTTTTTGTCAAAAATTGCTTTGGTAATTTTTTTTTTAAAGTTGGAAAACTGCAGAAAATGTATGATAGGCCCACAATTATTTTTTTTTTTTTTATAATTTGTTCTGTTCTACAGCAAATAATGAATTTCCGTGTCCGTCATTGGTTAATTGCAAATTATTTATTTATTGCGAACCATAGCAACCAAGGTCTCTAGAAAGCGTGCCATACTTTTGCGCATGTCATAAGGGATTATCTTTCAATGGCATCCTTAGTTACGATCGGAGCTTAGCAACGACATTTGTTTGTATAAATATTTACATGATCTTTTGTGGATGTACATAAATGCTTATTATTATTCTTGTTTTCAAATATCAAAGCTCAAATTCACAATCTTCTATTTTTGTTTTATCTTTAAAATGACAGTAACCTTTATTTTTTACCAAAAGTTTGTATTAAAATTTTGACCATATAAGGAAGTCTTTTGTAACTTTATTTATTTATTTAGACGCCATATTGTTTTGATGCTATAGTTACGAGGTCGCCATGGCACTAACTAACATAGTGATATAAAGCACTCCCCCTGTAGGGCCTATATGTTTTGGACAAGCCTTGTCATGAGACCCCCTTGTTGAGAGTCGAGACCTACAATGGAGTAACGCCATGGTAACCGTTACGTATTAAAACGGGCGATCGGCATGACAGTATATAAGACACTTTGAAGGCCATCGAAAAACTAAATGATTGGCGTTGGAATGAGGAAAATCTATACAGTATGTGGCCTATACGGACCGAAACAGTGTTCGAAAAGTAAACAAAATTTAAATAACCGGGATTCATTCATTCTAAGCCAAAGTTAGTTCAAAACAATACTTAATCGTTCATTCTCGAGACTAGAAGCACTAAAAAGCTTCTGAATTATACGTCTTGACAAAAATCGCCAATAATTTCAACGTTCTGTTTTAACGTCAAAATATCAACATTTTGGCAGCTCATGCCACTTTAACGAGTAATTAGTAGGCATTCCGACGTACTTGTATCATTGCCTGACGGACGACCTCGACTGAAGGTAAATAGAGGTCCTATATATGATGAACAGTCACACTATAGGCCTACTGTACACAGGGCATTCATTGTTGCGAAAGTATTACAAATATTACCAGCCCACAATCACAATGTGTCTCATCCTGTTTTACTTACTTGCCGGTCAGGAAGATATACAAATCTTTATTTCAAAACCCTTTGATCTTCGTGGCATTTACCTGAAAACCTCGTCACATTTCCTCAACCCATTATTCGTCTAAACGATGAAATATATATACTTGTTCTCCATCTATACGTTATAAATTTTCAGCATTGAACATTTGCCCTCTGATACTGAGCAGTGCTGAGCCTTTCTTCATCCGATAAAAGAAGTTATACGATGATAAACTGTGAATTTGCCGGCCTTGTTTAGTTTATTTCTACATTATAAAATCAGGACAAAAAACACTAGACGAAGAAACGATCGGCCAGAAAGGGTGTCCATCTAAATTGTAGACGATTATTTTGTTTCGAGACGAAGCCTTTTACACCGTCTCGTTACAGTAGTGGGAAACTGGATAGAAGGGACAGATGGCTATGTAGTTTAATGTATTCGTTCTAATTATGACTTGGTTAACATTTAATTGTAGATTACGATAAATATAGACCCTATGTCCTATTTCATTGCAATCTGACTAAAGTCGAGATGCTTATTGAAAATATGCATATTTTCAATAAGCATCTCGACTTTAGTCAGATTGATTTTATTGGTTTCCCTTCGAGTACAGTCCGCCATTTTGATCGTCATCTTACCACAGCTATACGAATAGACAGCACAAGCAAGGAGGGTTTTTTTTCTCCTGAGTCAGAAATGTAGATAGCAAATACGAAAATAGAAAAGCATGTTTAACTTTTAACAAACTTGTCGACGTACACGCCCTACATAGTGTCTATTACTCTCTGCTCGATATTCTGAAGGTAAATTTCTATTGGCCCCTTATCTGACGTATTCAGCCAATACCAGTTACGGATGACTGAAAACTGTTCCTGCTTGACAAACTGGCCAATTTGTTTCTGTCGATATCAACAGAGCATTATTTAAAGTGCCACGAGCTCCCAAAATCTTGATATCTTCCCTTTTAAAACAGAATGTTGAAATTATCGGCTAGTTTTCTCAAGAAGTCCAATTCAAAAGTGAAGTGCTTCTATAGTCTCGAGAATGTACGAGAAAGTATTGGTTTGAACTAATATAGGCTTACAAAGTGAATGTTTGTTTAGGTTATTTACATTTTGTGTACTTCTCGAACACTATTTCACTATGGACACTATGGATTTCCGCATTCACACGTCAACATTCAGTTTTTCAATGGCCTTCAAAATCTCTTGCTGACATAATGTTTATTAAAAAAAAAGTGCAAATTTTGGCAGCGATAACGTAGCGTATGTACTTCGTCTGTCACCTTTGACTTTTCTATTGGGTTTTACAGGAAAAACCTATACTGATAAATTTCTCATTTTTTTTTATTTTTGGACTGATTGAGAACTGAACCCGCGCCCCATCAATGGCAGGCCTTAGACGAACTCCGAGACGCCGCCGACTTACTGGATGTACATCCTTTCTGAATCTTGTTTCTCAATTTGAAATACCATACATACATGTACTATTTAATACGTTGGCATACGATTTTTTTTTTGACAATTAAACAGATAGGATTTTACAGATTATAAGAACAAACCCTACAATGGCCGGATTTGGAGACATACGGCAAATACATACATATATATATTTGAACCATGATTTGTTACAACAATTTATGGGGTGTAAACGTCTAAATGATATACCTCTTTTTGATACAATTAGAAACTTGTCTCCATGCTTATTTTAGACAAGAAGATTTTCCCTGTGCCCGTGTGTTTTAGTGATCATAAATATATTTATGATCACTAAAACACATGGGCACAGGGAAAATCTTCTTTGTCTAAAATAACCATGGAGACAAGTTTCTTATTGTGTTAAAAGGGGCATATCATTTAGACGTTTATACCCAATCATAAGTTTTTTTATAATAAAGCACAACTCATGATACTTCATTCGGTAGACGACAGGCAGGAGTTTGGCCTTAGTCAGTAGAATTTTCTGGAAAAGATAATTTGGCTATACAAATCATCAGTATTTTTGCTAAAGCTAACACGCCGATTTGCTATAGGTTTATATAGTAGCAAATATATACATACATAAGTTGTTGGTAGTTTAGTAAACCTATTTAGACCTATATATAGGCTAGCCAAAATATCTTCTATAGGTTGAAGCTATATTTTTTAACAGAGACACTTCTTTTCAAAATGTTTGAATTGCAGATGACTTGAAACCGACGGGCTAATAAAGGCTGTATTTCAATCTCTCTTTATAGACGAGAGTCCAATGATTAAAGTAGGGTGGGATTGTCGCAAGAATTCGCTGACAAATGTCGGCACAGGGTATTGTGAAATCTACATCAGGTTATGTCTATAAGCCGACCCCCAATACATTAGTTTATTATATAATTAGTAGTGAGATATTGAGTTATACAGCTCTGATATAAGTCATATCACCACTTTTACCGATAACATTTATATCATCACTGCCAGTGCCGGAACTATTTTCATTGGAATTCTCATGATGGATTCTTTAATTTGTGAAAATTGCTAAAATTTGTAATCAAGTCTCCTTTTATATATTATAAATTGGGTGTTAAACAATTTTACACAAACCAAACATTTTTTTCGCTTTGGCCTTTCTGTGCTCGCCGGGGTACTATTAGTATTACTTCATCTTAGGCCTGGGCCAGCAAGATTCGCTAAATTATATGAAAACATGTTGTAAGGCTACCCCACTTTATAGGGCCTAATGCAAAACAATGTGGTACACCTGGAACATTGAAATTGATTATTTTCAAGAATATAGAAAATGTATCGAGAACCGACGCAAATCATCGCAACCGAAGACAGTGGGATGTGGTCTGAGTGCCGCCTGATCGTCACGCTCGCTCTGGGCGAAAATGCCAGTGTGAAAGAAGCGACTCGATTAATTCTGGTAACGAGAAATTAAAGATCTAATTTATCCTAGCACATTTCAACACACTTAATCTAGTAAATCTTCATTTTAAAATAACAAGACTTCGCCACTTAAAGGATTAATTAGAAACTGAAGTGTAGGAAATGTCCAACTTCACCGTCGATGACAGCGAACCTCGATGTTTGTTGTCGCACGTCACTGTGTGTCCTTCCGCGCAGGCAAACACAGGTTGTTCTCACGAAATAAGTATTTTGTTCTAACTGTAACTTGTTTCATTAATTACATGTATGAATTGCAACATGAACATAAGAATTTTCGATGCAAATTTATATGTTTTTGTTGTGTTGAACCCCCAAACAACGCGCTATTTGTTCCTACGCCGTACAGGCCTATGAGTGATGTGTCATTTTCTAGGTCAAGTGACGACCGCGAATCATTCAGTTTGTCGAGAAAATACACGAAAATCTCACTAATAATTATATAATAAATAGAATATTTGATGTATTATCGGTAAATATCATTTACATTTCATCTCGTGGATTAAAAAATCTTGTATTTTCACTCTTGGCTTCGCAAATCGTGAAAATACATATTTTTTAATCCACTCGATGAAATATAAATGGTATTTACCGATAAACAACAAATATCCTCTATATAGGTGACAATATTAGGTCAAGCGGCAATAATCATCGGAGGCCCGGTTGCACACAGAACAACCTTTGGAAATATTTTCTAATTTGCGTTAAGTGTATTGCAGAACATGTACTTTAAAAGTCTGACCAAAAAGAAAATTAAATTTCGGTCGCAGCACATACAAAATTCAAGCTACGTTTGCCGATCTACAATGCTTATGAAAGTTATTTATTTCAGAGACTTATGACGTCAAACACGACCTCCGTTGTGTACGTACCCTCACAGCGATGACGTAATAAACGATTTCTTCTGTCTCAGTCAATGAACTATATGCGTGGAATGGACACGTCTCATTGGCTGGTTTGGATCTGACTTTGTAAAATGTGCCGCCATTGACAGTTGATAAGCGCGTGCAGAACAGATCTGGATAGACGCTCCACTATCTCCTGGTAATGGCGGCATTCGAAACATATCAAGCACCACGTGACCTCCGTTCCACGCATATAGTTCATTGGTCTCAGTACGTCTTCGTGGCAGTTTGTACACATCGAAGGTCGTGAATGACGTCATTTTTCCGAGCAGTTACGAAAAATATATAGGATTGATTGATTATGCCGCACTCAAGATTATTTCATTTATATGGCGGCGTTGCCAGGTTTAGTGGAGGAAACGGACTGCATGGTTGCTGGAGAAACTCCAGTTCTTGCCCCTCATGTGGCTAGTAGGCCATCAATGACGAATTTGCCCGGAGGAAACCCCAACCTTCGGCGAGCACCTGGCAACTCGTCCACATACGGCAACCGAGTGAAAAATCCACTCAGAAATTTTTTCAATTTTTATTTGGCCTGAGTGTGATTTGAACCCGGGCCGCATAGATGGAAGGTCTGTGTGGGATGATCACGCGAACCCACTGGACTACTGAGGCCCCCGTACATAAGAAGTCGGTGGCTTAGAGCTTATTTCCATTGCTATTTAACAAATTAATTAAATCCAAATTAAAAAGAAACCCAACAATTGTAATCTCCTTTCTTTTTCTGTTTTTTTTCTTCTATAGTCATCTATATATAGGCCTACATTTATTTTTTTGTTCAAATCACAAATATATATCGTATAACTTCTCTTCTGCAGAAATATAGGTGACTCTTTTCAAATCTGTTTTGTTGAGAAAAAAAGCATGTCCCAAGTCTAGACCGGCATGTAGCGTTAATGTGAAGCCGGAAACTCATTAGAGGATTGTTTAGTACGATTGGTCCAATACCCCAAAATGGTTTCGTTGTAGAGGGATTTTTCATTATATACAAATTTGCTGGCGTTAATCATACCAGCGATTGCATTATATTTCACTTGTTAGGAAACGTGTTTTGTGGTGTGTTTTTTTTTGTGACAAGATCGGACAAGCAGTAAGTCGATTGTTTGCCTAACGTCCGTTTATCTCAATAATAACCAACATCTATAGGACAAGGTTCAGTTCAGCCCTGATCTATCTATGGAAGTAAAGTACACTTTAACCTGTTTGATCTCATAGGCATGTATTGTGAAATCCGCAGCTCGTATGTCAAGGCCGTTGCCATAGCGACTTAAAGGCTATCATATTACTTTGTCGGCGAATATTGATCGATACGTTAGTTTGTAAAATTAGTTTGTTTGATTCACATGTATATGACTAAACGATACAGATCGGTGAGGTCAAAACGTGTCAAGGAAAGGAAATGGGACCCACGTGACATTTTCCCCTGGCAAAATCAGTCTAAAATTAGAAGTTACCCTAGTTCTAACGCCAGATTAAACAAAAATTAGAAGTTACCCTAGTCATAATGTCAGGTTTAACCTCTAAGACCATTGGACGACATTTTTATTGGAAATATCTATTGGAATGGGGTTGGAGAGTTCACATAGAACACCATGGAATTTTACCTGGCATTTGCTCGCATCTACGTGCTTTTCTATTATTCTCTTACACTTTACCGGACATGGCGCAGGGATTTTCGCATGCGATCTAGGGTAACATTTTTAAGAGCTATCAGATAAATATAAAAATCCTGACATCACGCTGTACGTGAATGTATATTTTGAATTTAAGAAAACTAGAAACGAAAACGTAGAGTCAATTTCACGAAATAATCACATTTTGACGAAAACAGGCAAAATGGCGACGTTCCCTGTCGATCCGATTCACTTGAAACTGGCCACTGTGATAGGTCCCACGAGGCGTTTCCAATAGCTGCTAGTGTTTAAATGTGCGATGTAACTAACAATAGCTATAGCTAAGTGTAAGAGAATAATAGAAAAGCACGTAGATGCGAGCAAATGCTAGATAAAATTCGATGGTGTTGTTGTTTTGTCGAAAACTTAAAAGTCACATGATCAATTGACCTCCTATGTGAACTCTCCAACCCCATTCTAATGGATATTTCTGATAAAAATGTAAGCCAATGGACTTAGAGGTTAAATCTGGCCTTTAGGACTAGGGTACCTTCTAAATTTAGAGTGACGAGGTCTATACTATAGCCACGCCTAAAGGAGATCTTGGGAGAATACGATTGTGGCAAAATATCATTTTCTCCCCGAACGACACCAGGCGCAAAACCCTTTATCTTCCTGACATTTACCTGAAAACCCCATCACATTTTCTCAATCCGCGATTCGTCCCAACGATAGCAAAGTATACATACTTTCCCCATCTATATATACGCTATGAATTTACAGCATTAACATTTGCTCTATGGGATAGGGATACCCCCCCCCCCCCCCAAAAAAAAATAATAATAATTTCACCCACAACACATATCCTATATCAATCTGACATCTGTTCAGCCCGAGATATCCCCTACATATATCCTTCCGCCTCAATCTAAAATAGAGATTGATCCTACTGCCATTCGTTGAGATATCATGTCTCGTGTTGAAGATCTCGTAGAATGGCACGAGATCTCGATTGCTTCCGCCTGTATGTATCTGATTTCTCAATCTAGATATATGAAGGTAGACGACCGCTTGATATAACGACGATAAGCTTGATTAGAGCATATCGCATTTAAACGGTATATCCGACACGTTGGGACCTATTTAATCTCTGGTATACGGTAGAGCAAACGGCGACGGTCAAATTATCTCCGTTTCAATCAGAACCTTAAAGTGGCATGAGCTGCCAAAATTGAAATATTCATTAAATTATAGGCTATTTTTATCAAGACGTACAATTCAGAGGCTTTTCAGTACGTATAGTCTCGAGAAATTACGATAAAGCATTGTTTTCAACTAACATAGGGGCGGATCCAGCTTTTTGCGAAAGAGGGGGTCCCAGGCCCTTCGATTACAGAAACATAACAAATTTAATAGAGGTATTAGGCGAGGGTTCAGGGCCGCCTAGGCCCCGGAAGCACTGGAGTTCTTGAGTGCTTGAGAAGCGTTCTGAGGGCGTTCTGCAACTAAAAATGCTAATAAAGCATGGAGAAGGGGGTGACTATTTCAACGCATTAGTAAAATCGTTATCTTCCAAAGTTGTAGATGAAGCCGTTTTTGAAGCATAGTGGAGAGGATGACTATCCCAACGCATCAGGCGAGGGCCCAGGGACAGCTTAGGCCCCGGAAACTCAGGGGTTCTAGATTACCTGAGAAACCTCCTGAGGCTGTTCTGCAAGTAAATAATTTTGCTTTCCCTAATTCTTAAAAATAACAAAATAAGACAAGTAGGAGAAGCACCCGCGGTTTGTTTTATATTGATTTGGGCAATTATATTGGAAAACTACATACTTGTGCTACATAAAAGGGTCTGTGGGTAGTTTCTTTAGTGAAAGTGGGAAGGTGGCCGACTACCGAAACCCAGTAGGCCTGTCTATATACAGGCGTGGGTCCACGGGCCACCTAGGCTCTTAAAATCATCAAGCAAAACACTGTCCATGACTTTCGTTATACTTTCATGAAAGTAACAGTTGTAGTACTGAAGACACTTTCTCAGAGAAATCCTATATTGCTAGAACCATGAAACACGTTGCTTAACATTGCAATATGGACTATGTTGTGCAAAAACATATCACCATAGTTACCGTGGTTAGTGGTTACCGGCAAACTAAAGATGACATGGAACTGGCAGACCTTTTGTACGTTTTGATCTGTGTTAATTTCTTTCTCCTCTCTTCTTTTTTTCTCTTCTTTGTTTTTTTGCTCAGAAAAAAAGGGGGGAGTCCTGACCCCCTGGACCCCCCCCCCCCCCCCTCTGGACCCGCCTCTCTATGACTTTTGTTTTCTTCGGGTTCCTTTACCATAAAACTTAGTTTCGCCTCTTACTTAAGAGCTGTTCAATCCCCAAGAGAGGCTGATACCTTGTATATAGATGGAACTTTACTTGTGGGGGTGCCAAATTAGTCAACATGAACAACAAACATTATAAACCTTGTTTTTGTTGACTTCATACAAGAAACTCTCTCTTATGTATTTCCACATTATTTCGACGCAATTTGTATGTCTATGTCTTTGGGAAATTGTTTATGTGGCCGACAGTATCAAATTCTTCAGTTTCAGTCTTACAAGGAATTCAGCCAATATCAAGCTCATTAACTGACTTAATTTCTGAAGGAATAGTATGTAGTTCTTCTCTTGTTGAACTTGCATGAGCCTAAGAAAGGACACTCTCATTTATATTTCCAAGGGCATTGTGATTTTTTTATGTCAGGATTCAACGCTGGGTGACTACATATATCTAAGCTTAATGGGGCATCTCGGATAGTTTCTTCTCTTATGATATCGTATAAATTTGTTCTTTCTGAAGAAATCTTTACGTATCAAAAGCAGAATCGAGATCAAAGTTTACCGTTTCACGGTTTTCACAAGCATCGGCTGATTCGTTCAATGTTTGGTGTGTCTTCTGTCTGATACGTCGGCGCTTAAAATTCAAGCTGAAATAGTGTCCGTTGGCCTTGTCTAAAACAAAAGAAATACAACTCCTAAAACTGAAGCCATAGTTGAATGATATTCTATATTTCGACAGATCTATACGCAGCCATCATCAGGAATATAATACAAGAAAAAAAACACCAGCTCTATCTACTTTAGCATTCACATTACACGGACGATCCAAGGCATCAGTGTCTCTGTACTGAAAATTGTCAATTTTCCAATTTAATTGGTCATATGTAAAAGAATTATCTGTTACAAAATACTTGATTATAAGCCCCATATCATATGGCACCACCCCTTCAAATAAGATTCTCAAGAATTTAATACACTGTCAGATTTTCTGCCAATATGATTCTGGATATTTTCATTCCCTCCCCCCCCCCCCCCCCCCCCACCATTTCAACATATTGCATGTACTTTTCTACGGTTCTTGTGCAACCTTTAGCTGTTCCGTCAGAATCCCGAGATTCTGTATTTGTAATCTGACAAAATTTACAAAAAGTTATAGCGTCCTAACATATGTTAACCGAGATTATCTCCAGCCACACAGAACAGACCCCCTCTAATATGTTCCCCATTGCCAACATCTATACCAGCAGATTCGAGTTCTTTCATTTCCTCAACAAGTTTAGAAAAGACTACATGTGCACCCAATTTTTTAAGATAGCTCTCTTTGCATAATATTGCTAACTGCATGTGGTCTATATTTGACCTGTTGTATCTATCAAAATTTGCTAAGGTGTAATAAACACCAATCAATTTATGTTTTTTCTTTGCTGCGCCCAATGGATTGACCACCTCAAAAGCATCCTGGTAGAGAATAAGATTAAAAGTTCTGTCTACAGTTTTAAAGAGTCTGTTATTCTGACGTCGTGAATATCCTTATACAGGCGGTCATTAACGTTACCCAGAGTTTATTGATCTTATAGCAAGATACGATATCTTGTGTTTTGTTGAAACTAAATTGGATGACTTAGATGAAATAAAAATACCTGGTTTCTTAACACAGGTTTGTAAAGTTAGGAAACCTGTGAAAGGTGTGAAATCGGGGGGAATCGCTGTGTTTGTTAGGGACTCTCTTCAAGTTAGTGTTGAGGAGATAGAGCTATATACTAACTATGCAGTGTGGCTGAAAATAAAGGGAGGTAACTCTTCAACTGCAAGTGTGCTTGGTGCTGTGTACATTCCTCCTGTGGGATCAAATTATTTAAACAGTGATGATTTTGATGATTTTTCTCGTGGCTTAACTCAATTATGTTGCAAATTTGATCGCGTTTTTCTAATTGGAGATTTTAACTCCCGTATCTCTGATTCTTTGGATTATTCTGAAAATAATGATGACATTTTTGACAATCTTAGTTTGGATGAAAACAGTAAAAGTTTGTTAACTCCTTCAGCAATATTGTCCTCTTATAATCTACCATTGATGAGAGAAAGTCAAGACAAGGGAAAATTGAACTCAAATGGAACTCGTCTATTGGAACTATTAAAGACTAATAACTTGTTTATTGCTAATGGTAGAATAGGTGAAGATCGACACATAGGCAAATGCACTACCAAATATAGTACAGTGATAGACTATGTAGTGGGTACTCCTTTAGCGTTGAACAATATTAATCATTTTAAAATTCATGATTTTGAACCTTTATTTTCAGATACTCATAGTTGTATAGATTTTCGCATTAAAACGCCAAGCAATATTGAAAAACATGTACAATCCAAAACACATGCTGATTTTCGCAAGTGGTCAAATAATCGAAAGGAGCAATTTTTGGATAACATTTGTAAAAAAAAAATAGACAGTGTTTATATGTCCTTGGGTGATACAAATTTTCAATTTAACGAAGATAAAGATAGAATACAATCTGCTGTAAGTGAGTTAAATAACGTGTTTTTGGATAGTTTCAATCAGACTTTTCCATTAAGGAAAGCAAAACAAAATTCAAAATTATCTAAACCATGGTTTGGAAACGATTGTAAAATTGCTAGAAAAAATTACCATATTGCAAGAAAAAGGTACAACATACAACGTAATGAAGGCAACAAACTTGATATGATTAAAAAAAGTAAGATTTACAAACGAACAACAAGTAAATATTTTCAAAAGCACAAAGTCTCTGTTCATAACAAACTTAGAAATCTAAACAAACACGAACCTAAACAATTCTGGAAGTATATAAACAAATTAAACAGTAAAGAATCAAAAGCAACTATAAGCCTTGAATCCTTGTTTGATTTCTTTCAAGAGCTAAATTCTGCCGAAAAATCTGACAATGTTTCCTTTAATGTGCCAGACCATCCAGATGACAATAGTGCTTTAAATCGTAAAATAACTGCCGACGAAATATCTTATGCTATTAAAAACCTGAAACCTGGTAAATCACCAGGAATCGATGGTATTCTAAATGAGTTTATCAAAAGCACAGAGCACCTTCTGATACACATCTATGAACGTCTGTTTAATGCTATTTTAGATACAGGACACCTACCATCAGAATGGCTCTTAGGAAAAATTAATGCTGTATATAAAGGAAAAGGTGACCCCTTAGACCCTAATGGTTACCGCCCAATTACACTACTTTCATGTCTGGGCAAATTGTTCACAGCTGTTCTAAATAATAGATTAAATGAATTTGTTGAAGAAAATAATATCCTACTCGGTAACCAGTCAGGGTTTAGAAAGGGGTTCTCAACACTAGATAATGTTTTTATATTACATAGCCTTATTGAATTACTGAAATGTCGCCATAAAAAATTATTTTGTGTATTCATTGACTTCAGCAAAGCCTTCGACAATCTTTGGCGAAATGGCTTGTGGTCTAAGTTGTACTCTTATGGCATTACAGGAAAGATATTTAACGTAATCTTAAGTATTTATTCTCATATTAGGTCATGTGTTGTCCAAAATGGACAGCTGTCGGATTTCTTCCATTGTTGTAACGGAATTCGACAAGGCGAGAATCTATCTCCTCTTCTCTTTGCGCTGTTTGTGAACGACTTAGAAAAAAACTTAATTGATAGTAACTGCACTGGGATCAATCTTAAAAATATCAATGATACCCTCACAGAAACCCTGATCCTATCAGTGCTGTTGTATGCAGACGATACAGTTCTTTTTGCTGAATCTGCACCTGAGCTTCAGAGAAACCTTGACTCATTTGAAAACTATTGCAAATTATGGAGACTAAAAGTAAATGTTGAAAAAACTAAAGTTGTGATATTTGGTTCTAAAAGCAAAAAAGATTTAGCATTTAGATTTGGTGAAACTGATCTAAACATAGAGGATAGTTATAAATATTTGGGAGTCAAATTTTCCAAAACCAGAAGTTTTCTATCTGCTAAAAAGTCGGTCATTGATAGCGCAAGGAGAGCTCTATTTCTCTTGAATTGTAAAGTTCGAAATTATGATATTCCAATTGATTTACATTTACAGTTGTTTGACCGAATGGTTGTGCCCATATTATTATATGGCTCCGAGATTTGGGGATTTGAAAATACCGGTCTCCTTGAAAATTTCCATTGTACTTTCTTAAGACAGATACTCGGTGTCAAAAAAGGAACACCAAGATATATGCTATATGGGGAACTGGGTAGATTCTCGCTTGACCTCGTAATTAAAACACGAATTATTGGCTTCTGGTTTAGAATTGTTGAAGGTAGATCTGTTAACAAACTAAGCTACCGTCTTTATGATTTATTATTAAAAGACACAACTAGCGGTACTTTTCAACATAAATGGATTAATTGTGTCAAAAATATTTTGTTTGAAACAGGGTTTAATCATATTTGGTTAACACAAGGTGAAGACATTTCAGGCATAAGTTTACTGAAAAAGAATATTGAAAGGAGATTAAGAGATCAGTTTTACCAACAATGGCTCTCAAACGTCCAGTCTTCCCCTAAGGGTTATCTGTACTCATTATTTAAGGAAACTATCTCACTTGAAAGTTATCTGTTGTCTTTACCCCCAAAGTTCAGAAGTACTTTAATTAGGTTTAGAACCACTAACCACCACCTGCCCATTGAGACTGGTCGTTGGAAAAATATTCAGAGGTCTGAAAGACTATGTCATCTCTGTCCAATGAGCGCCATTGCTGATGAATATCATTATCTTCTACAATGTCCTTTTTTCAAGAATAGACATCTGTTTATTGACTGCTATTATTTGCATAATACTAACTTATTTAAGTTTGCTGACATCATGCAGAGGTCTTACAAACCACAATTAGTTAAACTTTGTAAATTTCTTGGTCAAATTCTATCTCATTTCACTCCTGAGTGACCTACTTTGACCTATCAATGTGTCACTCAAAGAATGTAATTGATTCTGATCATGGGTCTCCTCCGGGCATAGAGCTCGGTTTCCTCCCATGATAAAACTGGCAACGCCGCTATACAAGTGGAACAATCTGGAGTGCGCTGTAAAGCACCAAACAATCAATTCATTATTGTCAAGCTTTGTAACTGTACCGCCATCTTTATACAACATGTATTTTTGTATGTAACCTCATATGTCACAATGTATGTGACCTGAGTGAAATAAAGTTCAGTTCAGTTCAGTTCAACGTCTTGGGACGAGACAAAAGAAAATGCTGACATCACAGCCAGAATTATCACCATGTGACCAGTGTAACTGGCTCTTGAGTTAGAAATGCTGTTAAAGGCACACTTGCCGCGAAAATCAGGAATATTGTTTACATTAAAAAAGAAAGACCGTTTTCTGTATTTTTCCCAGACAATATAACTTAGGAACTTTCAATTTTTACCAAAATTTAAAAGTTTGGACGTCACTTTGTATTTTTAATTTGAATTTGAAAATTTGAATTGTTAGGTACCCGGAACGTAAACAAACCGAACTGCCCCCTATTGGCGATTTTATGTTTCAGTCGAGTGAGTGAACTAACGGCACAGTGTAATTTAACGTAGGCCTATTTATCTGAGAAATACAGACTGACGATCGGTTAACAGCGACTGGAAAAGCCTGCTGATAATTGTTTGAGTGTAAACCACAGATACAAAGGCCTGAAAGGAAGGTAAACCAAAACGAAAGTTGACCGACACTGGTCGTTGTTGTTGTAATCAGGCTTCGATTCTTCGTTTGGTTTTCACCCCATTTCTACATTCTAAAGCTAACTAGACATGCTTTATGTGTCCTATGTTTAAGTTTAGTGGTATTAGTCGTAGTAAGCTCATGTAAATTGGTTTTCTTAGCAAATTTAAACAGGCTACGGCGGCAAGTGTGCCTTTAAGTGACCAGTATAGCTGACAGTACAGTCAGAATTATCGTTAAGGGACACATGTAGCTGACAGCACAGTCCGAATTTTCGTTAAGTGACTAGTGTGTCTGGTAGCACAGTCAGAATTATCGTTAAGTGACCAGTGTAGCTGACAGCACAGCCAGAATTATCATGAATTGACCAGTGTAGCTGACAGCACTGTCAGAATTATCGATAAGTGACCAGTGTAGCTGGCAACACAGTCAGAATTGTCGCAAAGTGACCAGTGTAGCTGACAGCACAGTCAGAATTACCGTTAAAGGACCAGTGTAGCTGACAGCATAATCAGAATTATCGTTAAGTGACCAGTGTAGCTGACAACATAGTCAGAATTATCGTTAAGTGGCCAGTGTCGCTGGCAACACAGTCAGAATTATCGTTAAGTGTCCAGTGTAGCTGACAGCACAGTCAGATTACCATTAAAGGACCAGTGTAGCTGACAGCATAATCAGAATTATCGATAAGTGACCAGTGTAGCTGGCAGCACAGTCGGAACTATCGTTACGTGATCAGTGTAGCAGGCAGCACAGCTAGAGCTGACAGCACAGTCAGGATTATCGTTAAAGGACCAGTGCAGCAGGCAGCGCAGTCAGAATTATCGTTAAGTGACCAGTGTAGCTGACAGTACAGTCAGAACTACTGTTAAGTGGTCAGTGTAGCTAACAGTACAGTCGGTATTATCGCTAAGTGACCAGTGAAGCTGGCAGAGCAGTCAGAATTATCGTTAAGCGACCAGTGTAGCTGACAGCACAGCCAGAATTGTCGTTAAGTGACCAGTGTAGTGGACAGCAAAGTCAGAATTATTGCTAATTGACCAGTGTAGCTGACAGCACAGCCAGAAGTATCGTTAAGTGACCCGTGTAGCTGGCAGCACTGTAGGAATTATCGATAAGTGACCAGTGTAGTGGACAGCAGAGTCAGAATTCTCGTTGTGACAAGTGTAGCTGACAGCACAGCCAGAATTATCGTTAAGTGACCAGTGTAGTGGACAGCACAGTCAGAATTATTGCTAAGTGACCAGTGTACATAGCTGACAGCACAGTCAGATTTATTGTTAAGTGACCAGTGTAGCTGGCAGCATAGTCAGAATTACCGTTGTGACCAGTGTAGCTGACAGCACAGTAGGAATTATCATTGAGGACTTTCATAGCGGTCATCATTAAGCAACAATTTTAGCAATTAGAAATATCGTTCAGTCACCACTGAAATCGTCGTCGCAGATAGAATTTTCGTTAAAGGAACTGTCTTCTCAAATAGAAATGTCATACTACAGCCATCAGAGAATTGTCATGAAGTGACCATTACAGCTACACGTATGACCATATAATTGTCATTATCTGACCATTTTAGTTCATCGTTATACAATTGTCATTATCTGGCCATTCTAGATCGTCACAATACAATTGTCATTATCTGACCATTCTAGATCGCCACCTTACAATTGTCATTATCCGACCATTCTAGATTGTTACCACATGATTGTCATTATCTAACCATTCTAGGTCGTCACAATACAATTGTCATTATCTGACCATTTTAAATCGTCACCACATAATTGTCATTATCTGACCATTCTAGATCGTCACAATACAATTGTCATCATCTGGCCATTCTAGATCGTCACAATACAATTGTCATTATCTGACCTTTCTAGATCGTTACCACAAAATTGTCATTATCTGGCCATTCTAGATCGTCACAATACAATTGTCATTATCTGACCATTCTAGATCGCCAACACATGATTGTCATTATCTGACCGTTCTAGATCGTCACAATACATTTGTCATTATCTGACCATTCTAGATCGTGACAATACGATTGTCATTATCTGACCATTCTAGATCGTCACAATACAATTGTCATTATCTGACCATTCTAGATCGTCACCACATAATTGTCATCATCTCACCATTCTAGATCGTTACCACATAATTGTCATTATTTGGCCATTGTAGCTGTCATCAGAGAATTGTCATTTTATGTTGACTTTAGTTGTCGTTATAGAATTGTTATTTTATGGCCATCCTATTGTCATCAAAAGAATTGTTATTTTATGGCCATCCAAGCTTTCATCATAGAATTGTTATTTTATGGCCATCCTAGTTGTCATCATAGAATTGTCATTTTATGGCCATCCAAGCTGTCATCATAGAATTGTCATTTTATGGCCATCCTAGCTGTCATCAAAAGAATTGTCATTTTATGGCCATCTTAGCTGTCATCATAAAATTGTCATTTTATGATCATCCTAGCTGTCATCATAGAATTGTCATTTTATGGCCATCCTAGCTGTCATCATAGAATTGTCATTTTATGGACATCGTAGCTGTCATCATAGAATGTCATTAGCCAAGATGGCCAGTTTAGTGAAAATTGTGACAGTGAACCATCCGAACTTAAAATCGGGATGTTCTTTTCAATGATCATATGACTTGAGTCAGATTGATTTGAACTATATGTAGGAGTAGGACTCATCCGAGATTTTACTTAGCCAGGGTTGTTGGCGGGGGAACTTGAATGATGGAGGGGGCAAACCACCGATCTCGTGTTGGTTCCCATCTTCGGACCCCAAGGTTTAAATCGCAATAAGCTTACATTTAAAACTGAGTGTGAGTGTAAATTTTAATCGTGGGTTCCGACGATGGCTGGTTCCGATATCGACGACGATATGGACCTGCTTATGGGTAGGGTATGTTTACTGAAATAAAGATGAGAAAGGTGTCACTTTCATTTTTCCCTGATAACTTGATAAGAATCTCATTTACAAACCAGGGGCCCGTTTTTCAAAGCAGTCCCAGGCTACGTTCGACGTAATTACCATGGCGTAGCAATACTTAAGAGATACGTTGTCATAGTAGTTACGGTTGACGTAAAGTTACGCCAGCTTCGCGGCACACATTAACAGACAACATAACGCCAGGTTATGTAACAGAAGGAGGTGGGGGGTATATATAACTGTTCTAATGCTTAGAATGGTGCAATTCTAAGATTTCGCTTCTAAGTTTTACAAATAGTGACAGTTTTACTTTAGACCTTTATTTATAAATCGTAACTTTTGATTGGCACCAGATTGGGGATACGATTTCTTTATGTATAAGAAAAGATTGGTATAAGTCTACAGGATTCCTGATCAAAATGCCATGTTAAATAAGACATTTGATGTTCTAATCCCGATTTCCTGGTCCAGATACTGGATTTAAATTTGGCATTCCTTCTCCAGGGTTTCCAAACCCGAATCCGGTGTTAAGCACTAGGTTTCGAATCCTAAACCCAGTGCTCTTGTACATATCACAACATTCGGGATTCGATTTATTTTTGTATAGATTTATGAAGATTGGTCTAAGGGATTAGCGATTTTTAATTCGTTCTTTCTGCACGATCTATGATGTTCTAATCCCGATTTGTGGCTCCAAATATACGGTATTTGAGCAGAGTTTCTCAGATCCAATCCTGTGATTTATTTTATCGGGATTCGATACCAGAATTTCGCCTCTACCCACGGGGTTCGAACCCTATAGGCTATAACCATGAACTAGGTGGGCACAGGGATTGGCGTAAATGAGATGTATATAGTTTCCTCAATTTACATTCCTCCATATTAGACATTCGCTGCAAGGAAAATAAACAAATACTTTGTTTTACAATGAAAGCTAGCATATTAACTGTTTTAATTGTATTTTAAAATTACATTTATTTGTGAGGTAAATCGCGGCGTCAATCCCAAATGTAAGAATTCTACAATTTATATTGTAGAAATGTACAAATAGAACAAATTATAGTAATGTACAAATAAATGATACGACCAAGTGTTACAGTACATCACTGACTATAGCCATACGTTATCATTGTATGCCTGACTGATACTCTCACACTAACAGGACTCAACTCATTCACCTTGCTATTTGCATGGTCAATTGAAACAGCAGGGTTACAAACTATATCTATGGAAGACGATAGCTGCCAACGATTTCGCCTGCAAAACTGTATGGAAGTAAGGAGGAGGGGGGGGGGGGGTCGCTGGAATCATCTCTTAGTCTATATGGATTGGTGTTATTAAACTCGTAATCTCACAAGCTTGCGTTCTCATATCCCAAATTAATGATTTCATTTTCTCCTTTTGGTGACTAGGTTAAGTGGGTTAAAGTGTGGAGTAGTGTTTGTCTAACGTGCATCTAAATGCCTACACTCGGTTTTGACAAAATAAAGAACCATTTTGATAATCTGAAGAAAAAAACGCACCTGAACAATGCCCCTCAATAGACGCGTCTGAATAATACACATGGATAAACACATCTGAAAAATGTCCCTTAATAAACGCGTCTGAACCATGTACTCGAATATATGCGTCTGAACAATGCACTATAATAAACGTGTCTGAACAGTGTACTCGAATAAACCATAAAACTCACGATAACTCCGCTGAGTTGAACTGCATGGTTTTCCAAGAAAATCGTTACTTTTTTTTTAAAGGTATAAACGAGATACCGCCCCCAATGGAACAGCTGATAGAAATAGTTTATTATAATACATTGTATTATAGAAACAATAAAAATCTGGTATCAATACAGGTTTTGAATAATTTCATGTTTTTCTCCATTTTTTCTACGCGGAGCTATGAGTTATTTTAAATGAGTCAAACCAGTGACGCCAGGTCACGTATTGATAACATGTTGGAACATACAGGGATAAATATCACATTGTTCTTATGTCTTAACTCTGTCCATTGATAATTCAGTTGTGTAGATTAAATCTAATTGTCCAGAAAAAGAAATTTAAGACACGAGACAAACATGTATCTATCCATATATACTCTATACATCGATATTACAATGATTATGTACGTATGTAATTAACCGAAACACGCATTAAACAGGACAATGTTAATCAAAATCTCTTTTGAAGCCGAAAAATATTATTTATAATTCTACGGACTAAAGCAAAACTGTCTTCAACGTAAGGAAATCATGGGTATTATTTTATTACAACGTATGGTTGGGTATAAAGGTCTAAGTGACATACCCCTTTTTAACACCATTGGAAATTTGTCTGCATGGTTATTATTGTCAAGAATATTTACCCTGTGTGTCTTAGTGTTCTTAAATTGATCATGAATAAAATGTGTCATGGTGTACTTTATATGAAAAATGTAAAAATATTACACGATTCTCCAGCGAGACGGTGAGATACCCAAGCGAAATGGGGGGAAAATCAGACAAAACCCGAAGATCAATCTCTGGCTTTATGATTTCGCAGTTTCGTTTTTAGATTTCGCTGTCTCACCTGATGGCATCGCAATCCTATTTTACGCGTCGCTGTAAGGCTTTATAAAAAGTGGTCTGTAGCGTCTTCCATACACGCTACCCTAAGACTTGTACTAGGCCACATACTGTTAAGCAATTTTCCATATAAAAAAAACCACGAAGTCCATTTGCAGTGCCACTTTCAATTATCTCAGACTATGTCTGTCACGCAAAACTACATGAAATCTTTTTCGAGTGGATTATGTAAATACAGGAGACTATTCCGATATATATACACCTGTACTTGACATCTAAATACCACATCAAATCCGGCATCTGACCGTGACACTACTCATGAGAGATTTGTGCAAACCAGATTTTAACAGAACTATGTGGGAAGATCCAGGGTAGATGACTTGATGACATTTTAATGAGGTAAGTTTTGCAATTTGAATGATTTTATGTAGGCTAACCTTTGTAGTTTATGATAAAAATATTATGACCGTTCACAAGATAGTTTTACTTATTACTGAAATGGTCATTAAATGGACAATGTATAGGCCTAGTTTTACCGATAGTGAAGGTTGGATGGAATAAAATATTATTTATTTTATTCCTACGTTATTTACAAGCGCTTGTTACTCGTTCATTAGAGACTGGTATCACTATATAGAGATTTTAATGCTATTTATTTTTCCAAATGTAGTATTATAGGAAAAAATATCAATATCTGGATTTATTTTATGTATCCATGCCATTTTGGCTATCATTTTGTACAAGCGGCTGACTAAAAGTAATTCGATGTGTCTCCAATATGTTTTTTTTTTACTCATAATTATTTTTTCTTTCTGGCACTTACTGTCTTTACGAAGGTATTTTGTTGAAATTAGTCAAGTGACCTAATCTAATAAATGCATTTACCAAATTCTAGTTAAATATACGATGTGCCATTGTGAAATTATCGGCTTTTTTGCCAATAAGTACTAGTCTCGACCACGTACGTTGAATGAATTATATTCTCCGTATTTTGACAGTAATATTGAAAGTTAATAATTGAGACGCGATATTTGTGACTTTATGTAGTCTATCTTTCATCATACAATGATGATGCCGTAATTGATATTTAACTGCATGGTTTAAAATTTACTCTTTTTGCATACATCAAACCGATAGGGTGTGCGTGTGGAAGTGTGTGCGCGTGTACGCGTGAGGGTGATCGTCCCTTGATCAGTCCCACACAGACCTTCCATCGATGCCGCGCAGGTTCGAATCACACTCAGACCAAAATAGAAATTGGAAAATTTGTTAGTGGATTTTTCACTCAGTCGGCTTATGTGCAAGAGTTGCCAGGTACTCGCCATAGGTCGGGGTTTCCTCCAGGCAATGGGCCCGGTTTCCTCCCCCACTCAACCTGGCAACGCCGCCATATAAGTGAAATAATCTTGAATATGGCGTAAAACCTCAATCAATCCTTATATTTGACCGCTTATGCCACTTTAAAGTATGTGTCAATTTCACCCAAAATTATCCACAAATTATACATTACATTATACATGTCGGTCTCTACATACAATTGAAATGTTTTCATCGATGCAATTCATCAAAATACACTACATATAGCGGGATGTACAAACAACAGAAATATTTTCGTTTATTTCATTCTGATATTCGATCACATGCATCAAAATGCACTATACATAGCGCGATGTGCATACAACAGGAATGTTTTAAAACCATCTACAAACTCCTATAGAATATTTTGTCAGTGTTGGTAAGTATTGGCCTTTATTCTATAGCCCTTATTGACCGCCTCACATTGTGTTTATACAGAGGTACAGCTAAGAGAACCCTGGGAGCTAGAACTGCATAACTATAGATGTGCTCAATGGTTTATGCCTTAACAAGATCTAGAGTTCAGTCCACATGAGTTCCATTGCGCACAGATTTCTTATCTAGGACTGGAGTAATTCTGATCGTGCAAGTAGATTTTCTCCAGTTGATCTTTTTAATGGTAATGAAAAGTTACCATTAAGTTACCATTTTTACCATTTTAAAAGTTACCATTTTTTAGGTCTGGTTTGATTGCCTTAAGTTATGATGTTATTGATTTAAATAATCTTGTCAAAAACTAATGGAGGTTCAATCTCCGTCGATATTCTTGCGATGGCTTAAGATGCGTAAGCCTTGTCGATGTATTACAATGTTATCCAGAAAATTCTACTGACTAAGGCCAAACTCCTAAATGATATACCTTATTTCAATACAATTACAAACTTGTCTCTATGGTTATTTTACACCAGAAAGTATACTCTTTGCCCGTGTGTTTTTAGTGTTCATAAATATATTTGCCATCTTGTTTTGTGGGGAAACCCAAAACTCTATCAAAAACAGTGGACGGTTTTCTGTATTTATTTATTAGGTAGGCCCTATTTTTTTTGGATAATAATTTTTTTTTTTTTTTTGCTTGAAAAGTGTCAACCTTCTATCTATTTTATTGCAGAATTATTAAAGCGGGTCACTTTACTGCTGAGGAGAGATCTGAACAGGAATCACCACCAAATCTACCAGTGAGATTAAATGACCGCTATCGAAATTTCTAATATGGACCCACAAGAAGAAGCCATTGAATGCAACTAAGATGGAAGTATGAACTTTATACTCTAGCCGTGGATTCGGTGTGCAAAGGTTTCGGTGCGCAAAGGTTTCGGTGCGCAAAGGTTTCGGTGCGCAAAGGTTTCGGTGCGCAAAGGTTTCGGTGCGCAAAGGTTTCGGTGCGCAAAGGTTTCGGTGCGCAAAGGTTTCGGTGCGCAAAGGTTTCGGTGCGCAAAGGTTTCGGTGCGCAAAGGTTTCGGTGCGCAAAGGTTTCGGTGCGCAAAGGTTTCGGTGCGCAAAGGTTTCGGTGCGCAAAGGTTTCGGTGCGCAAAGGTTTCGGTGCGCAAAGGTTTCGGTGCGCAAAGGTTTCGGTGCGCAAAGGTTTCGGTGCGCAAAGGTTTCGGTGCGCAAAGGTTTCGGTGCGCAAAGGTTTCGGTGCGCAAAGGTTTCGGTGCGCAAAGGTTTCGGTGCGCAAAGGTTTCGGTGCGCAAAGGTTTCGGTGCGCAAAGGTTTCGGTGCGCAAAGGTTTCGGTGCGCAAAGGTTTCGGTGCGCAAAGGTTTCGGTGCGCAAAGGTTTCGGTGCGCAAAGGTTTCGGTGCGCAAAGGTTTCGGTGCGCAAAGGTTTCGGTGCGCAAAGGTTTCGGTGCGCAAAGGTTTCGGTGCGCAAAGGTTTCGGTGCGCAAAGGTTTCGGTGCGCAAAGGTTTCGGTGCGCAAAGGTTTCGGTGCGCAAAGGTTTCGGTGCGCAAAGGTTTCGGTGCGCAAAGGTTTCGGTGCGCAAAGGTTTCGGTGCGCAAAGGTTTCGGTGCGCAAAGGTTTCGGTGCGCAAAGGTTTCGGTGCGCAAAGGTTTCGGTGCGCAAAGGTTTCGGTGCGCAAAGGTTTCGGTGCGCAAAGGTTTCGGTGCGCAAAGGTTTCGGTGCGCAAAGGTTTCGGTGCGCAAAGGTTTCGGTGCGCAAAGGTTTCGGTGCGCAAAGGTTTCGGTGCGCAAAGGTTTCGGTGCGCAAAGGTTTCGGTGCGCAAAGGTTTCGGTGCGCAAAGGTTTCGGTGCGCAAAGGTTTCGGTGCGCAAAGGTTTCGGTGCGCAAAGGTTTCGGTGCGCAAAGGTTTCGGTGCGCAAAGGTTTCGGTGCGCAAAGGTTTCGGTGCGCAAAGGTTTCGGTGCGCAAAGGTTTCGGTGCGCAAAGGTTTCGGTGCGCAAAGGTTTCGGTGCGCAAAGGTTTCGGTGCGCAAAGGTTTCGGTGCGCAAAGGTTTCGGTGCGCAAAGGTTTCGGTGCGCAAAGGTTTCGGTGCGCAAAGGTTTCGGTGCGCAAAGGTTTCGGTGCGCAAAGGTTTCGGTGCGCAAAGGTTTCGGTGCGCAAAGGTTTCGGTGCGCAAAGGTTTCGGTGCGCAAAGGTTTCGGTGCGCAAAGGTTTCGGTGCGCAAAGGTTTCGGTGCGCAAAGGTTTCGGTGCGCAAAGGTTTCGGTGCGCAAAGGTTTCGGTGCGCAAAGGTTTCGGTGCGCAAAGGTTTCGGTGCGCAAAGGTTTCGGTGCGCAAAGGTTTCGGTGCGCAAAGGTTTCGGTGCGCAAAGGTTTCGGTGCGCAAAGGTTTCGGTGCGCAAAGGTTTCGGTGCGCAAAGGTTTCGGTGCGCAAAGGTTTCGGTGCGCAAAGGTTTCGGTGCGCAAAGGTTTCGGTGCGCAAAGGTTTCGGTGCGCAAAGGTTTCGGTGCGCAAAGGTTTCGGTGCGCAAAGGTTTCGGTGCGCAAAGGTTTCGGTGCGCAAAGGTTTCGGTGCGCAAAGGTTTCGGTGCGCAAAGGTTTCGGTGCGCAAAGGTTTCGGTGCGCAAAGGTTTCGGTGCGCAAAGGTTTCGGTGCGCAAAGGTTTCGGTGCGCAAAGGTTTCGGTGCGCAAAGGTTTCGGTGCGCAAAGGTTTCGGTGCGCAAAGGTTTCGGTGCGCAAAGGTTTCGGTGCGCAAAGGTTTCGGTGCGCAAAGGTTTCGGTGCGCAAAGGTTTCGGTGCGCAAAGGTTTCGGTGCGCAAAGGTTTCGGTGCGCAAAGGTTTCGGTGCGCAAAGGTTTCGGTGCGCAAAGGTTTCGGTGCGCAAAGGTTTCGGTGCGCAAAGGTTTCGGTGCGCAAAGGTTTCGGTGCGCAAAGGTTTCGGTGCGCAAAGGTTTCGGTGCGCAAAGGTTTCGGTGCGCAAAGGTTTCGGTGCGCAAAGGTTTCGGTGCGCAAAGGTTTCGGTGCGCAAAGGTTTCGGTGCGCAAAGGTTTCGGTGCGCAAAGGTTTCGGTGCGCAAAGGTTTCGGTGCGCAAAGGTTTCGGTGCGCAAAGGTTTCGGTGCGCAAAGGTTTCGGTGCGCAAAGGTTTCGGTGCGCAAAGGTTTCGGTGCGCAAAGGTTTCGGTGCGCAAAGGTTTCGGTGCGCAAAGGTTTCGGTGCGCAAAGGTTTCGGTGCGCAAAGGTTTCGGTGCGCAAAGGTTTCGGTGCGCAAAGGTTTCGGTGCGCAAAGGTTTCGGTGCGCAAAGGTTTCGGTGCGCAAAGGTTTCGGTGCGCAAAGGTTTCGGTGCGCAAAGGTTTCGGTGCGCAAAGGTTTCGGTGCGCAAAGGTTTCGGTGCGCAAAGGTTTCGGTGCGCAAAGGTTTCGGTGCGCAAAGGTTTCGGTGCGCAAAGGTTTCGGTGCGCAAAGGTTTCGGTGCGCAAAGGTTTCGGTGCGCAAAGGTTTCGGTGCGCAAAGGTTTCGGTGCGCAAAGGTTTCGGTGCGCAAAGGTTTCGGTGCGCAAAGGTTTCGGTGCGCAAAGGTTTCGGTGCGCAAAGGTTTCGGTGCGCAAAGGTTTCGGTGCGCAAAGGTTTCGGTGCGCAAAGGTTTCGGTGCGCAAAGGTTTCGGTGCGCAAAGGTTTCGGTGCGCAAAGGTTTCGGTGCGCAAAGGTTTCGGTGCGCAAAGGTTTCGGTGCGCAAAGGTTTCGGTGCGCAAAGGTTTCGGTGCGCAAAGGTTTCGGTGCGCAAAGGTTTCGGTGCGCAAAGGTTTCGGTGCGCAAAGGTTTCGGTGCGCAAAGGTTTCGGTGCGCAAAGGTTTCGGTGCGCAAAGGTTTCGGTGCGCAAAGGTTTCGGTGCGCAAAGGTTTCGGTGCGCAAAGGTTTCGGTGCGCAAAGGTTTCGGTGCGCAAAGGTTTCGGTGCGCAAAGGTTTCGGTGCGCAAAGGTTTCGGTGCGCAAAGGTTTCGGTGCGCAAAGGTTTCGGTGCGCAAAGGTTTCGGTGCGCAAAGGTTTCGGTGCGCAAAGGTTTCGGTGCGCAAAGGTTTCGGTGCGCAAAGGTTTCGGTGCGCAAAGGTTTCGGTGCGCAAAGGTTTCGGTGCGCAAAGGTTTCGGTGCGCAAAGGTTTCGGTGCGCAAAGGTTTCGGTGCGCAAAGGTTTCGGTGCGCAAAGGTTTCGGTGCGCAAAGGTTTCGGTGCGCAAAGGTTTCGGTGCGCAAAGGTTTCGGTGCGCAAAGGTTTCGGTGCGCAAAGGTTTCGGTGCGCAAAGGTTTCGGTGCGCAAAGGTTTCGGTGCGCAAAGGTTTCGGTGCGCAAAGGTTTCGGTGCGCAAAGGTTTCGGTGCGCAAAGGTTTCGGTGCGCAAAGGTTTCGGTGCGCAAAGGTTTCGGTGCGCAAAGGTTTCGGTGCGCAAAGGTTTCGGTGCGCAAAGGTTTCGGTGCGCAAAGGTTTCGGTGCGCAAAGGTTTCGGTGCGCAAAGGTTTCGGTGCGCAAAGGTTTCGGTGCGCAAAGGTTTCGGTGCGCAAAGGTTTCGGTGCGCAAAGGTTTCGGTGCGCAAAGGTTTCGGTGCGCAAAGGTTTCGGTGCGCAAAGGTTTCGGTGCGCAAAGGTTTCGGTGCGCAAAGGTTTCGGTGCGCAAAGGTTTCGGTGCGCAAAGGTTTCGGTGCGCAAAGGTTTCGGTGCGCAAAGGTTTCGGTGCGCAAAGGTTTCGGTGCGCAAAGGTTTCGGTGCGCAAAGGTTTCGGTGCGCAAAGGTTTCGGTGCGCAAAGGTTTCGGTGCGCAAAGGTTTCGGTGCGCAAAGGTTTCGGTGCGCAAAGGTTTCGGTGCGCAAAGGTTTCGGTGCGCAAAGGTTTCGGTGCGCAAAGGTTTCGGTGCGCAAAGGTTTCGGTGCGCAAAGGTTTCGGTGCGCAAAGGTTTCGGTGCGCAAAGGTTTCGGTGCGCAAAGGTTTCGGTGCGCAAAGGTTTCGGTGCGCAAAGGTTTCGGTGCGCAAAGGTTTCGGTGCGCAAAGGTTTCGGTGCGCAAAGGTTTCGGTGCGCAAAGGTTTCGGTGCGCAAAGGTTTCGGTGCGCAAAGGTTTCGGTGCGCAAAGGTTTCGGTGCGCAAAGGTTTCGGTGCGCAAAGGTTTCGGTGCGCAAAGGTTTCGGTGCGCAAAGGTTTCGGTGCGCAAAGGTTTCGGTGCGCAAAGGTTTCGGTGCGCAAAGGTTTCGGTGCGCAAAGGTTTCGGTGCGCAAAGGTTTCGGTGCGCAAAGGTTTCGGTGCGCAAAGGTTTCGGTGCGCAAAGGTTTCGGTGCGCAAAGGTTTCGGTGCGCAAAGGTTTCGGTGCGCAAAGGTTTCGGTGCGCAAAGGTTTCGGTGCGCAAAGGTTTCGGTGCGCAAAGGTTTCGGTGCGCAAAGGTTTCGGTGCGCAAAGGTTTCGGTGCGCAAAGGTTTCGGTGCGCAAAGGTTTCGGTGCGCACTTTGAAGGCAGGGGCCATGTCCGGAGGTCCAGCGGGGAGCCGCTCCCCGTGGCCCTCCCCCTTTGAAGGCAGGGGCCATGTCCGGAGGTCCAGCGGGGAGCCGCTCCCCGTGGCCCTCCCCCTTTGAAGGCAGGGGCCATGTCCGGAGGTCCAGCGGGGAGCCGCTCCCCGTGGCCCTCCCCCTTTGAAGGCAGGGGCCATGTCCGGAGGTCCAGCGGGGAGCCGCTCCCCGTGGCCCTCCCCCTTTGAAGGCAGGGGCCATGTCCGGAGGTCCAGCGGGGAGCCGCTCCCCGTGGCCCTCCCCCTTTGAAGGCAGGGGCCATGTCCGGAGGTCCAGCGGGGAGCCGCTCCCCGTGGCCCTCCCCCTTTGAAGGCAGGGGCCATGTCCGGAGGTCCAGCGGGGAGCCGCTCCCCGTGGCCCTCCCCCTTTGAAGGCAGGGGCCATGTCCGGAGGTCCAGCGGGGAGCCGCTCCCCGTGGCCCTCCCCCTTTGAAGGCAGGGGCCATGTCCGGAGGTCCAGCGGGGAGCCGCTCCCCGTGGCCCTCCCCCTTTGAAGGCAGGGGCCATGTCCGGAGGTCCAGCGGGGAGCCGCTCCCCGTGGCCCTCCCCCTTTGAAGGCAGGGGCCATGTCCGGAGGTCCAGCGGGGAGCCGCTCCCCGTGGCCCTCCCCCTTTGAAGGCAGGGGCCATGTCCGGAGGTCCAGCGGGGAGCCGCTCCCCGTGGCCCTCCCCCTTTGAAGGCAGGGGCCATGTCCGGAGGTCCAGCGGGGAGCCGCTCCCCGTGGCCCTCCCCCTTTGAAGGCAGGGGCCATGTCCGGAGGTCCAGCGGGGAGCCGCTCCCCGTGGCCCTCCCCCTTTGAAGGCAGGGGCCATGTCCGGAGGTCCAGCGGGGAGCCGCTCCCCGTGGCCCTCCCCCTTTGAAGGCAGGGGCCATGTCCGGAGGTCCAGCGGGGAGCCGCTCCCCGTGGCCCTCCCCCTTTGAAGGCAGGGGCCATGTCCGGAGGTCCAGCGGGGAGCCGCTCCCCGTGGCCCTCCCCCTTTGAAGGCAGGGGCCATGTCCGGAGGTCCAGCGGGGAGCCGCTCCCCGTGGCCCTCCCCCTTTGAAGGCAGGGGCCATGTCCGGAGGTCCAGCGGGGAGCCGCTCCCCGTGGCCCTCCCCCTTTGAAGGCAGGGGCCATGTCCGGAGGTCCAGCGGGGAGCCGCTCCCCGTGGCCCTCCCCCTTTGAAGGCAGGGGCCATGTCCGGAGGTCCAGCGGGGAGCCGCTCCCCGTGGCCCTCCCCCTTTGAAGGCAGGGGCCATGTCCGGAGGTCCAGCGGGGAGCCGCTCCCCGTGGCCCTCCCCCTTTGAAGGCAGGGGCCATGTCCGGAGGTCCAGCGGGGAGCCGCTCCCCGTGGCCCTCCCCCTTTGAAGGCAGGGGCCATGTCCGGAGGTCCAGCGGGGAGCCGCTCCCCGTGGCCCTCCCCCTTTGAAGGCAGGGGCCATGTCCGGAGGTCCAGCGGGGAGCCGCTCCCCGTGGCCCTCCCCCTTTGAAGGCAGGGGCCATGTCCGGAGGTCCAGCGGGGAGCCGCTCCCCGTGGCCCTCCCCCTTTGAAGGCAGGGGCCATGTCCGGAGGTCCAGCGGGGAGCCGCTCCCCGTGGCCCTCCCCCTTTGAAGGCAGGGGCCATGTCCGGAGGTCCAGCGGGGAGCCGCTCCCCGTGGCCCTCCCCCTTTGAAGGCAGGGGCCATGTCCGGAGGTCCAGCGGGGAGCCGCTCCCCGTGGCCCTCCCCCTTTGAAGGCAGGGGCCATGTCCGGAGGTCCAGCGGGGAGCCGCTCCCCGTGGCCCTCCCCCTTTGAAGGCAGGGGCCATGTCCGGAGGTCCAGCGGGGAGCCGCTCCCCGTGGCCCTCCCCCTTTGAAGGCAGGGGCCATGTCCGGAGGTCCAGCGGGGAGCCGCTCCCCGTGGCCCTCCCCCTTTGAAGGCAGGGGCCATGTCCGGAGGTCCAGCGGGGAGCCGCTCCCCGTGGCCCTCCCCCTTTGAAGGCAGGGGCCATGTCCGGAGGTCCAGCGGGGAGCCGCTCCCCGTGGCCCTCCCCCTTTGAAGGCAGGGGCCATGTCCGGAGGTCCAGCGGGGAGCCGCTCCCCGTGGCCCTCCCCCTTTGAAGGCAGGGGCCATGTCCGGAGGTCCAGCGGGGAGCCGCTCCCCGTGGCCCTCCCCCTTTGAAGGCAGGGGCCATGTCCGGAGGTCCAGCGGGGAGCCGCTCCCCGTGGCCCTCCCCCTTTGAAGGCAGGGGCCATGTCCGGAGGTCCAGCGGGGAGCCGCTCCCCGTGGCCCTCCCCCTTTGAAGGCAGGGGCCATGTCCGGAGGTCCAGCGGGGAGCCGCTCCCCGTGGCCCTCCCCCTTTGAAGGCAGGGGCCATGTCCGGAGGTCCAGCGGGGAGCCGCTCCCCGTGGCCCTCCCCCTTTGAAGGCAGGGGCCATGTCCGGAGGTCCAGCGGGGAGCCGCTCCCCGTGGCCCTCCCCCTTTGAAGGCAGGGGCCATGTCCGGAGGTCCAGCGGGGAGCCGCTCCCCGTGGCCCTCCCCCTTTGAAGGCAGGGGCCATGTCCGGAGGTCCAGCGGGGAGCCGCTCCCCGTGGCCCTCCCCCTTTGAAGGCAGGGGCCATGTCCGGAGGTCCAGCGGGGAGCCGCTCCCCGTGGCCCTCCCCCTTTGAAGGCAGGGGCCATGTCCGGAGGTCCAGCGGGGAGCCGCTCCCCGTGGCCCTCCCCCTTTGAAGGCAGGGGCCATGTCCGGAGGTCCAGCGGGGAGCCGCTCCCCGTGGCCCTCCCCCTTTGAAGGCAGGGGCCATGTCCGGAGGTCCAGCGGGGAGCCGCTCCCCGTGGCCCTCCCCCTTTGAAGGCAGGGGCCATGTCCGGAGGTCCAGCGGGGAGCCGCTCCCCGTGGCCCTCCCCCTTTGAAGGCAGGGGCCATGTCCGGAGGTCCAGCGGGGAGCCGCTCCCCGTGGCCCTCCCCCTTTGAAGGCAGGGGCCATGTCCGGAGGTCCAGCGGGGAGCCGCTCCCCGTGGCCCTCCCCCTTTGAAGGCAGGGGCCATGTCCGGAGGTCCAGCGGGGAGCCGCTCCCCGTGGCCCTCCCCCTTTGAAGGCAGGGGCCATGTCCGGAGGTCCAGCGGGGAGCCGCTCCCCGTGGCCCTCCCCCTTTGAAGGCAGGGGCCATGTCCGGAGGTCCAGCGGGGAGCCGCTCCCCGTGGCCCTCCCCCTTTGAAGGCAGGGGCCATGTCCGGAGGTCCAGCGGGGAGCCGCTCCCCGTGGCCCTCCCCCTTTGAAGGCAGGGGCCATGTCCGGAGGTCCAGCGGGGAGCCGCTCCCCGTGGCCCTCCCCCTTTGAAGGCAGGGGCCATGTCCGGAGGTCCAGCGGGGAGCCGCTCCCCGTGGCCCTCCCCCTTTGAAGGCAGGGGCCATGTCCGGAGGTCCAGCGGGGAGCCGCTCCCCGTGGCCCTCCCCCTTTGAAGGCAGGGGCCATGTCCGGAGGTCCAGCGGGGAGCCGCTCCCCGTGGCCCTCCCCCTTTGAAGGCAGGGGCCATGTCCGGAGGTCCAGCGGGGAGCCGCTCCCCGTGGCCCTCCCCCTTTGAAGGCAGGGGCCATGTCCGGAGGTCCAGCGGGGAGCCGCTCCCCGTGGCCCTCCCCCTTTGAAGGCAGGGGCCATGTCCGGAGGTCCAGCGGGGAGCCGCTCCCCGTGGCCCTCCCCCTTTGAAGGCAGGGGCCATGTCCGGAGGTCCAGCGGGGAGCCGCTCCCCGTGGCCCTCCCCCTTTGAAGGCAGGGGCCATGTCCGGAGGTCCAGCGGGGAGCCGCTCCCCGTGGCCCTCCCCCTTTGAAGGCAGGGGCCATGTCCGGAGGTCCAGCGGGGAGCCGCTCCCCGTGGCCCTCCCCCTTTGAAGGCAGGGGCCATGTCCGGAGGTCCAGCGGGGAGCCGCTCCCCGTGGCCCTCCCCCTTTGAAGGCAGGGGCCATGTCCGGAGGTCCAGCGGGGAGCCGCTCCCCGTGGCCCTCCCCCTTTGAAGGCAGGGGCCATGTCCGGAGGTCCAGCGGGGAGCCGCTCCCCGTGGCCCTCCCCCTTTGAAGGCAGGGGCCATGTCCGGAGGTCCAGCGGGGAGCCGCTCCCCGTGGCCCTCCCCCTTTGAAGGCAGGGGCCATGTCCGGAGCGGCCCTCCCCCAACCAACATCTTAATTTTCTGATTGGGTTTTCACTCGAACGACCTATGTGGGATGGTTGCCAGTTACCACCGAAAGGTCGTGGGTTTCCTCCGAGCAAAGAGCCCGGTTTCCTCCCACAATAAAACTGACAACACCGCCATATAATAGAAATTATCTTGAGCGCGGCGTAAAACACCATACAATCAATCTTTACAAATGTATCTATCTTCTAGAATAATCAGAGATCACAATGTGAAATAGGAATTGGTTAAATCTATAAATCTTTCAACGCCATTTAGAAGTTGAAGGGATTCCATTAAGTGAAAAATTACTTCTGGATAACAAATTCTTGGTTTATTTTGTGACGACGTTTCGATGTACTTAATTACATTGTTATAAAAGTCAGAAATTGATTAGTTAGTACTTGTAGTTGGAGATTTCTCTTCACAAATAGCACGGGGTTTTGGGACCCCTTCCCCCATTCCCCCAAAGGCAGCAGAACCTCAACGAAAGTTGCCATACTGTAGTGTTCACGTAACGATTATTACCTATGCATAACTGCCTGATGGGTTTTCTGACTGGGTTTTCACTCGAACGACCTATGTGGGATGGTTGTCAGTTACCTCCGGAAGGTCGTGGTTTTCTTCCGGGCATAGAGCCCGGTTTCCACCAACAATAAAACTGGCAACGCCACCAAATAAGTGAAATAATCTTGAGCGCGGCGTAAAACACCATACAATCAATCTTTACAAATGTATCTATCCTCTAGAATAATCAGAGATCACAATGTGAAATAGGAATTGGTTAAATCTATAAATCTTTCAACGCCATTTAGAAGTTGAACGGATACAATAAAGTGAAAGATTACTTCTGGATAACAAATTCTTGGTTTATTCTGTGACGACGTTTCGATGTACTTAACTTCATTGCTATCAAAGTCAGAAATTCATTAGTTAGTAGTTGTAGTTGGAGATTTATCTTCACAAATAGCACGGGGTGTTGCCCCCCCCCCCCCCCCCCCCCCCCTCCCGCCAAACTTCCCCCAAAGTCAGCAGAACCTCAGTGAAAGTTGGCATACTGTAGTGGTCACGTAATGATTTCTGATTGGGTTTTCACTCGAACGACCTCTGTGGAATGGTAGCCAGTTACCTACGAAACCTCGTGGGTTTCCTCCGGGCAGAGAGCCCGGTTTCCACCAGTGAAATAATCTTGAGCGCGGCGTAAAACTTAGATTTTTGGCTGAGGATTTCTGGCTCCCGGAGCCCTCGGCCCTCCACCTTTGGCAGGGGCAGCTGGGAGGGTGGGCGTCGGGCTCGCGAAGCCCTCGGTCCTCCACCTTTGGCAGGCGTAGGTGCCACGGTGGGCGTCGGGCTCCCGGAGTCCTCTACCCACAAGTTTATCTGAAGAGATGATTCGAAAAGCAATTCTCGAAGAATGACGAGTGATCTCCACTATACCCCATGACCAAAATACACGATTAGACATAACTTTTTATTTGCCTTTGTTTCCTTTCTAATTCTGGATTTACCCTAGCCATGGGGATCTACTCGAGACAATATAGTCCAGTCCAATATGATTAGGAATTCTTGGAAGGGGTGTAAATAAATGAGCAATTGTTTAATATCATTTTTCCTCCATACAAGTGAAATAATTGTGAGTGTCTCGTTAAACTACGATCCTTACAATATAATCAATAAACCATGACGTGAATGTCTATTGAAACAATAAAACGAATATCCCTGGGAGCCAATGTCTTAAGGAGCAATTAACCAGTCCATGTAAGACAAAATGGGGTCATTATGTTTTCAATATTTGACAGGACTCGCTATCTGATTGGCTAAATATTATTTAGTTGCACTGTTACAAAAAAAAAACAAGGACGGCAACACATTCAATGATAGTGCAAATTAAAATTATATTTTTACATAGCTGTTGTACAAAAATTAAAACGATATGCTTTCAAGATTGAAAAAATCTTCCATGGAAATGATGTAATTTAGGGAATGTACATAGTTGCACTTGTTTCGTTTTTTTTCTTTTTACGGAAATCCAGTGATTCTCTACAAGTTGGAATTCCACAAAGCTCCTGCTCTACGTTTGTGAACGGGATTGGCGGTTGGGTAATCTCTTGTTTTTGAATTAAATACATATTTCGGCCTGGTCTAGTCTGGTGAACTTTCTGCGTTTGGCGAAATCCCGTGGAGCATACTCTGACATCTGTTTTCTCCGTGTCCCTTCCTTTTGGAGATATTGTTTCTAGGACTAAATTACCCATTTATCTTGTCTTGTCATTCAGTTTCATCTGAAAAAAAAAACAAAAAAAACGAAACGATATTACGTACAGCAGTTATTATATCGGTGAATAAATAAAAATTAAAATATCTGAGGAATAAACAATATTTAATACATTTTTTCAAAAGTTGGTTGAAAATTCGATATAAACTTTTTAAAACCTTTTTTTTTTGGAATAAACAGTGTAACGAAAGCTGTTATAAGGACTTCCTCTATATTTTATAGAACTCTAGACTATGTAAGCCGACGGAGGCCATCTCAAGATCTCGCCCTTCAAGCTCTAGAAGGGCGAGGTTGTAGGATAAATGTTGTGTGTGTTATTTATAAACATTTAAAGTACACGGGAACTGGAAAAATTGTATTATACGTGTACTATAATCATTATCTTACTACCCTGCATTGACTTTTTTCCTGGAACTGAATATGGTTTTAATGTATTTGTCCGTCATATATTTTAATGACCATTGTTGTTTGTTGAATATTTCTTTGTTAAGAGTAATATCCCGGTCCCCGCTCCGCTTGGCCCCCAGGCAGCCTCTCCCTTGAGCAAGCGGTAGGTAAGGGAGGTGGCCTAGGGTACCCGCTCCTATGAAGAGACTTTAGCTCCGTCGTCTGACGCCTGAGTTGAAGAAAGTAGCGAAACGTGTTGAAATTAAGGTTCAATTAGCACTCGGGTTTAGGAGCCCCACTACACTTTTCTGCACCCCCCCCCCCCCCCCCCCACCCCACCCTAGCAGGAAGTCACGTTTCATTCCGCCTTCATCCCTTCAGTTGACAGTCTTTCCCTCCAATCTATGGCAAGTACTTAGCAACTGTTCCACATGCAGGCTTAAAAGTGGTAAAATGCAAAAACACCTTAATTTTGTTTTCTTTGGAATGAGTGGAATTCGAACCTGAGACACATCCAAGTCTGTCAGACTGAACGTTTCTTTTGAACAAAATGCTTGCCACCCAGTCCTCTCTTTTGGAAAATGATGCATTTCTTCATGATAGCAGGGAGGTTTTGTACTCAAGATTTTTTTCTCTCATATAACGTCTTCGGGTAGGAAATCACGTTTTTTTTTCAGGAGGAAACTACCGTCTTTCCGGTGAGTATTTAACATCTTTTCCACGTAGGGAGGTCGGATGTACAAACCACTCAGAATTTTTTTTTTTGGTATCTTTGGACAGTGGGATTAGAACCCCCGAACCATTAATGCAGGGCTTGTATCGAACTGACAGACTTTCTGTCGGGTGACGCTTGTGGTGAAGAAAGGGGCGAAAGGTTCCTGTTGAAATATTGGTTTGGTAATTTTGGTCACATCACGAACCTTCATCTTCAGTGCATGTTAAAGAACCCCCTGCAGTGTTCCTTCGATGCAGCACGGGTTCGAATCCCACTCAGACCAAATACAAATACATGCATATCTGAATGGATTTTTCAGTCGATGGCTCTATGCGGAAGAGTTGCCAGGTACTAGCCGAAAGTCAGGGGTTTCCTCGGGGCAAAAGGCCCGGTTCCCTACCCCACTAAATCTGACCACGGCGCCATAAAAATTTCTGGAACATTTTGTAATATATTGACAATGTTTACGGATCTTCAACTCGATAGACTCCACAGGCAGCCTCTCCCTTGAGCAGGTGTTAGGTTAGGGAGGAGGCCTGGCGTCCCCGCTCGTATTGATTGATATATGTTTTACACCGCACTCAAGATTTTTTCACTTATATGGCAGCGTTGCCAGATTTAGTGAGGGAGGAAACCGCTCATTGCCCAGAGGAAACCCTCGACCTGTGGCAAGTACCTGGCAACTCTTCCACTTACGGCGACCGAGTGAAAAATCCATTCAGAGATTTTTCAATTTATGATTCGAATTTCGCCGCATTGATGGAAGGTTATACTGCAAATCATCAGTCGGAACTCCCTTCGGCTGTCTTTGCTCGCTACCGGTCGGCTTTGACACGCCTCGGGCAGTCTGCGCTTTTTATACGGTAAATCACCGTATTTTTGGGCTGAATAAAAATGGCGTCGAAAGTAAATATCAAAATGTTTCACTGGCTTTGACGAAAAAAGAAAATAGAAATAATTATAAATTTACTAAATTCTAATATCATTTAGAAAGATATTTGTTTATATATTTTATTTAGCCCGGAAAACCACATGTTGTAGACAGACGCAGTTTCGGTACATATCAGGAATCCTTCAGTGCTTCAATTATATAACTGATCGAGGCTGAAAGTTAAGAAACCGAGTGTTTCGGTCCATTACATTGTCACGGGGACACTTTGGTGGGGTTCTCAAGAAGAGTTGGAAATTGTATACGCTTCACGGCTACCTATTTGGTCGCCATATTCAAAATGACCTGCAGTCTTTCAGAGGGTATTTCACGCACGTAAATCATATATGGTTTCACAGTTCTTGAGTTGTGCGTGAAATGGTTAGTAAAGAGCACAGAATTTCCATCACCACTAGGGCCTACTCCTATCAAGAAGATTTTATGATTGTTTTTGAAAATCTTATTTTGAAATACCATGGGACGCCAAAATGAAGATCTTCTTTCGACTTGCTCATAGTTAGAATTTGCCGCTCGATTGTCTAAATTCTGTCGATTTTTCGAAAAGAACTTGGGACTCACTAAAACGAATGACGAATGAAAGCGAATGACGAATGACAGACGCAATAACTGCTCCCTGCGCGAATGAAAGCGAATGACAAAATAGTCATTCATGCTTATCTCCCTTTGTTCGAAACAGAGCAAGAAAACTACGACTGGTAGACTTGAAGGAATGACAATTTATTTATTCCAGAAAAAGAATGCATACCTCGTTAATCCTCCATCAGAGCCTTTAAAGCGGTGAATGACAGACTTTTAAGAAGGAATGACAACTATTTATGGCAGAAAACTTACTTTGTACCTCGTCATTCCTCAACCAGAGCCTAGAAAACGGCGAATGACAGACTTTTAAGAAGGAATGACAACTTTTTATGGCAGAAATCTTACTTAGTACCTCGTCATTACTCAACCAGAGCCTTCAAAACGACGAATGACAGACTTTTAAGAAGGAATGACAACTATTTATGGCAGAAATCTTACTTTGTACCTCGTCATTACTCAACCTGAACTAGGAAAACCGCGAATGACAGCCTAGTTAATACAAGGAATGACGACTATCCCAGAAAATAAAATTTGTAGCTCAACCTTTAAAACGGCGAATGACAGACTTTTAAATGGGAATTACAACTATTTAACGCAGTAAAGGACTTTACCTCGTCATTCCTCCATCAGAACCTAGAAAACGGCGAATGACAAGACTTTTAAGAAAGAATGACAAATATTTGGACTAAAAAAATTTCTTTATACATCGTCATTTCTTAAACCGAGCCAAGAGGCCGGTGAATAAATGACTTTAAAGAAAGAATGTCAACTATTTAGCTTATAAAATTTTCTTTTTACCTCGTCATTCCTCAAACTGAGACTAGAAAACGGCAAATGACTTGACTTTTAAAAGGGAATGACATCAACTATTTATTCCAGAAAAAAGAATGCATACCTCGTCATTCCTCGACCAGAGCCTTCAAAAACGGCGAATGACAGACTTTTAAAAAGGAATGACAACTATTTATGGCAGAAATCTTACTTTACCTCGTCATTCCTCAACCAGAGCCTAGAAAACGGCGAATGATCGATAATAGGAATGACGACTATTTCACCCAGAAAATAGAATTAGCACCTAGCCATTCCTCAACCTGAGTCTAAAAAACGGAGAATGACATACTTTTAGCAACCATAGTATGATGCTGTATCGTCGATTTATTCACTTATTTCTTGAAAACAATACATGCATTTACTAATATTTTGCTTTGGGATAAAACAAGCCCGAAAGGGTTTTAATCAACCTTTGGTTAAACCAAACTTTGTTATTTACTGTCATATTTTTTGTGTATATTTTCTGGTTCGGTGAATAAATCAAATCAAATTAATGACAATTAAAGTTTTATGTATCGCCATTCCTCAACCTGGCCGTAGAAAACGGCGAATGACAAAGTTTAAAGAAGGAATGACAAATATGTATCGCAGAAAAACTCGTCATTTCTCAACATGAGCCTAGAAAGCTGCGAATGACAGACTTTTAACAAGGAATGACTACTATTTAAACAAGAAAATAGACTTTGTACCTCACCATTCCTTAATCAGAGCCATGAAAACGGCTAATGGTAGACTTTTAACAAAGAATGACAAAGTCTATGTTTCGCAGAAAATTTATTCCTACCTCGCCGTTCCCCAGCCTGAACCTAGAAAACGGCGAATGACAAAGTTTTAACAAAGAATGACAATTAACTATGCATCGCAGAAAATTTACTTTTTACCTCGTCATTCCTCATCATGAACCAAGAAAACAGTGAATAACTGACTTTAAAGAAAGAATGACAACTGTTTAGCCTATACAATTTTCTGTGTACCTCGTCATTCCTCAACCTGGGCCTAGAAAACAGCGAATGACAAACTTTTAACGTAAACTGACAACTATTTATCCAAGACGTTCAATGCGGAATGATAGGCCTGCTCGACCTTCAATTAGGCCTACACAGAAAAGCGAATGAAAGCGAATGACAAATCGTCCTTTCATGGTTATGTCCCTTTGCTCGAGACTGAAGTCTCTCAAACAGTCAGGCAAACAATTAGCTAATTGCAAACTTTTAACTCAGACTGACGAACGTTTTCCTGAGAAATGAAACTATATCCCTTATTATTCCTTGGTCTAAGTCAGGAACACGGCGAACAATACATTTTAACGTATGATGACATATATCCTACATTTCGGCCCCAAAACCACTGACCTAAATTTGAAGTCAGTGCCCTAAACGAGAAAAGCGAATGAAAGCGAATGACAAAATCGTTTCTTCATGGTTGCCTCCCTTTGCTCGAGAAAGAACTCTCTCAGATAACCCAATATCAAATAGGAATTGGTCTTACTGTCAGTGCCATTCGTGTAGAAGATCTCGTAGCATGGTACAAAACCTCGATTTTCTCTTACCATGTAGCCAGGAAAGCAAGCGACTTTTAACTCAGATTGACAATCAATTTTCTAAAAAATGAGACATCCCTTTTTATTCCTTAAAGGGGCATGAGCTGCCGAAATTCACACTTTTTTCATAATTTCTGATCTTCACGACAGTAGGAGGTTTTGAAGGCCATCGAAAAACTAAATGATTGGCATTGGAATGAGGAAAATCCATACAGTATGTGCCCTGTACGAACCGAAAACGTGTTCGAAAAGTAGCAAAATTTAAATAACCGGGACGACCATTCATTCATTCTAAGCCAAAGTTAGTTCAAAACAATACTTTATCGTACATTTTCGAGACTAGAAGCACTAAAAAGCTTCTGAATTATACGTCTTGAGAAAAATAGCCGATAATTTCAGCATTCTGTGTTTACGTCAAAATATCAACATTTTGGCAGCTCATGCCCCTTTAATCAATGTCTAGAAAACGCGGAATGATAATTTTTTAAGGAGGAATGACAACTATTTATCGCAGAAAATTTACTCTGTACCTCGTCATTCCTCAACCTGAGCCTACAAAACCGTAAGACCATTTTTAACAAGTAATGACAAAAATGTATAACGTAGAAAATAGACCTAATGTTGTACCTCGCCATCGATCCTCAACCAGAGCCTAGAAAACGGTGAATAACAGACTTTTAACAAGGAATGACAACATATGTATCCCAGAACATTTACTTTCTACCTCGTCATTCCTCAACCTGAGCCTAGAAATCGAGAGAATAACTGATTTTTAGAACGGAATGACGCAGGTAGGCCTATATAACGTAAAAAATAGACTTTGAGCTTCGTCATTCCTCAACCTGAGCCTAGAAAACGGCGAATGACTGACTTTTAAGAAAGAATGACAAAGTTGTGCATCGCAGAAAATTTACTTTTTACCTCGTCATTCCTCATCCTGAACCAAGAAAACCGTGAATAACTGACTTTTAAGAAAGAATGACAAAATCTATTATTTAGCCTATAGGGGAGACCCGGGCGCATTGGGCTACTTTGCAAACTGATGCACATAAATGATGCACATAAAACTAAAAGAAAACATTTATATGAAACACAATGTCAATCTGATTAATATCCTTGCTTCATTTTGGCTATTTTATGTATATTTACGAGGACATAGGCATTTACATTTTTTCTAAAAAGTGTCCCAATTGGGATTGTCTATGGGGTATATTGGGACAGTGTCAACGTTAAAATAAAAATGAAATTAACTGATTGCTTGAAGGAATTGTGCTTCTTTGTTGTTTTAACAAATGAATAATAGCCTACAAACGGTGTCTGTCAACGATAGCCTAAAGTTGAATACAAGCGATTAGACAAAATGGCCCTTTAAAGAATTTTAGTTGGCACTATAAGAGCATGGGACTGATCAAAATATAGCTTTATTAAAATGCTGCTTGAAAAATCACGTACAACTGAAAGAATGGTTGTACTAGACTACCGTTATCCCATGGCCCAATGGACCCCGACAGTTATGTCCCAATATACCCCGAATGACCCCCTTAGCCATTTTGTTTCTCATGGTAAAAGTTGTGCAGGGAGGTTCATTCAAAAACTTTTAGACAGAAACTATGGTTTTACCACATTATGATAAAATAGACACATACAAACTATGGCATATACGTTATAACAATGCTAGAAATTGAAAAATATTTCACCATTAAAAATTTACATTTAGTCTGAAAAAAACAAAAATGTTACCCATAAAACTTTCCTGTGTTTCCTAAATCGGTATACAACAGAATATCACATCGAACAAGAGGTTTGCTCTCATCTGATGATGTCATTTGAGTATCCTGATATAAAAATAGCCCATAGCGAGCTCACTGTACCCCATGTCCCAATGCGCCCCGGTCTCCCCTACAATTTTCTGTGTACCTCGTCATTCCTCAATCTGGGCCTAGAAAACAGCGAATGACAAACTTCTAACGTAAACTGACAACTATTTATACAAGACGTTCAATCAAAGAGAGTAGTCAATCTACTCTCTTTGGTTCAATGCGGTATGATTGGCCTGCTCGACCTTCAATTGCACGTACAAGCCGTATTCGACTGGTCGTTTTCGACCAGCTCATTCTTCTCAATCTACACATTTTTTATTCGACTGGCCGCTTGATATGCACAAACCCCTCATGCGTGTAGTACGCTCAAAGTGCTCGCTGATTTTGTATGAGTAGAGAGAGGGGAGCTGGTCACGTGGCAAAATAATAGTACTTTCATTACTTCTTTTATATAATTCTTGGTCTGGTTTGACTATTTTTTGGCATTCCTATACCCCAAAAACTAAGAATACACAAAATAAATCCCTCGCACCCAAAAATCTCAAGGAATTTATGCTACTTATTGTTTAAGCCTACTTAGCCAAATTGACCGCTACAGGTCTGAAAAAATATTTACAATTTTATCAGATTACATACATGAATCTTTCATTTAAACAAATGACCCAAACTTTCCTCAATTTACTCAAATTCGTTCGACTGGTACTTTTTCCAGCAATTAGTTTGAGCTACTGCGCAGGTGGGCGGATCTTAAATGTACTGCTCGGAACACTACCAGTCCAATACGCCTACAGAAAAGCGAATGAAAGCGAATGACAAATCGGCCTTTCGTGGTTATCTCCCTTTGCTCGAGACCGAGTCTCTCAAACAGTCAGGCAAACAAGCTAATTGCAAACTTTTAACTCAGATTGACGAACATTTTCCTCAGAAATGAGACTATATCCCTCTTTATTCTTCGGTCTAAGTCAGGAACACTGCGAACGACTAATTTTAACATATTATGACATATCCTACATTTCGGCCCCTAAACGAGAAAAGCGAATGACAAAATCGTTTCTTTTGCTCGAGACTGAACTTTCTCAGATAACCCAATATAAAATTGGAATTGGTCTTACTGTCAGTGTCATTCGTGTAGAAGATCTCGTAGAATGGTACGAAACCTCGATGTTCTCTAACCATGCAGCCAGGAAAGCCAGCGACTTTTAACTAAGATTGACAATCAATTTTCTAAAAAATGAGACATCCCTTTTTATTCCTTAATTAATCCAAATCTAGAAAACTGCGAATGATAAATTTTTAAAAAGGAATGACAACTATTTATCCCAGAAAAATAACTTTGTTCCCCGTCATTCCTCAACCTGAGCCTAGAATACCGGTGAATAACTGTTTTTAATAAGGGATGACAAAAATGTATAAAGGAGAAAATAGACTTATTTTTGTACCTCGATCGTCATTCCTCAATCAGAGCCTAGAAAACGGCGAATGGCAGATTTTTAACAAGGAATGACAACTATTTATTCCAGAAAATTTACTTTCTACCTTGTCATTACTCAACCTGAGCCTAGAAAACGGGAGAATAACTGATTTTTAAAAAGGAATGACACGTACATGTAAGCCCTATATAACTTAGAAAATAGACTTTGAGCTTCGTCATTCCTCAACCTGAGCCTAGAAAATGGCGAATGGCTGACTTTTAAGAAATAATGACAACTATATATCGCAGAAAAATACTTTGTACCTAATCATTCGTCGATCATCCTGAGCCTAGAAAACGGCGAATGACTGACTTTTAACAAGGAATGACTATATACTGTTTAACCTAGAAAATAGATTTTGTACCTCGTCATTCCTCAACCTGAGCCAAGAAAAGCGCGAAAAACTAATTCTTAATGTTCAAGGAATGACAAACATGAATAACGTAGAAAGTAGACTTTCAATATTGAAGAAGCCCGTCCGGGCGTATCAGAATTTTTCCTTCAATCTACTCAACAAATTGCGAACTAAAAAAACTGCGATTAAACTTACTTTTAAGAAAGAATGACAACTACCCGGTAGGTGCCTATTTGGCATATACATTATCTTTGAACCTATTCATTCCTCAACCTGAACCTAAAAAGCGGCGAATGACAAACTTTGAACGTAAACTGACAACTATTTATCCAAGACGTTCAATGCGGAATGATAGGCCTGCTCGACCTTCAATTACACAGAAAAGCGAATGAATTTTTTTTTTTTTTTTTTTTTTTTTTTTTTAAAGCGAATGAAAGCGAATGACAAATCGGCATTTCGTGGTTACCTCCCTTTGCTCGAGACCGAAGGCTCTCAAACAGTCAAGCAAACAAGCTAATTGCAAACTTTTAACTCAGATTGACGAACGTTTTCCTCAGAAATGAGACTATATCCCTCTTTATTCCTCGGTCTAAGTCAGGAACACTGCAAACAACTAATTTTAACATATAATGACATATCCTGCATTTCGGCCCCACAACGAGAAAAGCGAATGAAAGCGAATGACAAAATCGTTTCTTCATGATTGCCTCCCTTTGCTCGAGACAGAACTCTCTCAGATAGCCCAATCTAAAATAGGGATTGGTCTTACTTTCATTCGTGTAGAAGATCTCGTAAAATGGTACAAAATCTCGATTTTCTCTAACCATGCAGCCAGGAAAGCAAGCGACTTTTAACTAAGATTGACAATCAATTTTCTAAAAAAAAATGAGACATCCCTTTTTATTCCTTAATTTATCCAAATCTAGAAAACTGCGAATGATAGATTTTAAGAAGGAATGACAACTATTTATCCCAGAAAAATAACTTTGTACCCCGTCATTCCTCAACCTGAGCCTAGAATACCGGTGAATAACTGATTTTAACAAGAGATGACAAAAATGTATAACGTAGAAAATAGACTTATTTTTGTACCTCGATCGTCATTCCTCAATCAGAGACTAGAAAACGGCGAATGACAGACTTTTAACAAGGAATGACAACTATTTATTCCAGAAAATTTACTTTCTACCTTGTCATTACTCAACCTGAGCATAGAAAACGGGAGAATAACTGATGTTTTAAAAAAGGAATGACACGTACATGTAAGCCCTATATAACTTAGAAAATAGACTTTGAGCCTCGCCATTCCTCAACCTGAGCCTAGAGAACGGCGAATGGCTGACTTTTAAGAAATAATGACAACTATATATCGCAGAAAAATACTTTGTACCTCGTCATTCACCGATCACCCTGAGCCTAGAAAACGGCGAATGACTGACTTTTAACAAGGAATGACTATATACTGTTTAACCTAGAAAATAGATTTTGTACCTCGTCATTCCTCAACCTGAGCCAAGAAAAGCGCGAAAAACTCATTCTTAACAAGGAATGACAAACATGAATAACGTAGAAAATAGACTTTGTACCTCGTCATTCCTTAATCAGAGCCCAGAAAACTGCGAATGACAGACTTTTAACAAGGAATGAAAATTATTTATCCCCAAAAATAGACTTTGTACCTCGTCATTCCTCAATCAGAGCTTAGAAAACGTATCCACAATTTATTGAGTTGATTGACGGATAAATTCTGACACGTCCGCACGGGGTTCTTCAATATTGAAGAAGCCCGTGCGGGCGTATCAGAATTTTTCCTTCAATCTACTCAACAAATTGCGGACTAAAAAACTGCGATTAAACTTACTTTTAAGAAAGAATGACAACTAGGTGCCTATTTGGCATATACAATTTTCTTTGTACCTCGTCATTCCTCAATCTGAACCTAAAAAACGGCGAATGACAAACTGTGAACGTAAACTGACAACTATTTATCCAAGACGTTCAATGTGGAATGATAGGCCTGCTCAACCTTCAATTACACAGAAAAGCGAATGAATTTTTTTGTTAATACATATATTTACGCATACAGTGATCACGATTTTACAAACACCTTACAATCCCACGTGATCAAGGGTAACCGGCGTTAACAGAAAAGTACAACAATTAAAACAGATACAATAACAGATGCAAAAGTTTTCATTCGCTGCATTGTTGAATCGAAGGTGCTGTACAGTGGAAACATAAGTCAAATTTAATTATAAAATAGTATCATATGCTTAGCTGACTTAAAATAATGAGACAATAATAAACAACGATACAATAATAACAAAAGGTACCGTAAAGACCACCCCCCCCCCCCCCCCGCCCCCCAATCAGCTAGGAAACACTCCCAGCATGATCCCTCCCCCGCCCTCCCCCCAATTACAAACAATACGCTTCACATACTATAAGATACATTACAACACATACTTCAACATTATCAAGGTCATGGAACAGACAAACATTCAGAAGGTTACGTAATTTAAATTATAGGTCTTTAGCTATTTAAAGCATTTGGCCTACTTGGAGAAAAGAGCTGTTCATTTGATTGCATTTTAGTCGCGATAAAATAACATTTTGGAGAAAAGAACGAAAGTTAATAAAAAACATGTGGAACCAGAAATATGACAGCTATATAGAAAGTATTTGGCATAGAGTAGGCAAAAATCAAAAGCGAATGACAAATCGTCCTTTCGTGGTTACCTCCCTTTGCTCGAGACTGAAGTCTCTCAAACAGTCAGGCAAACAAGCTAATTGCAAACTTTTAACTCAGATTGACGAACGTTTTCGTAAAAAATGAGACTATATCCCTCATTTTTCCTTGGTCTAAGCCAGGAACACTGCGAACGACTAATTTTAACATATAATGACATATCCTACATTTAGGCCCCTAAACGAGAAAAGCGAATGAAAGCGAATGACAAAATCGTTTCTTCATGGTTGCCTCCCTTTGCTCCAGACAGAACTCTCCCAGATAGCCCAATCTAAAATAGGGATTGACCTTACTTTCATTCGTGTAGAAGATCTCGTAGAATGGTACAAAACCTCGATTTTCTCTTACCATGCAGCCAGGAAAGCAAGCGACTTTTAACTCAGATTGACAATCAATTTTCTAAAAAAATGAGACATCCCTTTTTATTCCTTAATCCAAGTCTAGAAAACGGCGAATGATAATTTTCAAGAAGGAATGACAACTATTTATCCCAGAAAATTTACTTTGTACCTCGTCATTCATCAACCTGACCTACAAAACCGGTAAATAACTGATTTTTAACAAGGAATGACAAAAAGTTATAACGTAGAAAATAGACTTCATTTTGTACCTCGTCTTTTAACAAGGAACGCAACCATGTATTCCAGCAAAATAGAATGCGTGGCTCGTCATTTCTTAATCTGAGCCGAAAAAATGGCGAATGACAGCCTTTTAACAAAGAATGACAACTATATATCACAGAAAATATATGACGTCTCGATCTGGTCATGTATTGTTAATTAGGAATGCAACCATGCATCCAGAAAATAGACTGCGTGCCCGTTATTTCCTTATCAAAGCAACAGCAAGCCGAGAAAGAGGCAAATGGCACTTTTTAAACAAAGAATGACAGCTATATATCACAGAAAATAGACGTTGTGCCACGTCATTCCTACGGAACCGTAGAGAGGACATGTAAAAGAAAAAGCTCTCAAAAGATTTCGTTTCACGAATTACTATTTCGCTCCACGAATTACTATTTCGTTCCACGAATTACTATTTCTTCCACGAATTAGGATTTCGTTCCACGAATTATGATAACCAATGGCAAATGGCTTTATAACTTCCAGCTAACCAATGAGGAGGAACATTGCATATTTCTTGGCTGGCTCTCGTCCATGTAAAAATTGGTGCAAAAGGTAGAATAAGTCTAATTCCATGATTCACAGCTAATATACTCACAATGTTCTTGTACAACAACCCTAATTCAAAATAGGGGCCTACATAGCAATAAGTTCATCCCTTTCAATGTTGACCTGTAGGCTACGCATATAGCCTCACTTTGAGAACCTATTTCTAGGACAACAACAATCGAAGCCATAATTCGTGGAACCAGAGCCCCAAAACTGAGAATAACAAACTTTTAACAAAGAATATCCCAGAAAATAGTGTTTGAAAACCTATACCTCGTCATCCATCTATCAGAGCCTAGAAAACGGCGAATGGCGTGCAGCCTTTTATAACAAGGAATGCAACCATTTATGAAAGATAACAGAATTTGTACCTCGTCATTTCTTAATCACAGCCTAAAAACAGCAACTTTATAGGCCTATCCTCAATCATTTAGCGCCTAAAGCGACGAAAGCATACTTTTAACAAGGAATGATAACCATTTATCTCATACTTTTAATACAGAATTATATAGGCTACTCAACCTTTACAAAGAAAATTGCAAAGAAAACCGAATGACAAAATCGTCCTTTCATCAATTCATGGTTATTTCCCGTCGCTTGAGACCGAAGTCTCTTAAACCATTCAGCCAGGCAAACAAGCGAATTCCAACCTTTAACTCAGATTGACTAACATTCTCCTCCGAAATGAGACGATGTTACTTGTTATTCCTTAGCCAAAGCCAAGATCACGGCGAACGACACAATTTAACATAAAACGACGTCATATATGTAGACCACTACACAAGAAAAGCGAATGAAAGCGAATGACAAAATCGTCTTATCGTGCTTATCTCCCTTTGATAAAAAATAACAAGAAAACGGCGAACGACACAATTTAACACAAAAACGACGTCATATATGTAGACCACTACACAATAAAAGCGAATGAAAGCGAATGACAAAATCGTCTTATCGTGCTTATCTCCCTTTGATAAAAAATAACAAGAAAACGGCGAATGACAGAATTTCAACACGCAATGACAACTATTTAAGCTAGAAAATAGACATTGTGCCTCGTCATTCCTCAAACAGAGCCTAGAAAATAGCGAACAACAGACTTTTGACAAGGAATGACTACTTTTTATTTCAGAAAATAGACTTTGTATTTAATCATTCCTCAACCAGAGCCTAGAAAGCGGCGAATGCCAGACTTTTAACAAAGAATGACAACTATTTATGCCAGAAAATAGAATTTGTACCTCGTCATTTCTTAATCAGAGCCAAGAAAAACGGCGATTCTCGTTATTTTGGGATTTCACTTTCTTGATTTCAATTTCACTTTCTTGAAAAATGGCAGATATTCTTCTACCGATTTTGAGTGACGCCCGAAACGGGAATCGAACCCGGGTCCCAGAGTATGGCACCTATCGCCAGCACTAAATGCCGACTGTCTAATCCATTCAGCCAATATATCTTTATATCCATCGCCATTCCTCAATAATTCAGGGCCTATAAAACGGCGAAAACATACTTTTAACAAGGAATGACAACTATTGATCCCAGAAAATAGAATTTGTGACTATACAACAGAATGACAGGAAAGTCACCTGGGGCAAGGCGAATAACATACATTAAACGAGGACTGACAAATATTTATTCCAGAAAATATACGACGTTTCAATACTCATGCATTCTTCACGAAGAACCGAAAAATGGCAAATAACAAACTTAATAAAGAACAGTAACATTTTTATACATTCAGTTTGCCCCTCTTCATTTAGAGTTGAGAATGGTTGACTTTTAACAGGAATTACAACTACATGTATTTAAGTTTAAACATAGAAAATGATCTTTGTACCTCGTCATTCCTCAATCAAAGCTTATATAAACGGCAAATGGTATACTTTTAACAAGGGACTTTCATTACATGCGGAACGATATACTCAGCGTTCACAGAAAAGCGAATGAAAGCGAATGACAAAACCAATAAACTATATGCGTGGAATGGAGGTCACGTGGTATTTGATTTCTATCGAACTCCGCCATTACAAGGGGATGGGGCAATTTCAATTCTGATCGGTCATGCGCTCGCGCATCAACTATCAATGGCGGCACATTTTACAAAGTCAAATCCACACCAGCCATCGAGCAATCTAAAATTAAAAGTTACCCTAGTCCTAAAGTCTATTTTAGCCACGTATAAAGGAGATTTCGCGAGAATATGATTGACCAATGAGATGTGTCCATTCCAGGTGAATAGTTCATTGGACAAAATCGTCTTTAATGGTTATCTTCCTTCATGAACTACAACAACTCACAAATGTTGCATTTCCAGTCCACTTGAATGACAACATAAGCTTGTAAAATCGTGTCAGTAAACGAATAAACGCCTAAGCATATGCCTGTGTGATAAAAAAAAAACAAGCGAATTGCGAACTTTAACTCTGATTGACAAACATTCTTCTCAGAAGGCATCCCTTGTTACTCCTTAACACAAACTATGAAAATGGCGAATGACACACTTTTAACTTTGAATGATGTATCCTGTATTTGCAGCATTAAACTTAAAGCGAATGAAAGCGTTTAAGTGAACATTATGATTCTCTCAAATTCACAAGTGAATGAAACTGACGCATAAAATATGCTCGAACCCAGTAGATAGTTTTCCGAATCAAAGGGGACCAAAGGCAGATTTCAAACAGGAACGAAATGACATTCCTCAATCGGAATCTAAAGCAAATACAAGCGAATATCGTGTATTTTTTAACACAGACATAGAAATACTTGTCCTTGTAAAAAAAAAGTCCTGCGTTCTTTTTGTCGACCCTGAATAGAAAAACGGTGAATGGCACATTTTAAGCACGGAATGACAAACATTTACAGCAGAAATGATGCCCTTATCATTCATCCGTGTAAACTAAAACAGAGTGGCAAATGACCGACTTTGAACATATAGGTCACCAATCTAAAATAGAGATTGATCCTACTGCCATTCGTTAAGATATCAACTCTAAAACGATTGAGTGACATGTTGCTTTAACACAAAGGGAGACCAATGCTGTCCACGTCCTTAAAATTGTAAACAACGACACGTGACACTGATAGTTGACTCGGTTGTGTAGAGAGATATTCGATATAATTCTGGTAGGTAACGTTAAAGCCGCCGACAACCTGTTTTGTTATATTGATTGCTATTCTCCTAATACATATAATATACCTTGAAATACTCTGAAGTCCATATCATATTTTGCCTTGACATCCATGGGCGCTGCCATCTTGTTTTAGAATGTATTTAAGAGCTGATGTAGTGCCGATTATATTTTTGATTTTTAACAAGTATTTCTGCCCTAAGAACCTGCAATGTAGCATATTATGATAGGGTTACATGTTTGCGAACAGAATAGAACAGAGAAATAAATAGTATATAGATTAAAAATTCTCAGTAGATTTCTTGCAGTTAACTATGCGCAAAATGGAGTGCGACGGCTCTCTCGCCATGTCTCGAGTTGAAAATCTCGTAGAATGGCATGAGATCTCGATTGATAGGTCACAACACCCAGTTTGTGTTTTCTCAGCCAATGAAAATTGACTTCAGGAGCTAGAAGGTGGCTCACATAGTGATAGTTTGGTATCTGGGTTATTTGAATATTGGATTGAAACTAACATAGGTCTACTGTACATACTTTAAGCTTTCAATCAATGCCTGATAACAGATTTTTGTGTGTGTTTTTTTAATGTTCACCCAATTTTGAAAATACCAAAGTTTGGCTAGAATAAGTAAGCCTAAAACTGTCAAAATGGCGGTACCCATGTTAAATTGTGTGTAGCTTGAAACCGACATGCACTATGTCAACTTTATTTGGTTGTAAAGGATTTCTCATGTGTTGATCTATTTGAAAATGGTTAGGAAAAGTCTTAACGAGATATAGGTAATTAGCCACAAATCAAAACGTTAACATTACCACAAATGGGAAATGAAACTGTATCATGTAACCTATAGAGTGGCAAACAGTTTACATCAGAAAAGATGTCTTAATTGTATTCCATGTCATTCCTCCGTGTGCTCCAAAATAAAGGCGAGTGATCGACTTTAAACATGGAATGAAAAACATTTACCCTAGGTACCTTATTCCTTGCCATTCCTCCATGTGCTCCAACAAATAGGCGAATGACCGACTTTAAACATGGAATGAAAAACATTTACACTAGGTACCTTATCCCTTGTCATTCCTCCGTGTGCTCCAACAAGGAGGCGAATGACCGACTTTAAACATGGAATGAAAAACATTTACACTAGGTACCTTATCCCTTGTCATTTCTCCGTGTGCTCCAACAAGGAGGCGAATGATCGACTTTAAACATGAAATGAAAAACATTTACACTAGGTACCTTATCCCTTGTCATTCCTCCATGTGCTCCAACAAAGAGGCGAATGATCGACTTTAAACATGAAATGAAAAACATTTACACTGGGTACCTTATCCCTTGTCATTCCTCTGTGTGCTGCAACAGAGAGAAGAATGACCGACTTTAAACATAAAATGAAAAACATTTACACTAGGTACCTTATCCCTTGTCAGTCCTCCGTAAGCTCCAACAGAGAGGCGAATGACCGACTTTAAACATGGAATGAAAAACATTCACACTGGGTACCTTATCCCTTGTCATTCCTCTGTGTGCTCCAACAAGGAGGCGAATGATCGACTTTAAACATGAAATGAAAAACATTTACACTGGGTACCTTATCCCTTGTCATTCCTCTGTGTGCTGCAACAGAGAGAAGAATGACCAACTTTAAACATAAAATGAAAAACATTTACACTAGGTACCTTATCCCTTGTCATTCCTCCGTGTGCTCCAACAGAGAGGCGAATGACCGACTTTAAACATGGAATGAAAAACATTTACACCAGGTACCTTATCCCTTGTCATTCCTCCGTGTGCTCCAACAAGGAGGCGAATGATCGACTTTAAACATGAAATGAAAAACATTTACACTGGGTACCTTATCCCTTGTCATTCCTCTGTGTGCTGCAACAGAGAGAAGAATGACCGACTTTAAACATAAAATGAAAAACATTTACACTAGGTAGCTTATCCCTTGTCATTGAAAGCTGAAGTCACCTGTTTTTTTAATCTATTCAAGCTTGCCTCATAATGGGAAATCATCTGAAGTATCATATTATGGGCCAAATTTTGGTGTACATGGTCAAACGCAATGTCAACTGGTTGCGTTAAGCGGCATTAAGACAAAAATTGAGCTCTTTAATTTTATTACTTAAGGAATTTGGGAGGGTATGGTGACCCAAATGTCCCTCAAGGATGCCAATGTAATGAACACATACAGGTAGTAAAATTTCGGAAAGGGCGTTCACCAGAGCCGAGAATACTGAATAGTGGGGACTTATAGATTTAGAACTTACATGCCTATTGCTAACAGAGGATTGCCTGCTTATGTTACCATGTCCTTCTTTTGCCATTCTGCCTAAATGTATATATACCTAATTTGATAACTAGATAAATAGGGAAAGTGGAGCTGAGAAAATAAGGCAGAGATATATGTAGGCCTATATATCACCCGCATGTGGGAGATGAAAATGAAAACCAGTATCTAATATACATGTACTGATATATCACCCGCATGTGGGAGATGAAAATGAAAACCAGTATCTAATATACATGTACTGATATATCACCCGCATGTGGGAGATGAAAATGAAAACCAGTATCTAATATACTGATATATCACCCGCATGTGGGAGATGAAAATGAAAACCAGTATCTAATATACATGTACTGATATATCACCCGCATGTGGGAGATGAAAATGAAAACCAGTATCTAATATACTGATATATCACCCGCATGTGGGAGATGAAAATGAAAACCAGTATCTAATATACATGTACTGATATATCACCCGCATGTGGGAGATGAAAATGAAAACCAGTATCTAATATACTGATATATCACCCGCATGTGGGAGATGAAAATGAAAACCAGTATCTAATATACATGTACTGATATATCACCCGCATGTGGGAGATGAAAATGAAAACCAGTATCTAATATACTGATATATCACCCGCATGTGGGAGATGAAAATAAAAACCAGTATCTAATATACTGATATATATCCGCCACATGTGGGAGATGAAAACGAAAACCAGTATCCAATATTTACATATATATCACCTGCATGTGGGAGATGAAAACGAAAACCAGTATACAATATTTACATATATATTACCTGCATGTGGGAGATGAAAACGAAAACCAGTATCCAATATTTACATATATATCACCTGCATGTGGGAGATGAAAACGAAAACCAGTATCCAATATACTGATATATCACCCACATGTGGGAGATGAAAACGAAAACCAGTATCTAATATACTGATATATCACCCGCATGTGGGAGATGAAAATAAAAACCAGTATCTAATATACTGATATATATCCCCCACATGTGGGAGATGAAAATAAAAACCAGTATCTAATATACTGATATATCACCCGCATGTGGGAGATGAAAATAAAAACCAGTATCTAATATACTGATATATCACCAGCATGTGGGAGATGAAAACGAAAACCAGTATCCAATATACTGATATATATCACCCGCATGTGGGAGATGAAAATGAAAACCAGTATCTAATATACTGATATATCACCTGCATGTGGGAGATGAAAACGAAAACCAGTATCCAATATTTACATATATATCACATGCATGTGGGAGATGAAAACGAAAACCAGTATCCAATATTTACATATATATCACCTGCATGTGGGAGATGAAAACGAAAACCAGTATCCAATATTTACATATATATCCCCCACATGTGGGAGATGAAAACGAAAACCAGTATCCAATATTAACATATATATCACCTGCATGTGGGAGATGAAAACGAAAACCAGTATCCAATATTTACATATATATCACATGCATGTGGGAGATGAAAACGAAAACCAGTATCCAATATTTACATATATATCACATGCATGTGGGAGATGAAAACGAAAACCAGTATCCAATATTTACATATATATCACATGCATGTGGGAGATGAAAACGAAAACCAGTATCCAATATTTACATATATATCACATGCATGTGGGAGATGAAAACGAAAACCAGTATCCAATATTTACATATATATCACCTGCATGTGGGAGATGAAAACGAAAACCAGTATCTAATATATTGATATATCACCCGCATGTGGGAGATAAAAACGAAAACCAGTATCCAATATTTACATATATATCACCCGCATGTGGGAGGTGAAAACGAAAAGGACGATTTTGTCATTCGCTTTTCTTTGTAATTGAAGATCGAGTATATAATTCCGTATTTAAAGTCTGGGATAAATAGCTGTCATTCTCTGTTAAAAGTATGTTTTCGCCGTTTTAAAGGCTTTGAATGATTGAGGAATGACGAGCGCGACAGTCTGTTTTCTGTGATAAATAGCTGTCATTCCTTGTTATAAGTCCGTCATTGGCGGTTTTATTTTTATTTTTTTATCGAAGGGAGATAAGCAGGATAAGACGATTTTTGTCATTCGCTTTCATTCGCTTTTCTGGTATAGTGGTCTACATTTAATGACGTCATTATATGTTAAATTATATTTTTTTACTTGGATAAATAAATGTCTGTCTACATGTACATGTAATTTGACTGGCTTTGAATTATGTAATTAGCGCGGATAATAGGCCCCCATAGAAAAAAAAAACTAAAGAGAAAAAATACACGATTTCATTCAGTAAATTTTTTATAATTTTATTTTTTTTATTTAATTTAATTTTTTTTGTTAATGATTATTGGCAATTAATTAGTCACGATTTTTCAGAGTAACAAACCCTACAATGCCCACGTGACTAAAGGACTCTGGGTTTGGGGATATAGGACAATAGTATTTATCGTTTTACAAACCTATTAAGTATGAAAGACGGATGAGGCCACTCGCGCTGCGTTTTGGCGACCTGTAATAACACGCGGCACGAGAAAACGCGAAATCGCCAAAACGGCTAATTCTCTAGAGATATTGCCGTTTTGGCGTTTTCTCGACCTATTTCAAAATAATAACACGCTAAATTGAAATGTTTCGAGATTTTCTTAATTCTGCTCTTTTTGTTTTCTCGCATAACTTTTTTATTCAGGGCGAGAAAACGCGGCGCAAGAAAACGGCAATATATTTATTTAGCAAGAGTCTTTTCCCTGTATTTTTGTTTTTGTTTTTCCAGTTTTTGGAAGGTAATTTCAGCTTCCGGCCGTTTTGGTGTTTTCTCGCGCCGCGTTTTAGCGACCTTACAGAACACGCGGAAACGAGATATCGCCAAAACGGTTCATTTTGGCGACTAAATTTAACACGCGGCACGAGAAAACGAGAAATCGCCAAAACGGCAACTTCTTTAGAGATATTGCCGGTTTGGCGTTTTCTCGCGCCGTGTTTTCTCGCCCCGGATAAAAAAGTTATGCGAGAAAACAAAAAGAGCAGATTTTTAAAAATCTCGAAACCTTTCAATTTAGCGTATTATTATTTTTTAATAGGTCGAGAAAACGCGGCGCGAGAAAACGCCAAAACGGCAATATCTCTAGAGAATTAGTCGTTTTCTCGTGCCGCGTGTTATTACAGGTCGCCAAAACGCGACGCGAGTGGCCTCATCCGTCTTCCATAATTAAGGCTTATATATAGGCAAATATCTTTTATCAATGGTGATGAAGCTATTTTTGTTAAAGTAGCATGAGCTGCAAAAATTCACACTTTTTTCATAATTTCTGATCGTCACGACAGTAAGAGGCTTTGAAGGCCATCGAGAAACTAAACTTGATTGACGTAGTAATGGGGGAAATCCATTAAGTCTACGGCTTATACGAACCGACAAAGTGTTCGAAAAGTATACAAAATTTAAATAACCGGGACGACCATTCATTCATTCTAACCAAAAATTAGTTCAAAACAATACGTTATCGTTCATTCTCGAGACTAGAAGCACTAAAAAGCCTCTGCACTAAACGTCTTGAGAAAAACAGCCAATAATTTCAACATTCTGTTTTAACGTCAAAATATCAACATTTTGGCAGCTCATGCCCACTGTAACAGAGACACCTCTTCTTTCAAAAATTTCTGAAATATATTCATGCTAATTGTCTCCTTGGTATATTTTGAGCGATATACAAAATATTTTGCATGCATCAAAAATAGTCTGCAACACTCCTCTGCTTTCTACGGAAGCCTATTAGTGCCAAGGAAAAAAAAAATTGAAAAAAAATCGTTTTAACGAATTTCTTAAATTACTAAAAATAGAATCTAAAAATAAAATTCGTTATTACGATTTTCTATGTGAAAAAATCGTTTTAACGAATTATTTGAATTACTAAAAATAGAATCTAAAAATCAAATTCGTTATAACGATTTTCTTGTTTCTATTTTCAGTCCTTTAATAAAATCGAAATAACGAATTTTAATTTTAGATTCTGTTTTTAGTAACTTAAGAAATTCGTTTAAACGATTTTTTCATATAGAAAATCGTTATAACGAATTTTATTTTTAGATTCTATTTTTAGTAATATAAGAAATTCGTTAAAACGATTTTTTCACATAGAAAATCGTTATAACGAATTTTTTTTTTAGATTCTATTTTTAGTAGCTCAAGAAATTCGTTAAAACGATTTTTGATTTATTTTTTTTCCCTGGCACTAATAGGCTTCCGTGGCTTTCTACTTATTTGTTGTATTCAGTAAATTTATTCGCCTGGCAAAGGGAGGTAACCATGAAAGGACGGTTTTGTCATTCGCTTTTCTGGTGTGCAGTGGCCAACATTAGGCCTACTTGTACTATGTAGGACATGCCATTATATGTTAAATTATCATTCGCCGTTTTCTTGGCTTTGGCTTAGGTATAATCAGGAATATCGTCTCATTTCTGAGAAGAAAGGTGGTCATTCTGAGTTGAAAGGTTGGAATTCGCTTGTTTGTTTGGATTAATGGTTTGAGAGATTTCGGTCTCGAGCAAAGGGAGGTAACCATAAAAGGACCATTTTGTCATTCGCTTTCATTCGCTTTTCTGGGGCAATGGCTTATTGTAGTAAACAACACTCTAATGAGCTAGGAGCTAGAGTGTTGTAGAAGATTCGCCATTTTGAAACAGAAAGTGTACGACACAATCTTATGTCGGTGCCCTTTTAAAAAAAAAATTCATTCACTCATACACTATAATTGCCTTAAAATGAATCCCAGCCTTTTCTGTCTTAATATCCATTCCCCTTTTGTCGAATTATAGGCCAGAGTTATTGCATTACATCCAAATCTAGAGCTGGTTGGAACACTTTCCCGCGGACACGGCGGTTTGTATTCTCATAAATTCAGAAATCTTCCTATTTTACAAATGGTTCGGCCATGTGGGCCTCATATTAACGCTACATGCAGGAGCTGGGGGTAATGGCCTACGCGTATATATATGGCATCATTTACGTTAAAATCAATCTGACTAAAGTCGAGATGCTCATTGAGGTCTTTTCAATGAGCATCTCGACTTAAGTCAGATTGCGTGAAAATATGTTGTTCGCCGTTCTCTTGGCTTTGGCTAAGGAATAATGGGGAATATTGTCTTATTTCGGAGGAGAATGTTGTCGCGTTATCGGGCGTTCCTTAACTAGCCGAGTTGAGGTAGATAACACTAAAACTGGGTTCTGAACTTTGAGGGTCTTTACTTGTTAGCCATGTTGGAGACCGAAGACAACCCATCATGCATTGGGCTTTATGTAAATACAATAACTGTATAAGATAGTCTAATCTAAGGGCGATAACACCACATCCCCCTTTCTTAAGATTTAAAGTTATCTTTTTAACTCACAAAAAGTTATTTTCGAAAAAGCATAAGGGCAATTAACTTTAAATTGAACAGCATAACAGAATGAACTTTTAACTTTAAAACATTAACTTTTACTACTTTAATCACCAAAACTAAACTACTAAAGATCAAAGTCATTTGCAATTTCAAAACAAACACAGTCTACAAGTCCAGTCGAATGGGTTTTCTGACTTTGCGACCAAAACGTGTTCTTTTACAGTCATTTGAATCAGTTGGGTTTGGTTTTGGACAATTTACACTATCAGAAAGTTCATCCTGAATATTCGGAGGTATCTCAACGGATTGGTTGGTCTGTCCTTTTGGAATTAACGTACTCATCTCGTTTGGTGGTTTTCCATTAACATTAACATTTGGATCACGCTTCGCTAGTTGTGAACGATTCCGTCGCTTAATTCCAGTTGACGTTTTAATGATGTAAGATCTGGTACCTGCAGGTCGTAGGATTACACCTTCCGTAAGTGTAGGTTTCCTAATCCACACTTTATCACCAGCAGTAAATCCTGGGTGAACTTTAACTTTACGTGACTTATCAAAGTTACGTTTTTGTTTCTGTTTTTGTAGGTTGTCGTTAGTTTTCACTTTGTTTATATCAGTCCATTTTGGTTTGAGTTGGTTTGAAGTCACTGGCACTCTAGTTCTGAGTTTTCGTCCCATGAGCAATTCCGCAGGAGTGAAACCATTAGCTAGTGGAGTTGTCCTGTAAGCTAACAATGCTAAATATGGATCATCAGCTTTCTTTAATAGACTTTTAACAGTTCCCACCGCTCTCTCGGCTTCTCCATTACCCTGTGGATAATGTGGACTACTCGGAACATGAGTGAAACCATAAGAATCTGCAAACCTTGCAAATTCACTAGATGAAAACTGAGGTCCGTTGTCGGACACAACCTTCTCTGGTATTCCATGTCTTGAGAATAATGACTTTAAATGGTCAATCACTTTACATGACGTAGTACTTCTCAATAATGCTATCTCGATGAAACGGGATAGATAGTCCACCACTAATAAGTAATTGTTACCTTTGAACTCAAACAAGTCCATGCCTATCTTTTGCCAAGGATAATTCGGCAAAGCAGAAGGTATCAATGGCTCTGGACGCTGTCTCCTCTCTTTCTCACAAATTGAGCATTTATCAACTGTTTCTTTAAGTTGTTTAGATAGTCCAGGCCACCACACTGATTCCTGGGCCAAGGCACGGCATTTTACAATGCCTTGATGACCTGTATGTAAGCGACTGAGAATATCGCTTCTCATTACTTCTGGAATGACAAGTCTGCTATTAAACGCCGGTACTTTCCATACGCTGTAGCTCGTCTTTGACCTTAGGCACCAAAGGCAATGCCAAACGTCTTGGGGCCATCACACAAAATGGTACAGCGTCTGGTTTCAGTCTAATTTTATAAACTTCGCTCAGTTTACCCAAACCATTGAAAAGTTTTGGATATTTTTCCTTTATTGGTTCAGTGTTAGTATGACTATCAGTGTCAACCATATGCACACGTTTAAGCAACTGAAGTGCTGTAATAGCATGACGTCCAAGTAATGGTTCCTTAAGGCCTTTTACGACATAAATGTCTTGAACGGTTGATTGATTTGACAATGTCATTTTAGTACTGAAAAGTCCCAATAAGTTTAACTGCTTACCACCGGCTCCAAATAATTTCTTTTTAGAAGGAATAAGTGAAACCTTTAATTTAGGCAACATTGTAGACGGGATAACAGAGACGTCAGCTCCCGTGTCTACCTTAAACTTAAGATTGTGTTCGTCCAAAATGTTTATATCAACTTCCCATGGGTTTTTATTTCCATCTGAAACAGTTCCAAGATAATAAGAGTCATTGTCCTCTCGTACAGTGTCGACAGTCTTAGACACTGGGCAGCGGTTAGCAAAGTGTCCAATTTTATAGCACTTATGACATTTAGCATCTTTGGCGGGACAGTCATTAATATTATGTGGCTTCCTACCACACCGAAAACAAGTTTTATTTTGCTTTTTATTAAATGTTTTTTTCTGTTTGAAGTATGTACGTGGTTTGTGATGTCCACCTACGGCTCCGCCACTTTTCAATCTGTTTACATCTATTCCCTGCTCATTTTCAGTCATAGTCTTGACTTGACTTCTGGAAGTTTCGTGCGCTCGGCAAATTTCTACACAACGTGAAAGAGTTAATTTTCTATCTTCCAGCAATTTTTCACGGACGGCATTTTCTCGTACTCCAACGACGACTCGGTCCCGAATCAAACGATCCTCCATATCCCCATAATTACAAGTTTTGGCCAGTTTCCTTAGGGATGTTACATATGCTTCAATTGTTTCAGAAGATTCTTGTGAGCGCTTATTAAAAACATATGCCTCATATGCTTCGTGCGCCTCACCGACACAAAATTCTTCGAATTTGCGTAAAACAACATCAATGTCATTTTTATCTTCAGTGTCTGAAAATGGAAGTCCGTCGTAAATTTCCATGGCATCTTCACCAATACAGGCTAAAAGAACTGCACACCTATAATCAGATGGTTCCTTATTTAACCGTGATGCAATTTCATAATTCATCCATTGGCGATGAAATCTTCTCCATGTATTTTCCAAATTTCCACCGGAGACGTCCAATTTACCAGGAACGGGTATATTAGCATGGAAACGACGAGCTGGAGGCTCCGAGCTCTCTACTGCGTTATTTTGTTCCGACATCTTCGAAATGGTCAAAGGGAGACAATTCTGTCAACAGCTGGAACGACTTTTCCACTAGAGTTATTCCCCTTGATTGTCAAAACATCAAGCGAGGACGTCGTAAGGGAGAATATTCTTCACTAGGGATTCTCACATGAGTTATGTCCCTTTACTCAAAAGTTCAACAACAACAACCAAATTCCAACTCCCAGTTCGTGGAATTTCTGCATTGGTTTACTCACAGTTCATCTTTAAAAATGGAAGTGAATCTTGTAGGTAGAAAGAAGAACACTTCTGACACCATGTCGCGTTATCGGGCGTTCCTTAACTAGCCGAGTTGAGGTAGATAACACTAAAACTGGGTTCTGAACTTTGAGGGTCTTTACTTGTTAGCCATGTTGGAGACCGAAGACAACCCATCATGCATTGGGCTTTATGTAAATACAATAACTGTATAAGATAGTCTAATCTAAGGGCGATAACACCACAAATGTTAGTCAATCTGAGTTAAAGGTTGGAATTCGCTTGTTTGCCTGGCTGAATGGTTTAAGAGACTTCGGTCTCGTGGAAATAACCATGAATTGATGAAAGGACGATTTTGTCATTCAGTTTTCTTTGTAATTGAAGGTCGAGTATATAATTCCGTATTAAAAGTCTGGGATAAATAGTTGTCATTCTTTGTTAAAAGTATGTTTTCGTCGCTTTAGGCGCTGAATGATTGACGGATGACGAGGGAAACAGTCTATTTTCTGGAATATAAAGTTGCCGTTCTTTGTTAAGTTCCTCATTTGTTCGGCTCTGAATGAATAATATATGATCGACGAAATCCATTAACTGTTTAAATGGTGCTTTACGCTGCGCTCAAGATTATTTCACTTATAAGGCGCCGTTGCCAGGTTTAGTGGGTGTGGGTGTTGGGGGGGGGGGGCCGACCTTTGGCGAGTACCAGTACCAATACAAATACCATGGATATACGGCGATGACGGCGATGGCGATGTCATTCTTTGTTAAAAGCCTGCCATTCACCGTTTTCTCCGCTCTGATTAAGAAATGACGAGGCACACAGTCTATTTTCTAGGATATACAGTTGTCATTCTTTGTTAAAAGTCTGTCATTCGCCGTTTTCTAGGCTCTGATTAAGAAATGACGATGCACACAGTCTATTTTCTAGGACATATACAGTTGTCATTCTTTGTTAAAAGTCTGTCATTCGCCGTTTTCTCCGCTCTGATTGAGAAATGACGAGGCACACAGTCTATTTTCTGGGACATCTAGTGGTCATTCTTTGTTAAAAGCCTGTCATTCGCAGTTTTCTAGGCTCTGATTAAGAAATGACGAGGCACACAGTCTATTTTCTGGGATATATAGTTGTCATTCTTTGTTAAAAGTCTGTCATTTGCCGTTTTCTAGGCTCTGATTAAGAAATTGACTAGGCACACAGTCTATTTTCTGGGATATATAGTTGTTATTCTATGTTAAAAGTCTGTCATTTGCCGTTTTCTAGGCTCTATTTGAGGAATAACGAGAGACGCAGTCTATGTTTTGGGATAAATAGTTGTCATTCCTTGATAAAAGTCTGTCATTTACCGTTTTTAGGCTCTGATTGAGGCATGACGTGCTAGAAAGTCTATTTTCTGGAATAAATAGTCGTCCTTCCTTGTTAAAAGGCTGTTATTCGTTTTATTTTTCAAGGCACTGATTTAGGAATGACGAGCTACAAAGTTTATTCTCTGAAATAAAAATAGTTGTCATTCCTTGATAAAAGGCTGTTATTCGCTTTTTTCTAGGCTCTGGTTGAGGAATGACGTGGTAGAAAGTCTATTTTCTGGAATAAATAGAACTTTGTCATTCTTTGTTTCTATTTTGTAAAATAAATATTTCCCGCCTCGAATTTAAAGTTTGTTATTCGGGGGAATGAACAGGAAAACGAAGGATTTCTTCTGGGGCCAATAGTTTTCATTCCGTGTAAAATTACATGATATAGGAGACCGATTGTCTTTCTAAGATGAATTCGAAAACTCCTGCAATAAAAGTCTGGCATTCCCCGTTTATAATCTGTCATTGATTTATTTTCGAGTTGGCAAAACACAACTATTGCAAATACATTGATATGTTCACATGGAGACAAAGGGGGATAACCATGGAGAGATGAATTTGTCATTCGCTTTCATTCGTTTTTATTCTTTTAGCGTAGGATACATCATTTCATGTTAAAAGTGTGTCATTCGCCGTTTTCCTGGTTGACTTACAGAAATGAAATCATATGCCGTGTTATTCCTGATTAGAACGTTGACCAAACAAGTTTTAAAGTCTGTCATTCGCTGTTTTACTCCAGGAGGTAAATGGTATGGTAAGAGCGAGACTACGATATCGATCTAAGGGAGATAAGCACGATGAAACGATTTTGTCATTCGCTTTCATTCGTTTATAAATAATTTTTGAGGATAAATAGTTGTCATTCCTTGCTAAAAGTCTGTCATTTGCCGTTTTTAGGCTCTGATGGAGGAATGACGTGGTTGAAAGCAGATTTTCTGGAATAAATAGTTGTCATTCCTTGTTAAAAGTCTGCCATTCGCCGTTTTCTAGGCTCGGATTGAGGAATGGCGAGGCACACAGTCTATTTTCTGGCCGGACATGTATATATTTGTCATTCTTTGTTAAAAGTCTGTCATTCGCCGTTTTTTAGGCTCTGATTGAGGAATGACGAGGCACACAGTCTATTTTTGGGGATAAATAGTTGTCATTCCTTGTTAAAAGTCTTTCATTCTCCGTTTTCTAGGCTCTGATTGAGAAATGACGAGGCACACAGTATATTTTGGGGATAAATATAGTTGTCATTCCTTGTTAAAAGTCTGTCATTCTCCGTTCTCTAGGCTCTGATTGAGAAATGACGAGGCACACAGTCTATTTTTGGGGATAAATAGTTTTCATTCCTTGTTAAAAGTCTGTCATTCGCCGTTTTCATGGCTCTGATTGAGGATTGACGAGAGACACAGTCCATTTTTTGGGATAAATAGTTGTCGTTCCTTGTTAAAAGTCTGTCATTCGCCGTTTTCTAGGCTCTGATTGAGGAATGACGATCACACAGTCTATGTTTTTTAGATAAATAGTTGTCATTCCTTGTTAAAAGTCTGTCATTCTCCGTTTTCATGGCTCTGATTGAGGATTGACGAGACACACAGTCTATTTTTGGGGGATAAATAGTTGTCGTTCCTTGTTAAAAGTCCGTCATTCGCCGTTTTCTAGGCTCTGATTGAGGAATGACGATCGCACACAGTCTATGTTTTTTAGATAAATAGTTGTCATTCCTTGTTAAAAGTCTGTCATTCTCCGTTTTCTAGGCTCTGATTGAGGAATGACGATCGCACACAGTCTATGTTTTTTAGATAAATAGTTGTCATTCCTTGTTAAAAGTCTGTCATTCTCCGTTTTCATGGCTCTGATTGAGGATTGACGAGACACACAGTCTATTTTTGGGGGATAAATAGTTGTCGTTCCTTGTTAAAAGTCCGTCATTCGCCGTTTTCTAGGCTCTGATTGAGGAATGACGATCGCACACAGTCTATGTTTTTTAGATAAATAGTTGTCATTCTTTGTTAAAAGCCTGTCATTCTCCGTTTTCATGGCTCTGATTAAGGATTGACGAGGCACACAGTCTATGTTTTGGGATAAATAGTTGTCATTCCTTGTTAAAAGTCTGTCATTCGCCGTTTTCTAGGCTCTGATTTAGGAATGACGAGCTACAAAGTTTATTCTCTGAAATAAATAGAACTTTGTCATTCTTTGTTTCTTTTTTTGTAAAATAAATTTTTCCCACCGCGTATTTAAAGTTTGTCATTCGGGGGAATGAACAGGAAAACGAAGGATTTCTTCTGGGGCCAATAGTTTTCATTCCGTGTAAAATTACATGATATAGGAGATCGATTGTCTTTCTAAGATGAATTCGAAAACTCCTGCAATAAAAGTCTGCCATTCCCCGTTTATAATCTGCCATTGATTTCTTTTCGAGTTGGCAAAACCCAACTATTGCAAATACATTGATATGTTCACATGGAGACAAAGGGGGATAACCATGGAGAGATGAATTTGTCATTCGCTTTCATTCGTTTTTATTCTTTAAGCGTAGGATACATCATTTCATGTGAAGAGTGTGTCATTCGCCGTTTTCCTGGTTGACTTACAGAAATGAAATCATATGCCGTGTTATTCCTGATTAGAATGTTTACCAAACAAGTTTTAAAGTCTGTCATTCGCTGTTTTACTCCAGGAGGTAAATGGTATGGTAAGAGCGAGACTACGGTATCGATCTAAGGGAGATAAGCACGATGAGACGATTTTGTCATTCGCTTTCATTCGCACTGGGAGCAGTTATTGTGTCTGTCATTCGTCATTCGCTTTCATTCGTCATTCGTTTTAGTGAGTCCCAAAGAACTTCCGTTCGGGCAGACCCATTTTTCTTACGCCCAGGGGCTCGTTTCACAAAGCAGTCGCATCGCAAACGACACATAGTTGCCAATGGATATCACAGAGATACGACGCCATGGCAACTACCATTGATTGCCCTTTACGTCGGCTTCGTGAAACGGCCCCCAGGTAAAATCTCCATAGCCTTTCCGTGTTAAGGCTATGGTGCGCGATTTGTGCCATTTCTTATTCTCGCGTTTTCGCTTGGTCAAATCAAGACTAGAATAAGAAAACGCCTTTTAGAGCAAAAATTGCGTGTTTTTCTATTTTCGCTTCGTAACGAAGTTACTTCAGGAGTAAAAGTACAGTATATCATTAATTATAACATCACATACTTCTTCTGTGGCGTTCAAAGCCCCTTACTGTTGTGACAATCAGAATTTATGGGGAAAAGTGCGAGTTTTGGCAGCTTACGTCACTTTGTCTTTAAAATTAAAAAAGAAAACTTAAAAACATGAGTATAGTTTCGTATTATGAACATACTGAACTAAAACAGCTATGAAGACAGATTCGTTTAGTTTTGGCCCATATTCTCGAGCCAAGTTAAAATATGTATGGTCCCATTCCGTGTTTGGACCATGGAAATATTTTAGCTTGGTTTGAGAAGATGGGTTTGGCTTGAATAGATTTACTTTATTACCTATAGGCTGACCGTTAAAATGGCATGAGCTGCCAAAATGTTGATATTTTGACGTTGAAACAGAATGTTGAAATTATCGGCTATTTTTCCCAAGAAGTATTTCAGAAGCTTTTTAGTGCTTCTATAGTCTCAATAATGTACGATAAACTATTGTTTTGAACTAGCTTTGGCTATTTACATTTTGTTCACTTTTCGAACACTAATATTACGGTTCGTATTAGTCCGCAATATGTTGAGTGGATTGAAGTTATTCTGATACGCCCGCACGGGCTTCTTCAATATTCCCCGAGTATTGAAGAAGCCCGTGCGGGAGTATCAGAATTTATCCTTCAATCCACTAAACATATAGCGGACTAGGTTCGTATAGGCCACATATACTGTATAGATATTCCTCATTCCAACGCCAATCATTTAGTTTTTCGATGGTGACGATCAAAAATTATGAAAAAGTGGGAATCTTGGCAGCTCATATTACTTTAAGTAAGTAAGTGCGGCTATATCTATATCTATAGCCTGTTCTAATCCGGTTGTGGGAACGGATTGACGCATATCCCCGTGTGTTAAAAGTACCGTAAATTTGTTTCTTTTTCTTCTAGATGTCACAAAAAGATAGGGGCGGAGCATAAAAATGTAATGGAATTCATTTCAAATTCTCAATCTCATATCAAGAGAAAAAATAAGCAAAAATAATTTTTCAATTTTCTTTTGACAGTTTTGTGTTTATTAATTGAAAAACATTACTTTAACCAGCATTTTACACGGCGGTCCCGTTTATATTTTTCTTTTTGTTCACCTCGCCTGTACTTTATAGTATGCGCTTCTTTCACGTATCGTCTCAACGTTAAGTCAATATCTGGTATTTCACAAACCTTGACCTACTTTACCTGTCAAAGCCATTGTGGGCGTGGACCGCGTGATATTATACTATCAATTGGAACAATACGTTGTCAAGGGCTGCACTCAGATGTCTTGATCCTGTACTGTTAAAGCGATCTCCATTCATGACCAAGACAAGTATCACCGAAACCATATCCTCTGCCGTCCTAAATACCGTGATATCGAAGAGAGTAGATTGACAAGAGTGGTCACTTCGTCCGCGCCATGTTGAATTTGAAAAATTTCAATTTAATTCAATTTTATTGTACTTGGTACTTGGCACTTGAACAAAGCAGAATACAAACAACAAAAAGTGTAACAATCATAACTTGGCAATATTTACAATGGTAACTAAAGTACCCGCTGACACGGACGCGATTCGATTACTAGGAACCTCCTTTCTGTAGGGGGCGCTTTACAGTCGAATCGTGTACAGTTGGAACACCCTTCCGCTAGGGGGCCGAAAAACATGCCGGCAATGCTGATTGGACGAAGTGACCACTCTTGTCAATCTACGCTCTTTGGTGATATCCTGTTGGATTTCCAGACTGGGTTCCTAGAGTATTCTCCCTTTATTCCCATTTTATGTACACTGGATGAATTGCAAAGAACTGTTTGAAATTCTCTTAAAAGTTGACTTCCATTTTATAATGCGAAATATTTAAGCAAATTTTGCGAATAACACGAACTTTCGACAACTATAGTGCACTTGATACAGAATTAACATCAAGGTGTCGAAAGAATACTTTATCCACAACTTCCTAATGGTATCATTATTTAAAGTGGCATGAGCTGTCAAAATGTTGATATTTTGACGTTGAAACAGAATGTTAAAATTATTGGCTATTTTTTTTAAGACGTATCGTATAATTCAGAAGCTTTTTAATGCTTCTAGTCTCGAAAATGTACGATAAAGCATTGTTTTGAACTAACTTTGGCTTAGAATGAATGGTCGTCCCGGTTATTTAAATTTTGTTTACTTTTCGAACACGTTTTCAGTTCGTACAGGCCACATACTGGATGGATTTTCCTCATTCCAACGCCAATCATTTAGTTTTTTGATGACCTTGACAGCCTCTTACTGTCATGACGATCAGAAATCATGAAAAAAGTGTGAATTTTGGCAGCTCATGCCACTTTAAGTTGCGTGACATCACAACTGCTCTTTAACATAAGCAATCGAGATATCTTCAACACGAGACAACGAATGGCAGTAGGATCAATCTCTATCTTAGATTGTAACATTATCGATCAATTACTGACTGTATGCCTATTCTAAATATAGCTCAGTTCAATTTTTTAAGGATGAAACTATATCGAATATAATAACTAAAACCGCGGACAACAAATTTACCAATTTTAATCATGTAGTGGTCCATTCAGCCAACCTTTTCGAGGAGGCGAGTTGGTTGCATGGATGTTGTATGTTTTAGGCCTACTCATTGTCTCGTAAGCCTACAATATACTTTCTAAGAGAGAGTTTTTCTGATTTTGCAATTTTTTTTTTTTGGCAGCTCCTGCCACTTAAATAAACTCAAGCGGACATGTAGGTAGGCCTATACATTCGAGGCCGTCTGATCCACACAAGATTAAAGGCCCACAATCGATGGAAGAGTTGTGTGCCTTTATGGAACAGGTTACCGATAGAGTTATCCCCCCTTAGTGTGCCAAATTTCCGTTTGTGAGAAATCCACCTCACTCATATAAATATAAACGTCAAAAGGATGTGCCCCTTTTTCACACTAAGAAACTTGTCTCCGTGGTTATTTTAGAAGATTTATGCGTCCCTTATGCTATATTCTCGGCTGTTTGCTTTGACTGTCAGAAAACAATAGCAACAGGTAGTCCGGGCTTCTTACTCCAAAATGACTATTTTTTTATACTGACCGGCGTATTTTGAGTCAGGGCTAATAGCAATCAAAAAGCTGGAGTAGAGAGCCCGCATTTGAACGGACAGTTTGTGGTCAGATTTAGACAGTAAATAACAATATATCTTACTCGAATAGTACCAAAACGACGTCCATGGGTGAATAATTGAGATTTTTGTAAAGAGAATTTGACGTTAAAACCCCGCAAGACAGCACAACAGTGTTACGTCATCAATGGTGGGGAAGCTTAAGACTGAAACGTATCTCTACAGTATGGGCTGCTATATATAGCAGTTACGCGAAAACTAACGCTACGCGGCTTAGTGACAGGGGGCTGTTTTTAAAAACCGACGTAACTAAATTTGCGCCTGGTCGTAACGTAATGTTGAAGGTATATGTTGTCATGACAGCTAGGCCTTGTATTGGACTTACGTTGGGCGTAAATGTTTTGAGAATGACGAGGAATAAAAAAACCGAGTAAATACGAGCAAACAATGAGCTACAATGGCCGGTTTTACCGTTAGAGGTCACTTCTGGACGTCAGGAATATGGTGACTTCTGATTTTAAATTGATGCCCCCTCCGCCCAAAGACCTCCAACCCCCCTTCACCCCCCCCCCCCTTCCCACCCACCCATCCTTACCCCTACCACCCTTCCAATAATCGTCCTATCATGCAGTGTACATCTGATGACTCCCCAAAAAACCATCACCCCCAGAGGATACTCAAACGGTTTAAACAGCATTAAGTGACTATTTAGCTCTCCGTATATCTATTTCAAACACTGCGTTCCACTTGTAGACCAAAGCCTGTATTTTCAATTAACTGAGAGGCCCTTGATATTGCAGTTACCATAGCAACCTTAAATAGTTATGCTTCAGGGAAGTAGATCATATAGCTTCGTATGGCATAGGCTAGTTGTATATACTTCATGTAACTAAACGATGTATTATAGGAGATTGTCTTTATTTGTTGAGACATTTCGTAATGGTGGATCGATTGCCGTTAAACGTCAAACCCGCGATTATATATATTTTGTCTACGGGACAAACGCCAGGAAGTGTATGTTAGATTCTCAGCTAAGCTTGGGATACGTTCGTGTATGGAATTTCCTAGTGCAGACAACCATTTTTTTGATTACCTTCAAACTAACTTATTGTCATGACAATCAGAATTTATCCAAAAAGTGAAAATTTCACAAATACATCATTCTCCGGGCAAATTTTTACTCAAACATGACTCGCTCTCAATGTTATGGGTGAGGATTGATTGATGTTTCACGCCGCACTCAAGATTTTTTCTTTATAACACAATTAGAAACTCTTCTGCCTGGTTATTTTAGTCAAGAAGATTTTCCCTGTGCCCATGTGTTTTAGTGTCTATAAATATAGTGTAAAGGCATACATTCAATTGAATCCCGAACACGAAGCGGGTTGGTCAGATTTCAGTATTGGATAACGCTAATTTAAAGGGGCATGAGCTGCCAAAATGTTGATATTTTGAGGCTGAAAAAGAATGTTGAAATTATCGGCTATTTTTCTCAAGACGTGGAATTCAGAAACTTTTTAGTGCTTCTAGCCTCGAAAATGTACGATAAAGTATTGTTTTCAACTAACTTTGGCTTAGAATGAATGAATGAATGAATGGTCGTCCTGGTTATTTAAATTTTGTTTACTTTTCGAACACGTTTTCTGTTCGTACAGGCCACATACTGTATGGATTTTCCTCATTCCAACGCCAATCATTTAGTTTGTCGATGGCCTTCAAAGCCTTTTACTGTCGTGACGATCAGAAATTATAAAAAAAGCGTGAATTTTGGCAGCTCATGCGACTTTAAAGGAGAAGAAAAGGAAAAAACTAAGTAAATACAGTACAGGCGCGACACATTTTCCTTTCTAACGGTACCAAAACCATATTTCTACGATTTTTCCTCGCTCAACTGGGCTATAAGAAAGTTTACAATCGTTACCAGAGAACGTCTAAACTGACTCGGCAGCCATCTTCACAGCAGAGCTTAGCTGTGTGTCTCGACCGGCCAATCAGCATACGCCTGGCCACCTGTCACTCACTAGCGTAAGAGAAATTGGTCAACTCTGAAAGTCTCCCATTTAAACCTAGGTTAATTTTTATCATTTCGACGCGCTAATAAGAGAAGATAAACACTCTAACCGCTCTGAAATGCACACTGGCTAGTAAATCAACCTTTTGGGAAGACGTGACAGGCTGCTATGTTGTCTACACGACTTGTGGGGATTGTTGTAGAATTTTAAAAAAAGGTAGTCTTACCGCTGACATTGCAGGTTATAACCATACAAGATATGATAAGCTCGCAAGGGAAGTAATCTACTAATACTTTTTCCGGTCAATTTCAAACCGTCAATGGCGCGCTCCACTGACGATCGAGCACGAGCTTGTCGGGTAGATTCATTTTCATTGTATTTTCACACCGTAAACCACGTGCAAGACTCGCACACATGAATATGATGGTCTATGGGAGCCCGTTCGATACGATTGCATGTTGTTTTTTTGTTTTCTCCTCCTTTAAGGTAATTTTGTTCATAGAGTTTTCTGTGTCCCTCAAACCAAATCATTCGTCTTTATTTCTCAGATTAAGTCCATGAAATAAATGCAACAGACCGATAAACGTTTACACGACACAACCTTGGGGCTGGTTTCACAACGCAGTCGCATCGCAAACGAGGCGTAGTTGCCAATGGATACCATAGTGAAGAGATACGACACTGTGATTGGTCACATTTTGCGGCGGCTTCGTGAAACGGCCACCTGGTTTAAATCATGAGAGCCCTTGTGAACATGTCTAGACCAAGATATGGTTGTTATTGCGGCTACCTAACAATAAGAAGAATAATGTCCAACAATTTTGAAAAAAAAACTGTTCGCTTTTTTCTGGGAAAAATAAAGAAAACCGGATTTTTGGATTTTTTGTAGCGAGTGTACCTTCTGTGCTAAACGGGAATCCGACATAAAAACATAAATAAATGCATAATATAAAAAGTATTTAAAAAGTATTGTTGAATAAAGTGGACATATACAACAATGTTTTTATTTCAGATTTTATATAAGCTAATTATCTACAATATATGTGAAAGATGGGCAGAGTAGAGTTTTGTTTTTAACCATATAGAATGCGTCATGCCTGAAAATCGATTTTCCAATACCTGAAATGTTCATAGATCGCAAGTCATCACAAATCTTAGTTCATTTAGACAACAAATCAAATCAAAAATAACAGAAGTGTTTCTCGACGGCGATAACATCAACGCGTCTTTATAAATTTGTCTCATCCATTTGCCTTTTGGATCACCCTTATATTATTATTTGACGTACGTAAATCACCGAAGTTATCCGAATGATACTAAAGCAGACTGAAACCAAGCGGGAGCATCCGAGGTTTCTTCCAAATGACCTAATTGTTCATTCGGAGCAAACCTCGGCTGCCCTCGCTCGTTTTCGGTCGGCTTCGACACCCGAAGTTATTAGAGTGTTATTTGATATCGTGTAAAAATAATTCCGGTTTGTGCACTCATGTTCAAACTTTAAAAAAAACTTAACGTAACAACTTTCCAAATAAGTATGATATATTGAGCATTTAATTCATTTTTGAAAATGCATAGAAGCGGAAGTCTGTGGCAGCTAGACTTTTGATTTAACCAAAATTTAAAATTTTATGAAATGTTGAATGATCGCTTATGATGTAAACATATGAAAGAAAGAAAAATGTATAAAACAAGGGTAAATTAAATGAAATCAAAATACCAAGGATACAGATATCAGTAAATTTACAAAATAAATGTCTTATACAAGGACAACCTAAATAAACTTAGCTATAAAGAAAAACACTATATCACTATCCCCCCCCCCCCCTCCCCCGCAGCTTACATCAAAAATGGGCTTTGCTATTTTTGCTAAGGGATAAATGAACTGTACTGCCCCTTGCCTTTATTAAGAGAAGGGAAAGGGGGGGGGGGGGGGTAGTTTTACGTAAACACATGTAACTCTCTAATTCATCGCTCAGTTGAAAAATGGCTACCATTTGCACGTGGGATGAAGCCACCCTCACATCTGTTACTTTAAACTTAACAGCAGCTCACGTTTTCACACGCTAAGCAATGTCAAGGTCACATAAAGATATTTCCCAGGCCAGGTAATTCTGGAATCTGAATTGCTGTAAGAATTACAGTATGGAAGTCCAAATATTGTTTTAGCACCTGGAACATGGATAAGCCCAGCATTTTTCAATCTGATTGTTTACTATATATACTATACTTCGCATTGCACTTTCGATACATAGCCTATATGACTTGGTTCAAAAAAGAAATAATGATTACAAATTAACACACAAAATGCCATTCCAATTTCCATCCTCCAAGTATCTGGCATTTTTTTTATTTATGACTAGCATATTTATGACTAGCATTTACACCCAGCTGCAAACTTAATTATTTTGTCAAAATTCTATAGCTGCATTAACATAATATGCTGCATTTTTGTCAACAAAATGAAAATAATTCCTCAAGAAAAAAATTATGGTCAGAAACAAATCGAGGATCGCCAATTTTGAAGCAATATAAATACATTGTAAGCATACTTTGACGAAATAAAATTTAAAATATGTTTAATTGGATTGTGAATTATGAAACCCTGGAGATTAAAATATGTAAATTTTACAGTGTCGGGAAGAGGCAAACCCAAACAATCGGATAATAAAAATCATTTCTTATCCAATAGACAAGAGACAATTTGTAAATTTTCTAAAAGTTAGAGTTGTTGACGAAACAGAAATTCCACGAAAAATAACTGAATATACTCCTGATGATGACTGAATAAAAGTCGAAATATTGAGTCAGTATGAAGTTTTGGTTTTTCGGAATAACACTGCTTGTGTACTACGTTAAACTTGTCAGTGGAACTACCGGAGATTTCATAGTGTTCTCCAAAAAGAATAAGGCCACGCTGGTAGAATCATACAAAAATAGAATATGCAGAGCGAAACCTAAATCCGGGTAGAAGAACAAACAAGTTGGTTAGTTTTCCAAGAAAGAAGTGTTTAACTTTTGGAGCACAATTAGAGCCACAGTGTAAATGCATCGCCAATATCGGTGACAAAATAAAGCGACTCTAATAGTGATATTATCTGTTCCTGAACATCTAACAGACTGGGAGGCTACATCATGTGTGAGTCAGTGAACTAAGGCCGATGTCCACAGGGAAGTTGGAAAAAATGTCAGTGGGCGTTTATTCGCGGGAACGTCTCGAATTCTGTTTTCGATCATCTTTCAAAATAACTGGGCGTTGTTGAACAAAGCGGGGACGAATGGAAGCCTTGCAGTACACCATGTACAATTTCAAATTTGGAAACACCACTAAAACAATCCAACGTATCGACACCGTCCACGGGGAATTCTCGTTTCAAATTGAAGCTCATTTCCTTTGGGAAATTTCCTTAGCAGACGAACAGACATTTCATATGTTAAAACTGACAGAAGTAAAAGTTTGAAGGAGTCTCTGAGTGCCCGGATGTAGCTATTCTCTGGCCATTGCTTGAGGTCGAATGTCCTGCACTTCTTGAGCCTCTTGAACTAAAGCACACAGAGGACAACAAAACCAAAGCAGTAAGTCGCCAACGAAACTGCCACCGATGCCTTTCGTATCCCTGATTTTGGTACGAATGTGAGCACCTAGACAAAGATCCACGCCGGGTATGAGAAAGGCGAGGCCGCAGAGTAAACAACTATCGCCAACAGATTCTGCGTTCTTTCCAAACTGGTAACAGGGCACAAAGTAGGAAATAATACACAGTCCTAAGTTGTCGAAACAACCGAACAATCCGTGCTGGAATTCGTTAGACATCTTTAGGTTAAATCAATGCAAACTTCAAGCCGTTATTCTCAGTTTAGTTCAGCCCACACGATGCGTTCCTCTACAAAGTCTCCACTTAACTGACACGTATATAGTATCATCAACCTCTCCCAGCAGCGATGAAGCCCAGCCTACGCGAATGTGAGCGCGAAATAGGCGAGTTGAACGCGGCTACAGTAATGCGGATTTAAGCCCCTGCAGGAATGCTGCGGATGCTGGCTAGAACGACAGGTTACAATGAAAACAGGGCCTGCTATAAACTGCTTGAGGCGAGGGCCAAAAATAGAGGTATATCTAGGACAAGGCTGGGAAAATAACGTAGGTAAAAATCTCTCCCTCGCAGCTGAAGGATACGTACAGCATATAAAGCAGATAAATACTACCGGTTGTTCGAGTGCGAAGTCAGCGACAGCCGGTCAAACATCGTTATAAAGTAGACACCTCATCGCCTGTTAGCTACATTATATGTCAGCCCGTTACCATGGTAAAACGTCGCGTGAAGGCCAAAACGACTCTATATTGAACCAGTTGTTGCGAAAATAATACACAGATAAAGTTAATAAGTAGATATAGTGCTTATTCATAAACAAGAATTACATTTCAGAATGTCGCCAAAAATCGATTCACTTTATCAGACCAGATGTAACCGCTTACACGAGACAAAAAATCGACGTGTATAAAATTGAAATTTGTTCACCGTATATAGCCGAGATTATATCCTTATTTTTTCTTTAAAGGATATTCCAACCATCCGGAAGATCTTAACAGAAAACTTTTTTTTTTTGTTTCTTAATTTTTTTTTCTACAATGCGCTATCGGGATTATTTGTAATATGTTTACAGCCAGACGAGATTACGACATCTGGTTACATATAGATAAGATGCGTGACATTCACTTCATATATATGTTTGTATATTTATGAACACTAAAACACACGGGCACAGGGAAAATCTTCTTGTCTAAAATAACCACGGAGACAAGTTTCTAATTGTGTTAAAAAGAGGTATATCATTTAGACCTGTATACCCCATCATAAATTGTTGTAATAAAGTAAACCTATGATATTTCATTAGGTTGACGACTGACAGGAGCTTGGCCTTAGTCAGTAGAATTTTCTGGAACACTTTGTATTACATTGACAATGCTTACGCATCTTAAGCTATAGTAAGAATATCGTCAGACTATATATTATGGGGTCATACGAAAACCCGTAATAAGGAGTCGTGAGAATTCCCCATGGATGCGTTAATTGATTGGTTTCATAACGTTTGTATAACATATATATAGGCTATACATGTATGTCACACAACTGCAGTCATACTGACTGTTTCTGTTATGCTTGTTAATTATATGAGACTCGTCATGCGCAAAGAAATTTTTGGTTGACTGACCTTTATTTGAATCAAAATATCCCTCTGTCTTTTGTAACGTAAGAGCACCTTAATGATTATAATATACATCAGTATAATCTCGATATAAACTTTCACATCCGGGGCTATAAAATGTCAGAAATTATCTAAGAATTATGGAAGCCGAAAGAGGCCATCTCGCGATCTCGCCCTCCAAAGCCTAGAGCGAGATCGCGAGACTGCGAGGCAAGACCAAAATATGATACGGATAGGCCGAATAATGAAAAAAATGGCACCAATATACTTGGAGTTTAAAGTGACATGAGCTGCCAAAATTCAAATTTTTTTCATAATTTCTGATCGTCACGACAGTAAGAGGCTTTGAAGGCCATCGATAAACTAAATGAGTGGCGTTGGAATGAGGAAAATCCATACAGTATGTGTCAAGTACGAACCGGAACAGTGTTCGAAAGTAAACAAAATTTAAATAACCGGGACGATCATTCATTCATTCTAAGCCAAAGTTAGTTCAAAACAACACTTTATCGTACATTCTCGAGACTAGAAGCACTAAAAAGCTTCTAAATTATACGTCTTGAGAACAATAGCCGATAATTTCAACATTCTGTTTCAACGTCAAAATATCAACATTTTGGCAGCTCATGCCACTTTAATGACGTCACCCAAATAATTATGGGATATAAAAAGTGGCTTGATCGAATGGACTGCTTTATTACAAACCCTTCAATCGACACGTTTGTATCAAAAATCTCTAAAGGTAAAATAAAATTATAAAATAAATGATATTGTTCTAAAAACTGAATAAACATCCAAGCATTATTTAAAAGATATCCACATAGCTTCAGAATAAAAAAAACTCACTACATGTAGGACTAGATAGGCCTACACATTTGTGGGGCTTTAAAGCTAATTCATGCTGACGCAAAGTAATACCGTTTGTATACAATAACTGCATGCATCATCCAAAACAAAACAACCAACCTTTTGTATACACGGCATGTTTGCGTGAGTTGTCAATTATATTTATGAACAGGGAAAGTCCTCTTGGCTAAAATCACCACGGATACAAGTTGTAATTGTTTATAGGAGGATATTTTTCAAGCCGATTTTGAGAAGATTTCTGTTTTTATTTTTGTTTTGTTTATTATTACGGGTATAGAAGAATGCCTCACCACGTTAGATCTTTAATCAGGGGCAACGACATTCTTGTGACCTAGGTATTGTGGATTATATTTTAGGAAGGAAAAAGGATTAAAATTCCCCAAAATACTTCAAATTTACGGAACCGTGGAAGGGACATGGAGAAAAAAAAATTTAAAATCACTCGAAGACTAAAAAAAAGATTTTTCGACCTGTCTTTTGGCCGCGCACGGGACGTAAAAAAAAATTTTTTTTCCTAACGAAATGTAAGTCGAAAAAAAATTTTTTTTACAACTCAAAAAAAAAGAAAATTTCCACTTTTTTAATGTTACTATATTTAGACTGGCAAATCATTGACCAATGGAAGGAGCGGATAGAATCTAATGGTCTCCAAAAAGCTATGCTTTGATTGGCTGGTTATCGCGGGGTCCGAGATAACAACGCGGACCCCGACTTAATTAGCCAATCTAAGTGCGTTTTACAAAAAAACTTCTTTGAGAATGGCCATGGTCTTTTGACACCGCATGAACAAACCAGCATACGTTTACGATAACAACCTTCCTAATATTAACTGGTATGAATTAACAAACTATGATAAAACTCATTTGCTTCAGTATGTAGGCCACGCATTTTCATGAATTATTAAGAAGTATTTCCATACTGACAAGAAGTAATTGTAAAATATACAAAGTTATAAATATATAACAAAACGATAACAAGATATAAACTATAAATTGTTAAAAAGTCTTAGGAAGTATATAGTTGACTAAATATATAGGGGCCTACTGATGATTAAATCTTTCTAAATAAGCAGTTATGTATAGGCCCCTACCGTAATTTACAGCGAGGAATTTATTCATTATCGTTGCTTTTTATTTATTAAACTAGAGATACGCATTATGATATGAAGTCAAAACTGTTTGCATTCTTAAGACAATTGTAAATATGATTAGAAATTTGACGAGCCACTTGAGATGGAGTGTCTAATAAATGATTAGGCCTAATGTAGCACTCTGCGCCAGTCATGATCCAGTTTTTGCTTGTTTTACTTATATATAGACAATTGAAATGTTTAAAAGATAAGCCTTTATAATCCTTCAACCAAGTAAGTTGGCAAATGCTGAATTTTAATTGGTCGATTACCCGGGTTGTATAAACCCCTACACCCGGCCTGACGAAAAAACTTGGCCGCCACCACTTCAAATGTTTACGGGGCCTCCGTGGCTTAGTAGGCAGAGCGTTGGACGCTCAATCCGAACAACTTTCCACCAACGGGTCGCGGGTTCGAATCCCACTCAGTCCAAAAACATTGGAAAATTTCCTGGCTGGGTTTTCACCCGAACGACCCGTGTGGGATGGTTGCCAGTTACGAACGGAAGGTCGTGGGTTTCCTCCGGGCATAGAGCCCGGTTTTCTCCCACAATAAAACGGGCAACGCCGCCATATAAGTGAAATAATCTTGAGCGCGGCGTAAAACACCAAACAATCAATCAATCAAATGTTTACTGGCTTCGAAAAGCCCAAAACAGGTCTTATGAAGATCTGTTACAAAACTAAACTTCATTAATTGTGCACAGTTTTTATTTCTATCTAATTTGACTCCAATTCAAATCTTCAAATGAAAAAAACGAAACACAAAATTCTTCATACATCGACCAATAACTTTGCTAAGTATACAAGGGGCGCAAGTCCGTATGTCGTCTGTCTTAGCTCGACCCGTTTGACAAGTTGACAGTAGATGTATGTGTGAAATATCGAGATACTAGCTTTAGCTAAAATATATGTCACAGATAGAATCTGCGCAATAAAACAAATAATAAGACAAGCTGAAAATTTGCACACACGATGAAGTCGTCACGCTGATTAAATTAACACTAATAACAGTACCAACTAGTAAAGGCCGATAGCGGTTGAAACATGAATCTGCGACAATTCTCCGTCTACGCTAGGAGGGGTTTCGGAATAATAAATTCGTCATTGATATTTTGATATTTTTAATTGCAAAATAGTATGATTTTCTCAAGATCACGTCATAGATATTTCCATATAAGGAAAGCCTTTGAATGTACATGCCGTACTTCTTGACATAAACAAACTACTTCGTCTGCTTGCTTCCGTTTTTCTAACAAATTACGATTGAATACGAATATCATAGCCGTATTTACTCCTAACTGCAAACGATGGCACTTTCTTTTCTAGATATCTTAAAATAAATTTAAGACATCTTAAAATTAATTAAAGATATCTTAAATTAGCTGTTAATTCAAGATATCTTCAAATAATTTTAAGATATCTTAAATCGTTTTTTTGTTTTCAAGATCTACCAATTCAATTAGGATAATTATTACTAAAGCGGTCTGCATGGTCTCATTCACTTCTTCGACTATAGAGCAGTAGACGGGCGGAGACTTGTTGTCCCAAGTTTGTTTCCAGAGGGTTGGTTGGTTGATTAGAGCTTAACGCCGCGCTCAAGATTATTTCACTTATACGGCGGCGAAAAGGAATTAAATCATCATACAATTTTAACATTAAAAATACATTGTAACTGAAAAATGTCAGAAACAGAAATAATAAAAACTGGTAAAACACTGTGTAAATCATTTTCGGAGATTAAAAACAAGAAATATCACAATTATCTCCAATGGAGCAACGATAAACAATTCATAGAAATAACCATTTTTAAAATATACAAATTTGTAAATATGTATTTATGTTCTGATAGAGTAATTTTACAAACAAAAAGGTTTATACCATAATAATTAAAAATTTGTCCCAGGTTAGTCGCCTTTTACGATCAAGCTTGCCTGGGAACTGTGAGTCAATTCTTATCCCCCGGAACCCACACGAGGACCCAAGGATTAGTCGCCTCTTACGACCAAGCACCTTGGGAAAGCCGAGGGTCTATTCTTATCTCACGGAAACCACACGGGGGGGTTTCCAAAGGGCGGTGTGAGGCTGGGAACAGAACTTCACAGTTGTTTCAATTCCTCGTTTGGTTTATTTTTAGACGACTGGAGTTAATTATGGAATCGGGTGTGGTTGAGTTTTTGCGAGGAAGAGGCCTCCAAGAAAGTCTTATTCAAAAGATGATAGAAGACAAGGTAAACCTTTTATTAATACTATATACTGGATAGATGATGATCGCTGGCCAGCTTTACTTTTTAACGAAAATCGGTGTATTTATATTACGCAAGATGGAAAAGTTTTATTATCTCATTTCATTTCATTTTTATTCACCATAATGAAGTACATAGAAATATATATCAATCAATATAAATAAGAAAATATTTAATGCCGTTTACAGAAAAAGAGTTTAAAAAAAAGAGTCTTTAAAAAGAGTTATCCTGATAAATGAAGTTTAGGCTTGCACAAAGACTGAAAACAATCGGGCAATAATGTTGCTGTGATACCATCAGTTTTCCTTCCCTGTATCCTGGATACTCAGCTACACATTTAAGGGCACGCAGAATGATCTACATGATATTCTTATCAAGGTTTTAACTGAATTTGTGTTCAAATATACATGTTTTTGGCGATTCCACGCCTACAGTAAAATCCTTTTACCAGAGACATTAACTGTTGAATAAAACGTACTTTTGTCTTTTTGTTTAAAGATCGACGAAAATGTGCTAATTCTCATGGACGATAGTGCGATGGCGCACTATATTCCCAAATATGGAGATCGCTTGGCTGCCGTTGCATTTTGCAAGACAAGTTCCAAAACAGAGAATAGTACCAATAGCACAGGGAATGACCGCCTGACTAACACATTGGAGAGGCTAAAAGAGAGGATAGCAAAACGAAGAAGGAGGCCAAGATCAAATGCGTTTCAGAATTACGAACAGATAGCTTCGGGTTCGGAAAAGAAAGATAAGAAGATTCCTAAACCAACCAGGCGGGTGGAAATCGGATGGATGGATTTTGATAACAAAACAAATTGTTATCGCCAAATCCGCACAAAAACTGGCGGAGGAGTTCGGCATCTGGAGGTAGAGAGAGATTTTTCCAGTGACATTATTTTATCAGTTTGTAAGGATTTGTTCTTCCCTGGAGGCGAATCGAAGAAGGGAAAGGTGGAAGATTTTTGTTTTAGTCTTAAAGATTTCTTAATGGAAGATGTTGGTACACGTACTGTCGCTAGCATATACAGCGATACGAAGGTGAAATTATTACGTCTTTATATGTGTACTAGGACGAAGAATGATGAGGAGGCCACAAACAAGATCGAGGATAAACTGTCAACTCCTGATGTAGAACTGGAGCACACAGAACACGGCTCAGTAAGGCTGTTTTTTTTTAGCTGCGACTAGCAGCTCTATAAGTTACTCTGTCTGTCCGTTGGTCTGTATGTCAAATATCGACGTTAGCAGGATAACTCAAGTATCTATTCAGGTGCGGTTTTCAGGTTTCGCATTCGGCATCCTATCACCATAAAGCTCGTTCCTATTTAAAATAAAATCATTCCAAATTAAATACTGATTTTTATCAACAAATTTTTATCAACAAATAGTTAAATATTGACGCTACCCAAAATCCCATTGATATATATATATACTCCATGTGATACGTACATGTATGTGCTACAAAATGTGGCTAAGAGCAATATTCTTGGTGTTCTGTTTTAGACAAATGTCGACGAACTTGACACAGATGATGAGCTGCCGGAAATAATTAATTTGTCTCCAAACTATCAACAGCATGGAGATGTGTGCCAGAACACACCATCTTTAAACATCCCGTCATCCTCAGGTACACCCACCATCTCATTCAGACGTGCTTCTCCCTTAAGCCTTTGTCCAGCTTCTACCTCACTTCCTATTATTTCTACAACAACAGTTGACCCCAGGGCTGCATCAATCCCAGAATTACCTATGGAGATTATTGGCGACATAGATATTCACATCCCTTCAGAAGACATTGGCAGGTAAGACTACTGCCACGATCAGGCAAGGTCTGAAGAATGCATGTAAAATGAAATGCACCTACCGCAAATATTAACAAACATTGTCGGACAATGTATTTTTTTCATATTTTGATGAAGTTGGCCGTTAAAATGGTGTAATACGACTTCAGACATAGTCTAACTTTTTCACTATTTTATCTTATTAGGCACAAAACTGCCATCGAAAATGGCATGATGACTTGTTCTTTATTTTGCCTCTTTTCATTTATTGTTTTTGTTCCAGGAACGAGATTTCCAACGTAAAAGACATTTTAACTGGTCTAAGTTCCAGTATAATTTCTGACAAAAAGAACATAGTAAATGTTAGTCGTCATTGTGTGATGGTTGGTGCATTGAGAGCTTTCAAACGCCCCTCCTTTGATCCTCGACAGCAGTTGTCGGTAAAGTTTGCTGGAGAGTTTGGGATTGACGAAGGTGGTCCATCCAGGGAATTTTTGCGTTTACTAATCCGGGATATTTCCAACAGTTGTATATTTGCTGGACCAGAAAACGCTAGAATCCTGGATCTCAACTACGGAGGTAAGTTTTACTTAAAATTGTTCTGGATCATGCATTGTGTGTTTAGCTGATCGACAAAGTAAATGTCTTCCTAAGTTCCTCATATTTTATAATCTGGCATTTACTGTTTAACTAGCGGCAAACTGTTGAGTGCAAGTTTTTGTAGAGGTCCACACTTGCAGTGTCTGGTCTGTCACCCATATAGTGTGCGAAGATCTAAATATGAAATAGTTCACAACCTCTGGTAGGGTAAGTGATGAGAATAACCGCAAAACACTCAGGAGATTTTTTCGAAACTGTAATTCCATATAACAAAAGGGTGTACATGAAATCACGTGTCGTTCTGAAATGAGAACGAACAAATGATTATAGCAAAGTAAACAAAAAAAGGTTTTACAATATTGACTATTCTCAGTAACAAGAAATAGCGAAGTATCAAATCAAAATTAGAAATTCTGTGTTTTAGCATTACTTTACTTCGCTGTATGGGTAAATCCAAAGAGAGTAGATTGTCAATCTACTCTCTTTGGTAAATCTACGGCCGTACGGGTGTGTCATACGGTGTTCACATTTCACTAGTTATAAGATATAGGCAGTATACTTCCGTGAAAATTATCATTTAAATGAGTTTGTGAACAGCGTGAAACTTTAAATAGTAAACGATGTAATATCTACCTGAAGAGTAGATCTCCTAAGCATAAAACTTGATAAGTAACTGTATTCGGTAAAGATATAATAATACTTTGCCCTTCTAAACTTCGAATTGAAGGATCTCAAGCTTGTACCAGCTCGAAGCGTCTGCTATAAGGACAAGCTTTCGTAACAGTCATAACTCTATTGATCAAAGGGAGAAAACTCGGGACATCATTCATTTATTTAAAAGTGGCATTCATGCAATTTACAACAGTAAGGTTGAATTTCAAGGAAGGGAATATGGATGGTTTGATGCCTGGCCACCAAAAAATGTCAGAATAGAAACGAGGAAGAAATTTAATTTTCATGATAACATCCGGTCAAAAAAATATACACATTGCTATTTTTTTTACTTTCCTAGAGTTACAGAAAGGAACATATTCCATGGTTGGCCAAATGATTGCCTACTCTATTGTCCACAGAGGTCCATCGCCTGGATTCTTTAGCCCTCTGTTCTATCAAGCATTGACTGAAGGGATTTCCAAGCTGGATCCCAGCTTAGAGGACATCACCGACTACAATCATAGAGAAATGATCTCAGAGGTAGGATAGACCTATTGATTCTTATATTTAAACAGGCTTGATAATTATCCATCCTGGTTTTTATACAATTGACTTCAGATGAACTAGGCCTACTATGGATCTTCACAAAAGTAACTGTCCGTGTCATAACGTTTGGTGATCAGTAATTCAATATCACCATACATACGTTTAAAGGGGCATGAGCTGCCGAAATTCCCACTTTTTTCATACTTTCTGATCGTCACGACAGTAAGAGGCTTTGAAGGCCATCGAAAAACTAAATGATTGGCGTTGGAATGAGGAAAATCCATACAGTAGGTGCCCGGTACGAACCGAAAACGTGTTCGAAAAGTAGCAAAATTTAAATAACCGGGACGACCATTCATTCATTCTAAGCCAAAGTTAGTTCAAAACAATACTTTATCGTACATTTTCGAGACTAGAGGCACTAAAAAGCTTCTGAATTATACGTTTTGAGAAAAATAGCCGATAATTTCAACATTCTGTGTTTACGTCAAAATATCAACATTTTGGCAGCTCATGCCCCTTTAACCCGAGTCCTATACACACAACAAACAATTTAACAGTGGGAGAGACTGTGGGAGAAATTTTTTAAAATCCTCAACAGGCAAGAACTCTTGGCTAGATACCAGTTTTGCTAACCAGTTATGGAATCTCCTCTTGCTGCCTTGAAGATTATCCATGGAGTAAACGTTAATTTTTAAATAATTAACTGTAAATAGCCACAATATCTACCCCCCCCCCCCCCCCGACCCCATGACAATTTGATTTAATACAAATATTTTAAATTTTGTCATATCATATTCGTTTCAAATGCTGTCAAATAACGACATTCAAATAAAATTGTATTATTTGTTCCTTGAATTATTTCCACAGTTAACAAGTGCTGAAAACGAACGTGCGTTCCAAGATGTCGTCTCCCGTGCTGACGCCATTATTGATATCTCAGGCTGTCATGCTATGACTATTAACTTGGAAAGAAAAGCAGAGCTTTGCAACGCTTTGAAGCATTTTCTGGTACTTGGGCGAATAAAGCCTTGCTTAGACCAGTAAGTCAAATTTTAGTAGCTATTGCGCTTGCGCCTGTTTTTTTTTTTTTATATATATAATAATTTAAAACAACACATGTAGAGTAAAGAAACGCTTAACGGTTATGACTTATGTACAGCAATAAGATTAAGGATGAACAGCATGGGGCATACAGGTGGCAGGTAATAGACATGGCATAGTAGGTGTACTGCCTCTAGCGGATAGGGCAGCGAGTATAACCCTAGAACCTCAATGATTTAGAAGACGAAAGTCTGAGTAACGTTTCCAACCATTTATTCTTTAACAAGAGGTTCCTCAAAGAAGGGTAAAAAGCTGCAATAGAACAAAATACAGCATTTTACAAGCGAAAAATAAATCAAACAAACAGGGTTTACTGTTCCTGACAAATAAGAAATCTATGTAAGATATAATTGTAGAAAACAATGGTCTAACCAGCTGGGAGCGGTGACCGCCCTTCGGGCGTCACAATAGTCAATAACGCTACATACCGGAGCTATGTAAGATAAAACAAGTTTCAATTTAGCAATAAAGTACAATGCTAAACATCTACTGTGGTCTTCGTTGGTAAATAGCATAGCGAACATGTACCGTGAGTTATAAACATAGGCATTGTTGACCTGTACTGTACGACCTTTCATTTCAAAGTGAAAGTGCCAGCGTTAATTTATGATGCCAAAGGGAAGTACTAGAACGCGACTAGTTTTAACGTATATACCATTACCAGAAAGAAACAATAAACACTTAGCAGCTACAAGAATCAAATGATTAAACTAAAGAATCGCTTACATTGTGGTTTTCCAAAGTTTGCTCGAGAGTTTGTCTGGCGAAGTGCGTTTGCCTTACGTTTTTAAACTAAATCTATCTCCTGAGACAAAAGAGCGCATGCATTACATCATTAATCAACAAAATGCTACGTGTAGCGTCACAGTAGGAATATAGTAAGATAACTAAGATGGTTGATACAATAGAGATTGACAAGTGTTTACTGTAATGACAGAAATTTTACAGAAATAAACTAAATTGTTTGGTGGCCTTTAGGCCAGTATTAAGTCCTGACCGGCAAAGTAAGTAAAACCAGGATAGAGTCACACTTAAGTGCGGCTAAGTTCAGGATTGTGCTTTTTGATGGCATAAGCCTCTTTAAAGAGAAGCTCGATCATTCCAATGATTTGACCTGTCAATAACTTTTAGATTATTTAGAACGAATCCTGAAAGATCAATTCTTGTCTGGCATACAAAATAAATGCATAATGTAATCGAACTGGTCACAGCTATGTAAGTGGTTATGAATTTCGCTGTTATTGTCGAGCGCATGTTCTGATGCACGGAGAGTCATGCATCTTTCTGTTTTACCTATGTAAGTGTGAGAACAGCCAGGACATGTGAACTGATACACAATCTTGTTTAAAAACTGGACTGGTATTTTATCCTTCATAGAGGTGAAAAGGGAAGACTTAGTATTATTAAAGAACACAATAAATTTGACCTTCGAAATAAGCAGTCCATTAATTTTGACACTTGTGTTTTTCACGACAACCCTAGTTAGCATGATCATCACCAACCTAACCGGCGAGTCCTTATCAAAAGATGCAGTAAGTGTGTTGC